>JAOWBP010004605.1:280846-291867 GCA_028571105.1 Tragopan temminckii
GAACTCTGTTGTAGGGAAAGTGGGTTGTGCTGTGGGGGGGGGGGAGGGGGACGGCCCCCCTGGCTCTGGCAGCAGCTCCTTGGCTTCCCCAGCCTCTTTTCTTGCTCACTCTTCATCTTCCCCTCACAGCCCTTTGGTCGCCCCTGTTATCTCCTGTTACCTCCACTGTAGCTCACCCCAAAGTATCACTAATTCCCTAAATCCCCCCC
The DNA here is from genome assembly GCA_028571105.1 of Tragopan temminckii. Classification (NCBI taxonomy): domain Eukaryota; kingdom Metazoa; phylum Chordata; class Aves; order Galliformes; family Phasianidae; genus Tragopan; species Tragopan temminckii. Next base: position 281,056 of record JAOWBP010004605.1, read on the forward strand.
AAAAAACTGATTCTGGGGACTCAGCACCCCTTGAGGTACTAGCCCCCACCCCAGGCCTGGTGCAGGAAGGCAGCTGCTGTTTTGCACCATTTCTTTGAAATTTGGACCCATAAGTAGCACAGAAGATGTCAGGCTGAGGATGCAAAATGCATTGGTTTTGAACTCCAAAATTTATTACAGGGAGTGGAGGGGGAGGATTGAAGAAATCATTGACCTTTTGGGAAAGCATTAGGGTTTTGGAGGGGTTTGTGTGATGCTCTCTAAATCCCTCATGTTATCCCCCAAAAGCCTGAAAAAACAAAGCAATGGAATTAAAACAGGCACCCAGCTGTGTTCGATGGATGGGACAGGGGTTGCATCCTGGCCCTGCAGCCAGATTTTCCCCCAAAATTTCACCCCACAGTGCCTTTTCAAGGCTGAGCTTCATGGCTGTTGGGGAGGGCGGATGGACGGATGCTGCATACCAATAGGTCCCGTGACTTTCGAGCTTGTTTAAACCCTTTCTTGCTCTGCTCGCCTCCCTCCTCGCCCTCCCCAGCTGATTTCCCCTGTTCAGTCTGGTATTTGTTCACATCTGAGTGATGCCATCTGGACAGGGACTCATGAAGTCCTCAAATTGGTGGAGATAGGAGTTTTGGGGAGTAAACCCATTATTTATTTATGTATTTATTTCTTTTTCTCCAAAAAACAGTTCTGTAAGCTGTTTGTTGTTTGCTTTGAGCTCAGCTAGTTTGCATTTCTCCGTGGGGTGATGGGGACTGGTGGGTCCCGTTGAACGTGGGACATGGGGACTCAATCCCCTTCACTGTGGCTGTGCACAGAGGGAGGAGTGTTGGCTGGACAAGAGCATCCTCTACAGCTGGGGATGTGAGGCAAAAATTCCATCCCTGTGCATGCATCTTTGCCACGAGTTGCATCAGACCTGCAGTGCACTTTGCAAGGGTTGCATCAACTCCACTGTGCATTTGGAAAGGGTTTCATCAACCCCACCAACACACTTAGCGTCAATACTCCAATGTACTCTGCAAATGATTGCACCAACCCCAATGCAATCAATACATCAACCCCCTCCAATGCATTTTGCAGAGCGCTGCATCAACCCTTGCAATGCACTTTTTTGAGGCAATGTATGCATTTCTTAAAAATTCCATGCAAACAATGGGGGTGCTGCAGTCGAGGGCTTCTTGGGGATGCTTGCCGCAGCTCCGGGAGGGGATTTCTCCTTTTTCGGAGAGCCGGGACGCGGCGCCCGCTGTCTCCCCCCATCCCCAGGTCTGCTGGCGGGGGTCAACATCACCAGCCCGTCGGCACTGGTGCGCGGCACGGCGGGCAAAGCGGCGCTGCTGTCAGTGCGCTATGCCAGCGCCAGCCCCGACAAACCAGTGGTGAAGTGGCAGCTGAAGCGGGACAAACCCGTCACCGTCGTCCAGTCCATCGGCACCGAGATCATCGGCAACCTGCGGCCCGACTACCGAGACCGCATCCGTGTGCTGGAGAATGGCTCACTGCTAATCAGCCCGCTGCAGCTGGCCGACGAGGGCAGCTATGAGGTGGAGGTCTCCATCACCGATGACACCTTCACTGGCGAGAAGACCATCAACCTCACTGTGGACAGTAAGGGCGAGGAGGGTGCCCAGACATTTTTGGGTTTTCCCAACAGGACAGCTTTGTTCTGGGAGGAATTTGAGCAGCAGGGAGTTATGTGGGGAGTTTGGCCATATGGAGAGATGGTTCTGGCTTGCTTGCAGCCAAATCATGTCCCCAGTGGGGTTTTGAGGTCCTTTCCCCATCCCCTGGGTCCATCCATGTCCTGCAGGGCATTGGTGTCACCCGGGCTCCCATCATCCACAGTCCCCATCTCAAAGCCACAAGTGTTGGTGGCCTCCTCAACAGTGCTAGAGCTCAGCGAGTTCTTCACCCTCAACTGCTCACACGAGAATGGCACCAAGCCCACCTACACCTGGCTGAAGGATGGGCGGCCGCTGAACAACGACTCCCGCCTCCTCCTCTCCCCTGACCAGAAGATCCTCACCATCACCCGTGTCCTCATGGCAGATGATGATGTCTACAGCTGCCTGGTGGAGAACCCCATCAGCCAGGGCCGCAGTGTCCCCGTGAAGCTCACTGTCTACCGTAAGATGTGTCCCCACAGCTGGCCATTGCTGGAAGATGCTGCTGGTTAAGCTTTTGGGGGTATTTCCGCCTCACTGCTCTCTCCTAGGCCGGAGTTCCCTTTACATCATCCTCTCTACGGGTGGCATCTTCCTGCTCGTAACTCTGGTGACTGTTTGTGCCTGCTGGAAACCTTCCAAGAAGTATGGCTTGGGGGAATACAGGAGACAAAGGGGATTCTTCTCCTAACCTATCCCATCCCATCCTGTCTTTCCTGATTCTATCCCGTCCTATCCTTCCCTTTTCCATCCCATCCCATCTTGTTGTGTCTCATCCCATTTGCTCCCCTCCCATGTAATCCTGTTCCATTTTGTCTCATTTCATCCTATTTAATTCCATCTCATCCCATCCCAAATTGCCCTGTTCTGTCCTTTCTCACCTCATCCCATTCCATCCCACATCACCCAATCCTGTCCCATCCTGTCCTATGCTATCTCACCCCATTCCACTCTCACTATAGCACCATGGTTACCTGTGGCTGTGTTTGGGGCCGTTCTCTCATTAGCATCATTACTGTCACCACCATGGCAATGACCATGACCATCAGCATCAACACCAACATGACCATGACATGACCACCACCATGACTGTCACAGTTACTATAATTTTGACATGACCACCATCATCACAGCCTCTGTTCACTCTCCAGACCGAAGCAGCAAGCAGAGCCACCTCCCCCTGACTACACAGAACAGGATGAGGAGCACCCCAAGCATGAGGGTGAGTGCGGTGCTGGCAGCGCGGGCAGTGCTGCACCGTGGGCACCCACCTACTCCCCTTCCCGCAGCTGAGACCATCCCGCGTGGTGCCGACCATGATCGCAAGACCCCCCTGGCCCTCTACATCCTCAAGGAGCAGGTGAGTGGGTGGCTGGGATGCACTGCAGGGCAATCCGGAACATTGCGCTTACCTCAATGCCCATGCTGTCTCTGCAGGACACTGCAGCACCTCAGGAGGATTCATCACCACCTGCTGGGCGCTCACCAGGACGCGGGGCTCGCCGCTACCATCGCTCACCTGCCCCAGCCCGGCCACCCCGCTCACCCCCCGGCTCCCCTGCGCGATCCCGCTCTGCTGCGCGCCTGCTGCGGGCCACCGGGGTCCCTGCCATCCGTGAGCAGGAGGAAGGCAGCGCCCTGGAGATCAGTGCCTGAGCTAGTGGTGGTGCTGGGGAACACGTGCATGGCCCAGCCTGGCCCAGGCGTGGAGGGGTGACACAGGGCACGGTGGAAAGTCACTAATTTGGTATCGAACTTTGCTGGAGCTGCACGCTTCCACCCTGCTGGGATGCTGGGGTGTTGCTGTAGTGGCCATGGGGCCGGGTGTGGGGCGCATGGGGAGCACACACACGCATGCATGGGACGTACATGGAGCATGCACAGAGAGCCCACACCATCTGCAGAGAAAGTGAGCATGGAGCATGTGGAGTGAGTGTGCACAGAGCATGCACAGAACATGCAGAGAACACATATGTGGTGTGCAAAGAGAGCATGCAGGAGCGTATGCAGGAGAATGCTGAGAGTGTGCTCAGAGTGTGCAGGGGTATCACAAACAGAGCATGCAGAGAAATGGTGCATGAAATATATGGAGAGAGCATGCAAATAGAGTGTTCATAGAGCCTGCAAGAGAATGTCCATGGACTGTGTGGAGAGAGCAGCCTGGAGTATGGACATGCACAGGAGTGTATAGACAGAACATGCACACAGCGTGCAAAGTTAGCATGCAAGAGCACATAAACAAAACATGTCAAAAGCATGTCAAGAGAGAGTGCACAAAGCATGCAGCTAAGACCAAACAGACTGCATAGCAGAAGTACTTATGCGGAATGTGTGCATAGCATGTGCATGGACATTTTTGCAGAGATATGCCAGCATTTGGAGTATGCTCCAAATGTGCATGGAGCGTGTAGAGAGCATGAGTGTTCAGAGAGCATGCATGGGGCGTGTGGAAGGAGTGTGCATGGAGTGTGGGATAAGAACATGCACAGAGCATGCACATGTTATGCATGTGCAAGAGCACTGTGCACATGACCACAACACCATGCATGCAGTTGGTGTGCAGGCTCCCATGCGCACGCACACCCACACACACCAGTGGAAAGACCTCCCAGCCCTCTGGCTGCACTGTACCCAAACACGGGCCCAAGTCCCAGCAGTGAGCAGTGCCCTCGCAGCCACCAGCCACCCTCTGCTGCCTCTGGATTTTCTGTGAAAATCACCTGTTTTTCAGCGCACCCACGTGCATTGCTGCAGGATTCCCCAGGAGTAGGTTTAGGACAGAGCCGAAGGGACGGGGTGCCAGAGCAGGTGCTGGGGCAACCCGTGGTGCTCAGCGTAAGCAAGCACTCGTGGACGCTACTAACCAATAAACTCCATGTGTTACCCAGCTCCAAGGTGCTTGATGTGTTGGGGTGCTGTGCTGGGAGGGGGGACAATGTGAGGAAGATGGGTGGCAGCTGTGAAGAACCGACTCAGTGCACCCATGCAGGCAGCAAGAACAAGGTCGGCAAGACAGCTGGTGGGGAAATCCCAAGCTGGAGGGAAGTAGCACCCAAAGACAGTTTGGGAAATGCTGAAATTTCCCCCAGATTTCAGTTTGCAGTGCTCCTTTGAGACTGTTCACTCCAGTCTCTACTGATGGCATTGTGCCCTGCAGCCCTCCCCGCCCCACGCTGATCTCATTTCTCTTTAACCCACCCTTCCGTGCAGCCCACTGGCTGCTCCCCCAGCCAGGCTGATTGCGTCCCCCAGTGCTTCCCGTCCCTCGCATCCGGCCATTGTACCCTACCGGGAAGGACTGCATCCAGGGACCAAGTGGGAGGCCATGGAGGGTGGCTGGGCCATGGCACTGGGGCTCTGGGCTACTGCTCTGTGCCTGGGGGGCTGCCACCCCTCCGGAGGGGACATGGAGTCACACAGCACACAGCGCCCAGCTGGTAAGGACATCATGGGGATGGGTGGGTGGGGGATATCCTAGAAGGTGTCTCCACCTAGGGACGTGTGCCCTCTCCCACAGAGCTGCGGGACAATTTCCGCCTGCAGCCCGGGGACCTGGTGGTCATGGCAGGGCAGGCACTGGAGCTGGACTGCGTGCCCCCCGCTGGGCAGCCCGAGCCCCGTGTCACCTGGAGGAAGGATGGCGTCACCCTGCGCCTGGCCGGGGGCCGTCACCAGCTCACCCGGGGGAAGCTGCGGGTGGCCTCGGCACGCAGGAGCGATGCAGGGGTCTATGTCTGTGTGGCAGCCAATGCAGCAGGCGAGCGGCACAGCCGGGGTGCTCATGTCACCATCCTGGGTAAGCTGCAGTGGGTGAGGGTCCTGGGGCACAAAGACGCATAGTGTCACCTCCCCGATATCTCCTCCCTGCAGAGAAGCCGGCCATCGTGCGGCCGCCAAGTGATGTCACAGCAGCGGCTGGCAGCACGGTGGAGCTGAGCTGCGGTGCACAGGGCGACCCAGCACCGCGGGTTCAGTGGCACAAGGAGAGTGGGGATCTGCCCTGGGGGAGGTAGGAGGCGGTGAGGTGGTGAGGTCATCTCTCCAGTGTGGGTGACACAGGGTGATGGGATGTTGGTGTCCACAGGCACGAGGTGGATCAGGAGCACACGCTGCGACTCTACGCGGTGACGGCAGCCGATGGTGGTGCTTACGTCTGCACAGCCCAGAGCCAGCTGGGCAGCGCTGCTGCCACCGCCCGCCTCCATGTGGAGGGTCAGTGGGGACCACCAGGGACACCAGGGTGCAGCTGATGGGGGCCGTCTAATGGAGCTCAGTTTCATTGAGTTTGCTTTAAAGAGGTCCATCCAAAGGGTTCATCCAAAGCGGTTATCCAAGGGGAGTCCATCCAAGGGGAGTCCATCCAAGGGAGTCCATCAACAGAGGGCCTATCTAACTGAGTCATCTCAGGGGATACATCCAAGAAGAATGCAGCCAAGGGGGTGGGAATCCTTCCAAAAGGGAGTTCTTTATGAGTAGGTCCATCTAAAGGATTCCATACAACAGGATCTATCCAAAAGGTTCCATTCAGACAAGGTCCATTCAAGGGGAATCATTTAGTAGGGGTCAGTTTAAGGAGAGTCCTTGGATGGGGAACCCATCCAAGAGGACAAATGGGATTCAACTAAGCTGCTTCCTCCAAGGGGATCCATGTAGAGAGTTCTGTCAGGGGGGATTCGTTACAGTGGGATCCAGCCAAGAGATATCCATCCAAGGGTTCCATCTAAGAAGGATGCACCAATGGGAATCCACCATGCCATCCATCCAAGGAGGCCGTTCAAGAGCTCGTCCAAACGGTCCATTTAAGTGTAACCATGTGAGGAGACATCTTGGTCTCCAGGCATGTCTTTCTGCGGTGCAGGTGCCACCATTATCCTTGCTCTTTCCTGCAGGGCAGCTGCCAGCAGGCCAGTGGGAGGCCACACGGCGGAACCTGCTGGCTGTGCAGCTGCAGCTGGACAATGGCACTGCACTGCCCACCAACGCCACTGTCTGGCTCCGCTGGAGGGTAGGTGTGCCTCAACCAAGCGGTGGAAAAAGATCCTCTCCTTACGTCCCCATAACCCTTCTTGTCCCATCCAGATGGTGACACCAGGCCCAGCTCCAGAGGGCTATGTCGTGCTGTATCGCTGCCTGCTCCCTGCCAGCACTGTCTGGTCCCAGCAAGACGTGGGCAGGGAGCTCAGCACCGTCATCCCGGCACTCCAGCGGGGCTACCAGTATGAGTTCAAGGTCCGACCCTACGCCGGTGGGACCCAGGGCTTGGACAGCAACAGCTGGCACCTCTGGATCCCTGAGGAAGGTAGGTTGGGCTGGTGGGAGGGGAGATGTGGGGAGCTATGTGGAGGTTCAGGGGCTCAGTGTTGCTGTCCCAGCAGTGCCAAGCGCAGCACCCCAGCGTGTCACCGTGGGCCAGGCTGCACCAGGGAATGGTACCGTCATCGTGAGCTGGGAGCCACCTCCTCCTGATGCCCACAATGGCATCATTCGGGGCTACCAGGTTTGAGGGGACAAGGGTGTCCATCTAAGAGAGTTCCATCTAAGGGAGCTTCATCCAAGGAAGAATACATTCATGGTGGGGTGCCATCCAAGAGGGATCCATCCAAGGTGGGAGAACTATCCAAAGAGGTCAAACCAATGGGACCATCAAAGAGGGGCCCATCCAAGAAAATCCACCCAAGGGGTTTTCTAAGGGTAGTCATCCAAGAGAATCTATCCCAAGGGGATTCCTCAAGGGAATTTCACCTATCGGCACCCATTAGGTCTGGTCCCTGGGCGAGGGCTGGCTACAACCCACCAACCATACAGTGGACGGAGGAACACGTCGCTTGGAGACCCTCCTGCATGGCCCTGGGGCCAGATACTGCATCCAAGTAGCTGCGTTCAATGGTGCAGGGCTGGGGATCCCCAGCAATGTCACCTGTGGCGTCCTGGGTAGGAAAAGGGGCCTCCTGTGGGATGCAGCAGGGAATAGAGCAGTGGCATAGGGGTGACATCGACTATGCCCTTGCAGAGATGATGGCAGGGAGCACCGGAGTGGTGCAGGTGCTGCAGCAGCCTGCGGTCATCGCAGCCACTGGCTCACTGCTGTGGCTGGCCCTGCTTGCCCTCCTCCTCCTAATCTGCCAGCGTCGTGCCAGCCAGGACTCCATGGCACAACATGGGTGAGTGACTGCGGTGGGTATCTGTGGGATACCCTGGCACAAGAGGGGTGGGATCCTGATGGTAACCCTTGCCCTGCAGACAGGAGGACACTGATGTGTCATGGCTCAGCAGCCCCTGGAAGCCTGTCTGTGTTCCTCAGAACCTCAGTGGCAGCAGCAGCCTCAGCAGCCGGCTCCTGGGAAGCGACAGCAGGGACCCCCAGCCCTCTCGTGAGTCCTGTGTTGGGACCCCCATCCAGGGCTATGGGACCCCCCTATGCATTAGAACCCCCACTCAGTCCTGGAACAGTTCACCCAGTGCTATGGAAATACCACAGGGTACTATGGGACTCCCACCCAATGCTTGGGATGCCCCCAGAGAGCTACGGGATCCCCACTAGGACTTGAGACTCCCACAGGGTTCTGTGGGACACTCACAGAGTATCTTGGACTCCTCATCTAGTGCCATTGGATGTCCATGTACTGCCCTGGGTAGCCTGCCCAGGTGCCTGAGACTCTCTTTCAAGGTTCTATGGCCACTCCACCCACTACCTCCAACCTCCCCATCCCCATGTTGCTGTGGGACTCTTACCAAATCTAGTGAGACTCTCAGGTGATGCTGTGGGATCCCCCGTCGATGCCACTGGGCCTCCTACAGAGTGCCTGGGACACACACAGGGGGTACGGGGCCCCCATTTGGGACAAATAGTGCCTGGGATGGAGGGGCTCAGGGATTCAGCACCCAAGGGTGCCCAAGCCTGACAGCTCTCCCCCCCCAGTCCTGACTTCGGAGCTGCCGAGCCTCAGCCCTGCGACGACCCCCAGCTGCAGCCACCTCTGCAGAGAACACCCCAAAACCAGCACATCCAGCCTGGCACTGTGGGAGCACATCCGCAAGCGAGGTGGGAACAGGACAGGGAGATGGGGCGGCACGCTGGGGACAGCAGGATGGTGGCCGATGGCTGTGTCTCCATGCAGAGCTGGACCGTACGCACAGCTCCCCAGTGCCGGTGGCTGGGCTCAGGGCCATTCCCGTGCCCTTGTGTGGCGGGGAGTGGGGGACACATTTCGACCCAGTGGACAGATGGCCTCAGCAGAAAGGACAGGATGGTGACACAGCACTAGCAGGAGAGGACCCGTGGTGGCTGCCCACCATCAGCTCCCCGAAACCACGGCGCAGTTCAGTGGCATCAATTGGCGCTGGGATGCTGGTGGTACCTGCAGGACATCCACATGCCTGGCATCCCACGGGGACCCGGTGAGTCTGTGTGTCTCTAGGAGATGCCCCGGGTGCTATAGGCTGTCCCCTTCCCTGCCCCGGTCAGGTGCTGCAGCGGCAAAAGACAACGTGTCCTATGTGCCTGCAGGTTCCCAGCCATGGGGTGCTCAAGGGACACGTCTCCAGTCACTGGGAACCCCAAAGACACATCCACGGTTAGTGGGAATGCTGGGGACATGTCCCCAGTAACCAGGAGCCCCAAGAATGTGTCCCCAGTCACTAGGAACAGCAAGAACACCAGGAACCACAGGGACACGTCCTCTGTCACCAGGAGCCCCGTAGATATGTCCCCTGCCACTGTGAGCCGCAAGGACGTGTTACTGGCTACAAGACCTAGCAGAGATGTGTCCCCAGTCACTGGGTGCCCCAGGGACAGATCGCCAGTCATTGGGCACTCCAAGGAGAAGTCCCCAGCCACCAGGAGCCCCAGGGACTTGTCCCCAGCCTCCAGTCACTCCCTGGCTACCACAGTTCAGGAGAACATGTCCGCAGTCACTCAGCACCCCAGGGACGTGTTCCCAGCCACCAGGTGTCCCAGAGATATGTTCCCAGCAGCCAGGCACCCTGATGACACGTCCATGGTCCCCCAGAACCCCAGGGACATGTCTGTGTTCACCAGATGGCCCAGGGACACGCTGATGGCCACCAAAGACATGTCACCAGAGCCTGGCCGCCTTTCACCAGCGCTCAGTGATGGGGTCCTCACTCCACAGCGGGTTGCCGAGGACCTGGAGAGGGTGCAGGAGGCCCACCACCCCACGAACGCCCCCAGGCCAGAGGTGCCCTCAGCACGTCCCCAGCACATCCCTGTGCCCCGGCCCCTGTCCCCTCCCCACACCTATGGGTACATCTGTGGGCCTCCTGCCTCTGAGATGGGTGAGGGAGAGGAGGAGGAAGAAGAGGAGGAGGAAGAGAAGCTGGAGGTCTGGGGTCATGAGGGCTCGCCGGGGGGGTCTCTGCTGAACGGGTGGGGGTCTGTCACGGAGGACACTGTCCCCAGCACCCGCTGCAGCCTGGCCAGCTCCTCTGATGGCTCCTTCCTGCTGGATGCCAGCTTTGCCCGTGTGCTGGCTGTGGCCGTCGACAGCCTCTGCTTCAGCCTCGAGGACATCGATGGGGGTGGTGAGGGAGCTGCTGCCCCCCTGCACCGCCTGGCATCATCCCTTCTGTGCAGGGAGGTGGCTCTGGGGACGGGGACAGGAAAGGGGGTGGGGATGGGCAGCCTCATGGGGATGCCCCAAGTGGGCAGCCAGTGGGATGGGCTCCCTTCTAGGGACAGAAGGGACAGGAGTGTGGCAGCCCCTGTGTTAAAGCAGTGTTGAGGTCAGAGCCCTCCCAGCTTGGCTACAATCCAGCTTTATTCATCATTTCCCCCAGAAGGGGCTCTCCGCTAGCAAACACTACATGCACAGCTGGGGAGCACTGAGGTGGGTGGGTGGCCCTCCTGCTCATGTTCCCCTCCAGCTGGCCTTGTCCCCAGGATCCTTGTATTTCCATCCCCAGCGACTGTCCCAAACATCCTTGTCCCTCCCAGTGTCTTCACCCCTCAGCTATCCCATCCTCGTCCCCACCCAGTGCATCCTCAACCCCCCCAAGCTGACCCCCACCCTCTGGCTCTGTGCACACCTATTTACAGGCAGAAATGAACGAGCACCCCACGCACACCCGTCCCCGTGTCACCGTCCGCGCGCCGCTTCATCGCTCCTCCTGCGGCGGGCGGGGG
>JAOWBP010004605.1:308473-325812 GCA_028571105.1 Tragopan temminckii
GATCGCCGTGTGGGGCAACGAGCGGCTGGTGGAGGCCCGCTACCAGCAGCTGGAGGGCGCCGGCACCGTGTTCGGCAGCAAGGCCCCCGGGCCCGCCATGTACGAGCGCGTCTCCCGAGCGCTGGCCGAGCTGGGCTACGAGCGCACCCCCTCGCAGTGCCGGGAGCGCATCAAGGTACCCCCGGCCCCGCGCGTGGAGGGCCCGGGGGTGGGGGGTCCGCTCCTCGAGCTGGGATGGGCCCGCGGCCTCCTTCGGCTGTAGGCCTGGTGCTGGGTCCCCTGGCTCAGGCAGCGCCTGCGGGTCTTCGTGCACAGGCAGTGTCCTATGGCACCGTGGCCTTGGGGGGATTTTGACCCAGCCCCTGATGCCCTCCAGCATCGTTGCAGCTGTGTAGTGGGAAGGGAGCTCCCGCTGTCCTCTGATGGAGCATTGCCCCTGGGGTCCCGTTGCCCCTGGGGTCCCATTGCCCCTGGGGCCCTTCAGGGCTGTGGAGTTGCCTCGTGGCTATGATGTTTCCCCTGGGTTGCCTGCTTTAATGACTGGGCAGTGTTAAATGGTGCAGCCAGCTGGCTTCTGTGGTGCTGGATTTTAGACTTGGCTCTCTACTTGTGTCATTCCTTGGGGAGAAGGGAAAGCCTGGGCTCAGGCAAGGAGCAGCAATCCACGTGCTGCCCTCATACAGAGGGAGCTGTGGACTAGGACTGGTGGGATGTGAGGAACCTGTGATACGTAGGAGCTGCTGCAGGTTTCAGGCTGTAAATATGAATGAAGTGCAGAAGGGAGAATTAAATGCTGAGGTCCTTTAAGGCTTGTTTCCCCTTTCGTGACCCATTTGGTTTCCAGTGCAGTTGCTTAAAATGTTGATCAATTAAAAAGGAACACTTTGTTAGTTCTTGATATTGCTGGTGTTGTTGGCTTCTCTTTGCCCTGTTCTACTCATCACATAGTGCTGTGCTGGCCCATGCAGCCTGGGGTTGTCTGTGTGCAGACACCCAGCTCTTTGATTTGCAAAATGCATGAAATAAGGAACTGGGCATTTCTGCAGTATTAATAGAGACCGATGGCAGTATGCCTGGTGGGCAGTTCTGTGTGTTACTGAGCATCCTGTGAGATGCTCAGGAGCAAATGAGCAGGGGATTTGCCCTGCAGTGTCTGATTAGCATTTGTCTTTGGAAAAATGGTTAAAGTGAAGCAAAACTCTTTCCTGTAAACATTTTGCTTTCTGAATGTATATTCTTATGTCATCTCTTTGACTCCTTGTATCTCTCTGCTTGGGGATTTATTTTCCTGAATGTATCAGAACATTTTGGAGGGAAATGTTGCTTTTAAGCAGACGCTTCATGCACTGCAAAAAATTCTCCAAGTCTTTTGTTTCTGAGCAACATCCAGCTTCAATCAGTCCTTCCACAAATCTGGGACACTTGGAGTTTTGCTAGTGGTGAAAAAGCTCCAAGGGCAGTTTTCCTTGTCTATACGACTCTGATGGTTTCTGGTTGTTGGGGGGAGTTCCTGCTGCTGTTGTTAAGGGCTGCTGCCTTGGCTCTGGCTGCAACTGTACAAGGAATTGCCTCACAGAGCGCAGAGCAGTTTGTAAGGAGAATATTTGTCCCAGAGCTGTCCTGGCTGGACGGTGTGTTTGGAGGCCTCTGGTTGGGGTGGGAAAGTGCCCTCTGGGATGTCCCTGTTTCCTAGCAGCTCATGGTGTTATCACCAGAGATACTTCTTTCCCTCTCTGTTGAGAAGTGCTTTGGCAGCAGACTTTTGTCAGTGAAGTTCGTAAGTTGCAAAGAGACCATAAATTTTCATATGTATGTTTCAAACAATTTAGAGGGAATGAAGCACTCTGAGGCTTATGCTTACTGCATTGCGATAGCTTCAAGAGCACCTTCTGAAAGGTCTCTTAGACATTTCCCTACAGATGTTTCTAGCCAACGCGCAATTCATCTGCATGGACTCTTCTTGAGTGAAGTCCACAGAGAGCCCTGGTTCAGAGGCTCGATGTGAAGAACGTGGTGTGGTTCCCACTGCCGTCCTGTCCTGGTCTGTCTGCCTTGGCTCCTTGCTCAGGTTGTTAGCATCCCGTGCACTCCCAGAGGCAGGACTTCCACCCTGCCCTGCGCCTGGCACGGAGGTCGTGCTGCTGTCCAAGGTCCTGCATGTCCTGAGTGCTCCTGGTGTGGGGGTCTTCATCACTGCGCTCTTGGGAGATGCAGACATGTCAGCATGGCAGAGCTTTTCACAATCCTTTGGGTTTTTCAAGAAAAATGAGCACTCATTGAAAAGCTCCATTTTTGATAGAGCCAAAGGTTGAGTTTGTTACAGGAATTATTGAAATAGTTGCACTAGAATTGGCAGAATTGTCTGCTAGGCTCTTTCTTGCTCAGCTGAGGGTGAAAATCACTTCTGAACGCAGAGAGGTTGATGTTTGACTTCCATCTTAAGATGGAGCAGGAAGGCTTGGGTTTGCTGTTGGAACAAGGGCGGTTCACAGACACTTCATAGTCTTACGCTATCCGTTGTCAGAGCTAAAAGCAGAGCTGAGGCAATGGTGATGGATGAGTGCTTTGCTTCACCATTCCACTTGCCTGCTGTAGCCGTAATGTCCCCCATTTCCATGATTTTATAGGATAGTTTGACTTAACATCCCTCGAGGGACAGTGCTGTAAGGATTTGCTGATTGATTATAAATATAAATCATGCTTAAAAATGTGTCAAATTCAACTTAGTTTATAAATGCATTGTAGATAAGATCTCTGTATTGGCTTTCTTCAGGACACCCGAATTTCCCGTGCTCTGCCAAATCTCGAGGAGTGTTAGAAATGAGATAGAAAGCAAAAAGTCAGCTCTGCGGGACAAAGTTTTTCAGTTCTCCAGTTGTATTGCATATATGCATTCTCTCCTAATTCAAACAGGATGTAAAGCAAGGTCCCAGTTCACATTGTGTGTGTCTCCTAACATCTGCATGTGCTTTTCTGCACATAAGCGGTGCTGGCCTGCAGTCTGCAAATGAGACCATTGCTTGGATCTGTCACTCCAGAGTGCCTGTTTCAAATTCGGGGAATCACACGTAATAATTCCAACAAGTACTCCTAGCTTATTCCCGCATGAGAGCCTGGCTTCATGACTTTGATGCCTGTGGACCAGCTAGCTCAGGGATTGGGAGCTGCAGGAGTATTTAAATGTTTTGATTTCTGCCTGTTGGGTCCCCAGAAGCCATCCTGTGCCTCAGAGTTCCCTCATCCTGGCATACCAAGCTGTGTCCTGAATCACTGCTGACTTAGTAGTGCGCTCTGACCATTCCTGTATCTGTGATCTCACAGCTCTTGTTAAAGAATTGTTTACTGAAGCACATGTGCTTTTCCTCCAGCCCTGCTCTTCTTTGCTAAGTGTGTTCATAATCCAAGATTGGAGAATTAGCCTGGCTCAGCAGTTTGTGCATCCCCAAACCAATCCCCTCTGTGTGGCATTGTGGAGCATTCAGCTATTTGTTTTGACCTCAGAACTATTATTTAAGGCAGAAGATGAGATATTTTGCAAAACCCTTTCCAGATTTGTATGCAGTCACTTCTATTTTGTGCCCTTCACCAGGCGTATCATTGCTTCAGAGCAGGAGGTGAGCTGCTAACGAGTGGCAGAATCACAATCACAGAAAAATGAGCTATCACCTCGTGCTGTGACGTTCCATACAAAGGCCAAAAAAAAGCTGATGCATCCAGTAGGTAGGCTTCGTTATTGCTTCAGATCTGGCAGTGAGCTTGAACATCATTGTTTCATGCTCTTCCAATCTCTGAACGTGTCATTCACAAGCTCTGCTTCTGGTGGCCAACCCGTTGCCCTCGTGCTTGTTTTCCTGCTGCTCACCTGGGCAGGAGGTGGAAGGTGTCTGCTGGGTTGTGATTGTCCACAGAATGTGTGATTTACTTTACAAAGTTAAAAAAAAAAAAAAAAAACACCTTGAAGACAGCAGTTATGTGCTTTCACACAAGGAATGCAGGCACAAAGGGGAGAAATGAATGCTGCTAACATGAAACAGGGTGGAATGAGGAATTATGCTTGGATGTTAGCTGTTCGTGTTCTCTTGCTTTAAGCTATATGTAAGATGATGATGACAGCGTTTACTTTCAATGTGGCTGTGTTTTTTGCTGCTTTATGATGTAAACAATCTATTTTTAAATCTTTGTAGCGCGAAGTCGTTTTGAAAGAAGGAAGCGCTGCACTGGCTGTCTCTGATGGGACTCCTGCAGTAATACAGTGTGACCTTCTGTGTGCTCCAGGAGATTGAATTTCACCCAGGATTTCATCACTGGGTTCAATAACCTTAAGCAGAGTGGCTCTCTTTTCAAAGGATTTCCAAGGATGGAGTTATCAGTCTCTTTACTAGCAGCTTATCCAACTGCTTATCACCTTCAGAACAGCTTTGCCTTCCATTTTTTAATGTATTTTCCCTTGTCTTCTGTTACTCAGGCCGAGATCCTTGTCCCTGTGGCTCCACCCTCTGCGATGTGCACAGGCAGTGTTCAAGTTACCTCTTGATCTTTCTTCGTCTTAAGTAGGTTCAGATGCCTCTAGTTTTCCAGGCTGGGTCACTTTGCAGTTCCTGTCCTGAATCCTCTCCAAGAACTCACTCCTCGCTGGAGAACCTCACAGGCCCCAGTAGGTGGGAGCAACTTTCTGTTGACATTCGTAAACTGGACAATATAAATCTGTTCTTTGTCACTGAAGAGTTTACTTGCTTTACTGCTTCTTGGACATACCACGAGACTGCAGTGGAGGAGCATCTCTGGAAGATGTGAGCATCGCATGAAACGAATGCTCTCACAAAGCAGCTGTGTCCACTCCACGTGTGGGCCACTTGCTAGAGTGCTGTTCAGGAAGGCAGGTTAGCACCGCAGGCCAGAATTTCCCATTTTCTGGGGAGCAGCTCTGCCAGAAGCACTTTGGTGGAGGCTCTGGCATGCAGGTGTGCCCTGAGAAACAAAAGTTAGCTGTCTGCTTCTACTGCAAGGGTCAGGGCTAAAAGCAGCTCACGTATGGCATGTCTTTGAGCAGGCAGCAAGTCAAAGTTGTGAATGTGAAATCTTAGTTTGGGAACACATTATTTGTGCCTCTCAGGAGGGGAACCACTTAGGACCCTGATCTTAAAGTCCTCCCAATTTTTAATACTTGCCCTTAGGCTGTACACACAGTGGGCTGTAATTGTGGACATCTCATTGGCAGTTATATTGCAGAAACTGCATTGACGTCAGAAGAGAGTCCCAGTGGCAATGATGCAGTTGCTAGATGGTTGATTTTGGATTTTGTTTATTTTAGAAGTAACTGAATGCACCTGAAATGTTCAACACAATGAAGCTGGTGTGAAAGCACAGAGCTTTAAGTGCCTGTGTGGGTGCAGATTCACTTCCACCACTGTTCCAGATACTGCTGCATCCTGCTAAATCTGTCAATCTGGAGGCTAAGGAGATGATGCTTTCTGGACTGCTGTGGGTCCCACAAGTTACTAACCTTTGTTTTGGCCATTGTTTCTGGTGAAAACTGGAGTTAAGACAGCCTTTGGTATTTTTCTTACAGCTTTTCCTATTGGTCTAGATTTAGATGTTGCTTTCTATTGATAACGATTTCTCTATGCAGCTAAATCACAAAGGCTGAGGTTGGACTCGCCTGGCATGGACCTTTCTTTGGAGACCACAGCCTCAGGACGGGCGTTTGCATGCTTCTAGGATCGTGTGTAAAGCTCCCAGCTTTCAGAACTATGTGAGTAGTAACCCATGGGGTGCCATCCGTGTTGATGCTTTCTGCCTTCCATCTGGAGCTTATTCTGGAGCAGAGCATTTTCCCTGCCACCTGCAAGAGGGTTTGTGCTGCTCTGTGGCTCTGCTCTGCCCACTCATTTGAGACCTAGAACCAACAGGGGTAGGCCTGTGTGGTCCATTTGGCTTGCCAAATAGCTGATATCTAACCTATCAAGTACTTCTTGGATTTCTTTGGTCCAGACTGCTGTACTTAAGGTTATCTTTGGACATCAGACTTCATGAGTGGCATGGAGATGCTTGTCCCATTCACAGTGTTTGTGTGAAAACTCGTGTTTAATTTTAAGGAATGAGTGTGTTTCTAAAGGCAGGACAATCTACTGAAGCGTGGCTTTCGTTGCTTTGGGGTAATTAGTGAGTAGAGTTTTCGGTATAGTAGTGACAGTAGTTTTGGGTAGTGTAGGAAAGAACACCTTTACTGACCAAAATGGCATGTGGGACTGTTACTGGATGTCCTAGCCCTTAAGAGCTCTGCTGTTAGTTCTTAATGGAAAGAATGGAAGCCCTTAGAACTGCTTGAATATCAGTGAAATTCTCCCAGGTCTCAGATGTGCTCTGGAAGTGGAATTCATCCTCTGTCAGACTGTAGCAAAGCCTCCATCTGGTCCCTGGTGTAAACTTGGGGCAAAGCAATCTCCTAGCCCACAGCTTATCTTCTTTCTCTCAGTCTCTGGCAAAGTCCTGCAGTGTCCCAGGTTAATATGCTCCATGAAATCCTGCTGATGCAGTAGGGTTTTTGTCTTGAAACTCATGGGATCTCTGTACCCAAACTCTCCTGTTTTAGAAAGTAAAAGTAGACAGCTTTATGTCTGCTGCAGTGGTTCAGAGAGCTAACAGGAGCCATGTATCCTTGGTGTAGGAGTGTAGAAATACCTTTATAGTCATCTAGGCTAGCCTCTGCCATAGGGTTTGATGCCTCTGTAAATAATACCTGTCCAGACTGAGTTTGTTTAGATGTATTTAACTGTGGTCTAGAAACTGGCAGTGGTGAAAAATCCACTGCATTTTTTTGTTAGATTCTAGCTCTTACTAACTAACCTGCCTTAAAAATGTGTGGCTTATGGTACTGACTGAGCATCCCTTGTCTGTGTCTTACAGCATGACTTTGCTTCTTCCGGTCATCATCCAAAGAGATACCTGGTTCCTGTCTCAGTTTGGTGACTGACTTCTCTATTTCCCTGACCACCTGTCTTCCCTTGAGGCATTTACATCACTTTCATTGTTTCATTCTGGAGTCCTCTGGGCTGGAGCCAAAACTTTCAGGAAAGTTTTGGCATGGAGGCACATCAGGATGCAATTGAGGCTTTGTTCTTTGGTGTGAAAAATGATATAATTTGACTGCTGATGTATCTCTGAGCGCTGTGGTCTGGCAGATGTGTGGCCACTTGCAGAGCTGGAGCCACTTTAGGCAGGTCTGCAGTAGGTTCTGCAGGGCACAACTGCAGAGTGTTAAGGATGGATTTGCTCATGTTCTGTAGATCAGTGGTAGACTTGGTTTCTCGAGCACTAAGTCATCAGCTGCCTTTCTGCTGTGTGGTATGGCTCTCTTTAGAGTTCAAGCTGTGCTTTCTTCTCTTTTTGTTGTAGGAACTGATGCTTCAGTTCAGAAGTACAGAAATAGGGCTTCTTGTGGTGATATTCTTATTTAGGCCTGATGTTCTCCTGCCTTTCACACATTTTTTAACCTAAAAGTTCATGAGCTAGTGTGCAGAGGAATCAACCACCTCTAGTCAGTTCTGTTTCCCTGTGCTCCAGCCAGCCAGTGTGGGAATGCAGGTTTTGAGAGCTTTCATGGCTCCAGTCATCCCTACATGCTGTACAACCATCCCAAACTTCACAAGCCATTTCTTTTGTCCCGCTATGGCTTCATCTTTTGTTACTCGTAAGTATCCTGGCGTGACAAGGCAGGTAGCCTTTGGATACTGCCTTCCTCATTTCAGCTTCCTCACTTCATAAACCTGAGAACTCCTCCCTTCCATTAAGAGTTGAATGGTGCTGAGTGCTACCCTGTGTCACTGGGACCTGGTCTAGGCCAGCAGCCACCGTTTGATAGGATATCATGGAAAGGTAATTGTGACACTAAATGTGGACAGGCATGTAGATCACAGAACTGCTGGATGGAGTCTGTGCCATCTAGCTGAGTAAGAGCACACAGAATCATTCAGGTTGGAAAAAACTTTTAAGATTACTGAGTCCAACCCCAGCCCACCCCCACCAACAGCCACTGACCATCTCCCTCAGTGCCATACCCCCATGGGTCTGGAGAACCTCCAGGGATGGTGACAGCACCACTTGCCTGGGCAGCTTGTGCCTGTGAATCACTGCTCTTTTGGAGAATGAATTTTTCCTAATATCCAACCTGTGGCACACCTGACCATTCCAAACCGTCTCAATGCTTCCAAAGGTGTTCTTGTTAAAGTTTTGCCCACTAAACTTACCTGTATCCCTAGGCATAGGAAATGAATTTGTCTGCAGTGAGTGGTGACACTTTTCATGGATGGGTTCTTTATTCTGGGATTCCATAGCTGGTTGTTTTCTACCCCGATTGCAGCAGAGGTATTGGAAATGTAAAAATTTGCTGGTGCTCATCCAAGGAGGATCTGCCTGTTTACCCTGCGAGACAGCAAAGACAGAATCAGGAGCGGCTGGTGCTGTGCTTCAGGCTGCTGTCCAGCTGAGAATCCCCAAACGCTTTCTCAGAGCTGTTGATAGAAAGTGGTGCTTATTGCTGCCTGTGGGCTCATCGAGCTTTTGCTGTGTTTTTTTTTTGGTTTTGAAACAGCAGAGTAAAACTGACTTGCTGCTTAGCAGCTTTGCTGCTGCTCCCAGAGCTCTGGATATCATGAGGAAACAGGCTAGGAGTGTATTCCTCTCCTGCTGATGCTGTTAAACAAGGTGTTTGAGGAACATTGGATACATTGGAGCTTTCTGGAGATGTAAAGTTCCTTTTGGGGGAAAACCAAACATTTTATGCAATGATATGTACTTACTTGTTGCTTAAGAGTCGTAGTCCTCCTTCAGAAAATGAGATGACCAAACTAACTATTCCCAAATTAATGCCTCTTTTGAGCTCTAGGGGTGGCTTTGATTGCCATTCTGTCTAGCATCTGAGAAATCTAATGAATGTCATGTGAGAAAATGTGTTCTACAAATCTATCAGTGTGCAAATTGCTGAGATTTGCAAGATAAAGTTGGAGCATGATGTTATCTTTTAAAAGTAGAGTGGTGGTTGAATTAAAAACACATTGAGAGATGCACGTAAAGGTTCTTCCCCACCCAAATATCTGTCTTGATCTGGACTAGGGGGGAATTGTACAAGTCTGAGTTTTGTCTGCAGCTTTGCCTTTCTGTCAGGCAGTGGGTGTTACGTGTAGCTGCCAGCTTGGCCAGTAGTGCAGGATGGTAGAGATCACCAAAACCAGATTGGGTTTTTGCATTTGTCATTTTTGAAGGTTTTACCTTAGTGCTGAAAGCTGTTGTAGTGGATTATTAGCCAGAGCCATCTGAGTTATGTTTCTTTCTTAATGATTGATATCAAAGTCTGGGAATTTGGAGCATTATTGATTTGACCTCTTTTAAATTTCAGCAGCTTCACAAGAGACAGAGTGAGTTAGTAAGGAATGCAAAATATGTAAGTAATATATATTTTATTAGCTGAATAGCTTAGGCATACATTTTGTACCTTGTGTCTTCTTACCAGAGTAAGGAAGGTTGGACTGTCTGTGCTTTTGGGGACTTCTTTCTTTCTTCCTTTCCATCTCCTCCCTGCTTCACCTTCTTCAGGCTGTGGGCACAACACCGGCTCTGCTTTCCCCCTCTTGTAGTAGGTGTGCATTTTCTTGGCTGATTGGTATCTCTGACTGGGGATCTAATGTTTATTTTCCCTGTGTTATATGGCAGATCTGGGGGGTTTTGAAGTGGGGAGGAGAATAAATGAATCAATTGCCCAAGTTAAATTGATGAACCTGTAGCTGCTGTACAACTTTGTTCTGTGTTGTAGATGTTAAAGCTAAAACCTGCATCAGGAGCGTCAGGTACATAATGATGCTTCCTGCCAGGTGTAGATTAACTTGACAGCCTTGCATTTAGCTCGTGAGTGTGTGGCAAGTACTGATCAGCAGAAGTAAAATTCTAAACTCTGCCTGGCAGTCATGAAACTGTCTGCTATGTGTGCACTGCTGAAGCAGCACCTCTGGGTGACTAACACGCAGCTTTCTGTCTTAGACCCTTCGCAGGTGTTACAGCCGTGTGAAGGAGCATGGTGTTGGGAAGAGGAAAAGCAGCTACACATTTGAACAGCTGGAGCAGGTGTTTGGCCAGGGAGGATGGGATTCCCAGCCCTGCCAGCCTGTCCTCATCAACAGCAGTGGCTTGTACCAGGAGCTGGAGTCGGATGGCAGCACCATGGAGGAGTACTCACAGGAGGACTGGGGAAACCACAGTCAGGATCTTCATTGCTACCAGACTGGTGAGCAGGAATTAGGTAAGGAATCCTGTTAATGCTTCCCCGCTCTCTGTGCTCTGTGATCGTACAGTCCCCACTTTCATGTTTGGGACATAATGTGCTCAAGTGCTAAACAGCTGATGTCCATGGGGAGGGAAGGGAAATAATCATCAAAAGCAGACAGTGGTTCTTGAAGGCTGCTGGAGTATCAGGATCAGGAGAAAAGAAGGGTTATGTGGCCATAAACCTTGGCAAAGAAGGCAGTGCATTCCCTGGCTCTCTGTCCGTTCCACCCACTGCTCAGTTTTACTTCCCCTGATGCGATCAGGGAGGTGCTTCCCTGTCAGCAGTTCCTGGCTTTGAGGTCCTTGGGTGCCAGCTACCACTCAGCCACTGTTTACTTCCAGACTGCTCCTATTCATGCCAATGACTGTTTTCTTCTTCCCATACATCCTAACTGCTGTGTTTGCTTTAAGCACGTGCATATGCTTGTATCCAGATGTGTGGTGTTCGGAATGTTTTTCCTGCTTGAATTAGTAGTGTGTGTCAACTTCAGTGCATACCAATGAGTACATTAACTAATTTGGAGATTTGGTTGTTGCCTGTGGCTGTTTCACTTTGTCCAATGGAGCCAGCTACCACATTCTCGATCAGGAAAGCAAGCACACTGATCTGAGCTGTCGTGTCTAGCTGCAGTGAAGAAGTGGGTTTCTTCAAGCACATTTGTGTCTTAACCACTATGTTATGATATGTGAAGCATGGAGGAAAAGGAATTCTTTTCATGGAGGAAATAGGAGTTGATCAAATCCAGCAGTTAGAACACAAACTGAGGAAGAAATGTTGATGTGGTTTTCCTTGTGATCTGTAGGCTGAAATGGGAACAGGAAGGAGATGCAGTCACCTGTCTGCACGCATCTTTGTTCAGGGGACTGGAGACGGTGAATGCTATAAAAGAGTCTTAAATTGCAGTTTGATATTAAAGCAGCCAACTTGCAAATTAACCACATTCTGGTTCTCTTAGACTTCTTCCCCTGGGAGCTTAAAAGTCAGAAATATGTGGGTGAGAAATGGTGGGGAGACAATGATGTTTCAAAACGTATGTAAATGACAGCTAATTCCATCTAGTTGTTCTGGTGACTCAAACTGTGGTCTCCTGGTTTGTCACCATTTTCCTTCAGTTGAATTACAGAGAGATTTGTGTGTACTTGGGATGACAGTATTCCTAATGTTGAGAGAAGTTAAGAGAGAAGAGTTCAGCACATAAAATCTAAATGGAATACAGATGCATTTGTCCTGGTGCTTGCTCTTTAAATGTGCTATTGAAAGCAGAACAGTCTTTTTCCTTTCTTTTTTTTTCCCTCAGTGTAGTTAGTAATTAAATTGACTTGTGGTTTAATTGCAGGAATTATGCTCTTGTCCTTGAAAGGTTCTGCACTTGCAGAGGCAGGTTCAAATCTTGTAACTGACCACATCATTTCCTAAGGAAAACCAAAAACTCCAGTTAATGTAGGAACTGGAGCTGCCTTGTGCATGTGGCAAGACTTGGTGGGCTTAGGAAGTAAGACGGATTTTAACTTCAGCCTCAAAAAAATAAAATAAATAATATTCCTGCTTTTTCCTATTTTATTTTAAAATATAACTGCGTTGGATCTTACCTTTCAGATGAAATGCCTACCACAAAAAGAACATTAAAGATAAAACAGGAATCTTCAGAAGACGCTCAGTAAGTAATTTATGAATGTTTTACCCTGGAATGTATTTCCCTGGGGATGTTGTGCAGGAGGGAGGATGTTTGAAACTTCTGATTATAATTATAAATACATTGTGCAAGACTGTTCATACACTTGAATCTGCTTTATGCATTATTCCAGTTACCTCAGAACATTCGAAAAGCTTCACAATTTTGTCCTTTCTTGGCTTCATCATACAGCAAATAGAACGACTCACCACGTGAATGCAAGGACTTAACATGCAGCTCAGATCCACATCAGGACTGCTAGGGCTGTGTGTGGGCAGGCTGTGGTTATCATGGGATGAGTCCAGGCTCTTGGAGCTATCTGAAATCTGTTTTTTCCATCTGCCTGAAGTTGCCTGAATTTTGCCCATTTGGATACAAGGAAAAAAATAACTTTTTTTTTTTTTTTAAAGAGCGATAATTATGTTGTAATGTATATTTTCCACTAAACCAGTGGCAGGACCGTGACCTGCATACCCAGGTGGTGCTGACCAGATATTTTAAATGGATCATAAGTGGAGGAAAGAGTGAGAAGTGAGACTACCTCGGTAGTAGTGCGTGTTGTTGACTTGGCTTTTATGAGTAATGCTCGCATAAAAAGTTCATGCATTTCTCCTCCGTGGTGGAAAGCATGCCAAAGTTTGTGATTTCTTTTATTTTTATAACTTTCCAGAGCTGACTTGTAACCTTTTGGATTGGTTTAATCTGACAAATACCGGAGCATTTAAAATGTTTTAAGCATGTGAATCTCCATTGCCTCGCCAACAATAACACAGAGTATTTCAAAAAATGAAAGGAATCGTGCCATGTTTCTGCAGACCAGGGCTGCTTTCTTCCAGCCTCTTGGGTTTTAAACCCTGTAGGGTAAGTGTAGCTCCATCTGTAATGGAATGAGCTGTCTCAAATCGACTTGCAGGCCCTTCAGGGTGGGAATACATGTGGGCATGGTGTCTTGCACCACTTCTCCCCATGGCTTACAGAGCTGGCTGAAGTCAGTGTGGTATTTCTTAGGCTGCGAAGTGAGTTTGTGTAGGACAATAGTTCATCAGTGCTGTACACGTTTATGTAATGTCTCTGGTTAGCAGCAGAGGCTTTTTACTGGAAGTAAATGATTTTTAAAAATTTCAAATATGTATGTATTTATTTTTAATGAAAAGCCTGCATTGCAATGGCTTAGCTTTATCAAACTCCTCAGTGGATTTTCCAGGGTTAAGCTTGCTTGATGGTGATCTTTCTCTTCATGTGAACTGAATTCAGGGTAGCATCTCAGGGATGGACATGAAGAAAAACACTTGTTTCTTAGTATGAACATCATGACCTCTTTGAACAGCTTGTTAGGATGGCTCTGGGATAATTCTACCTTCAAATTCTACCTTCAAGATGTGCCTTAGGGAGTTGCACAGAAAAGAATTCTGAATGTTCTGAGGTCGAAGCTCAGAGAAGCTCGTGTTGTGTGAAGACTGCCTGAATTTTCTCTGCCAGTTTTTTGTTGTGCAGGTGCATGACTGGAGCTCAGATTGCTCAGAGCTGGGGGTTTCTTTTCTGTCCCTGAAGCTCTCTCTAAAATGCATGGAGGTCTCTGAACTCCTGGGCATGTTGTGAAACGTGTGGGTGATAAGCCAATCTCACATGCTCAGTGAAAGCACAAAGTGTCTTCCAACACTGAAATTTGCTGAAAATGCCTTTTTTATTTTTTTTTTCTTTCTCTGCTATGAGGAACAAGGAACTTTTAAACTCTGAAATCTTTTAAAGTTGAAAGAAACTTGAGAACTCTGCTTTTTTACTACATCAAGCAATGGAAAGCAAAGAATTAAATAAGTGTTCTCCCTGCCTTCTGCACTGTCTCTTAGTAGGAGGTGTCAAAGGCAGCTTTTCAGGTTGGGTTTTTGGAAAGTAGAAGATCCCTGCATGCTGCTGTGGCAGGGTTTGCTTTGTCCAGTTCATTGCCTCATCAGTTTTCTTGGACATCAGATAAGGAAATCAGTATTGAGTTTGGAATGATTACAAGCAGTCTGGAGAAGCCTTACTGATACTGTAGATAAGCTGAGTATTTATTATCTTTTAAAAAAAGAGTTGTCTAATTTTAAAAGCCATAGCAAATAATACCAAACATATTCATGTTTTTGGCCCATGTTTTAAAATACATGTAGCTTATTGCAAAGAAAGCAGACCTTCAGTTCATCTGCTTTCTTGTGCACGTGGAAGTTTGAAGCAGAAGTAATCTCAGTGAAATCAGTGGAAGTGATGATACGTTCAACATGTGCAAATTTTCTGGCAAATCTTGTGTTGAGGTGTTTAAAGTGGAGAGTTTACATGGTGGTGCTACCTGACTATAAGTGCATGTGATCTTAAAATGTTGTCTTTGCTTCTCTCTGCTCTGGGAGGTCAGAAGGAATTGCTCTGCAGTGCCACCACCTCCAGATTCCCAAGTGTGGTCCTAGGGCTGTGAAAACCAGCAGTAGTCTGGCAGGAGATGGCCCAACAGGAGCCCTCTGTGTTCCCAGTGGGGGGAATTGCAGAGCCGAGCAGAGCAACTTGTAGAAAAACATGGGAGCATGGCTTTGTAAAAAAAAAAAAAAAAAAAAAAAAAAAAAAAAAAAAAAAAAAAAAACACAAAGAAGGATTATTTTCCTAACAGGAGGGAAGAATGTGGGAGAGTGACGCCGGGACCTGGCTGTGCACCACTCAGTGCCTTGCATCTCTGAGCAGGTTGCACAGCCTGTTGGCACTGACAGTGCTGCCTCTCTTGACTTCGGATAGAAAACAAGCAGTGTGCGTAGTCTTTGAGGTGCATGAAGATCTCCTCTGTTTCTTGGGTTGCCTTATTCTCAGAGGTGTGGGAGGAAAGACCTGGTAGGTGAGCTGCATCCTTGCCCTCTGCTCTGTCAGCTGGGCTCTCCCATACTGGCCCTGCTGGTGCATTTCCTTTGCTCCTCCCTCCAAGTGAATGTTTTTGAGAAGTGAAAACTGCTTCAGACTCTGTTCTACCATTTTAAATTTCAGAGGAGTGTGTTTTTTCACTGCAGGCTTTTTGAAGTTGAAATAGAAATGCTTGGGGAGTTAAATCCTTCACTGAAACCAGCTGTTTTGGTTTCTTTGAAGTCTGCTTTTGTTTGGAAACTGTGCCCCAGAACAAATTTGCACCAACTCTCCAGTCTTTCCTCGTTTGAATTGCAAGAGCTTCTGAGGAGAAAGCAATGCATTGACTAGTCTGAGCCAGGTGCTGGGGGTCGAGGACCAACGATATGGTAAAATGCAGCTCTAGGGCACCTTCTACAGTTGAAAAATGAGATAGCCCTGTGACATGTAGGGCTGAACCAGGATGAGCTCTCTGCTTGCTCAGATACCGTGTATTTCTTTTAAAGAGGGAAGTAACAGTCTGGCTTTTGCTGGCTGTGTTGGGTGTTTCCTCCTGCAACCAGCAGAAAGACAAAAAGCAGCTTGAGTTCCACACTTCAGCAAAGCGTCTGCCTGAGCCACATCGCCTTAATTTAGCTGCAGTACTCAGCAGGACGAAGCTGTGGTGTAACACCCACAGTTCCCCCTCTTAATTAACCCCCAGATTTTGTAGGCATGAGAAAGAAGGAGCCATCTTCACAGTTACCCATGCTTTAAGCCATTGGCACTGGAGGTGGTGAGCACAGCTATAGCACTGCGTGCTTCCTAGCTCCTGGGCTTGACTCCATACGCAGGCGTGATGTAGGATGATTTGAGGGTGCTTGGTACCATTTCTCATCAGGCAGTTTGTGGGTCACAGTGCAGACTGCATTTATACCTGGAGATGCTGGGTAGAACCTGGGGAAGTGAAGCTCTGCAGCAGGACCATTGCTTGAGGAGCTGGCAGAAGCGATTGCTGAGCCACTGTCCAGCATCTGTGAAAGGTCATGGAGAACAGGAGAGGTGCCTGGAGGAAGGTCAATGGCACTCCAGTCTTCAAAAAGGGCAAGGAAACTCCCTGGGAAAGTGATGGGGAGGGTTATTGTAGATGTCACCTCCAAGCAACTGGAAGAAAAAGTTATCAGGAGTAGTCAGCATGGATTCAGCAAGAGGAGATCATGCCTGACTAATCTGGAACCTTCTGTGATGTCGTGAGTGACTGGGTAGGTGTAGGGAGAGCAGTGGATGTTGTGTACCCCGACTTCAGCAAGACTTGCAGACAACCAGAGTCTGCTTGGAGGCTGTAACCAGAGGTGTGCCCCAGGGTCAGTGCTGGGCCTGGCCTTGTTAACATCTTCATCAGTGATCTGGACGAAGGGATAGAGTGCTCCTCAGCAGGCCTGCTGGTGATACCAAGCTGAGAGGATTAGCTGACACCAGAAGGCCATGTTGCCATTCAGCAGGACCTGGACAGACTGGAAGGTTGGGCAGAGAGGACCATTATGAGGTTTAGGAAGAGCAAGTGCAGAGCCCTGCACCTGGGGAGAAACAACCACACATGTCAGTGGAGGTGAGGGGATGCCCTGCTGGAATGGAGCTCTGCAGAGGAGGATCTGTGTGTCCTGGTGTCCAAGGGCCAGCAGTGTGCCCTGCTGTGCTGGGGTTCTCCTCCTCTCTGCTCTGCCCTGAGGCCACACGTGGAGCACTGGGACAAGTTCTGGGTTCCCCAGTTCAAGAAAGCCAGAGAACTGCTTTTTTAACATCTTTTTTCCCTGCAGCTTCCTCTGTGCTTGAAGAGGTAGATCCCCTCCATGGGAAGACCCCGTCTTCTCTGATACGCGAAGCACTGCTGGGGATTCTCTAGTGAAATTATTCTAGTTCAGCAGGAATAGTTTGAGTGACTAATTTTTTTTTTTTTTTCTTCAGAGCTTCAGCTGTGTTTTGTGCTGAACTGAGCTTAGCAATAGTATTTATGGTGTAATTAATAAAGGTGTTGTTTTTTCTGTTGTTGTTCTTAGCTCTGTTCCTCTACTGTTGAATGAAAATCTACCCACACTGCATTCTGGCGTGTCTGGATTTGGATGGGACCTTAAATTGCATTCAGCTTCCTCTCTTGAATGCAGTGAATGCTGGTGAAACACAGGCTGCTATCGCACAGCCCTGTGCTCAGCCAGCTGCTTCCCACATCGCCTTATCCCTTTTGTCTCCAGAGGATGAACTTACACTTCCAAAGGTCTAAACTGCAAGTTTGAGATGAGTCTTGCTGTGAGGAGAGTGATTTCAGCCTGGGCTGCTCAGACCCAGTGTGTGGGGCTTCATTTGGATGTGCAGCACCTCCAAGAAGCAGTTTTCTGGGATGAGAGGCTGTGTAACTGAAGCCCTCCTGCACTGCTGTAAGGGTCTGCAGAACCCAAACCTTTTTTCTTTGAACTGTTACATCAATATACTGCAAAATGGTGCTGCATTGCACAGCTG
>JAOWBP010004605.1:366508-390923 GCA_028571105.1 Tragopan temminckii
GGGAGGTGAGCTGTCCCACGGAGCGCCGTCTCACCGCAGGGTACCCGGCCCCTCCCAACGTCACCATCAGCAAGCTGCGGTACACGCGGGCGCGCACCGAGGTGCGGCTGCAGTGGCGGACGCAGGGCGCGGGCAACCTGACCGGCTTCGTGGTGCAGCGGCGGCCGGCCAAGAAGCCCCAGCGCCGCGTGCCCGGCCCGTGGGAAACGGCCGCTGGAGACATCGAGCCTCACTCCCGCGACCGGCGCCTGGGGGGGCTCGACCCCCGCGTGGTCTATGCCTTCCGCGTCCTGGCCGTCAACCACCGCACGGCCGGGCACCCCTCCGAGGTGCAGACGCCAGGTGAAGCGGGCACGGGACAGCATGCCGTGCTCCTCCGGCATCCTTGGGTGATGCCAGGCATCGGTAGGGGCTACGGAACACCCCGGGGCTGACTGCCTGTAGGCAGAGCGGGGGACGAGTAGAGAAAGGCAGAACTGCACCCCAGCACGAGCAGCCATCAGTAGGTTTCAGAGCAAACAAGTGCAGGCTTCCATCTTTCTCCTCCGTTTGTGCCAGGGATGCCCGGTGCTCCCTTAGCTCCTTTCTCCCCCAGCACCTCCACACCATCCTGGCTGCTCCTCACCTCCCCCATCCCAACGGCCTGATTTGCACCTCTCTCTTCCAGCTGAGCCACCCTTCGAGGCACTCCCGGCCGTGACGGGGGCAGCAGTGATGGGGATGCTGGTGGCCACCTCCATGTCTCTGCTGGCTGTGCACTACATCGCTCGCCATCGGGACCGCCTGCCACGTGAGTGTCGGGGGGCTCAGCAGGGTGGCAAAACCCCAACACCCCCATCCGGTGTCTGTCTGCCCGTCCGTAGGGCTGCACGAGCTGCTGTTCCGCATGTGAGTGCCCCAACCCTCGCCACGCACCCAGCCCTCTCCTGCATCTCGTTGCTCACCTGAGAGCCCCGTGCCCCCAGGGCTGGCCCCGATGTCCCACAGCTTGCTGAGGATGCCAATGTGGCCGTGAGCATGGAGGATGGAGAAGGACAGGGACAGGAGGAGCCGGGTGGCCCCAGTACAGCAGTCATAGAAGGTAGAGGATGGGCAGAGCCACCAGCATGGTGGTACAGACTGGTGCCACTGAGGCTCTCCATCCCGTCCCATTGCAGAAGAGCCACGCTCAGCCCCACCAGGTGACCCTGTGGATGACGCACCGGTGGATGTCAGCATTGCGGTGGCAGCTGTGCCTTGAGCATGGCACACTCCTGAGACAACCCTCCTCACTGCTGCTGTTCCTGGGGGTGAGAGCTGGGATGCAGCAACAGCACCCCTGGGACACCCCCATCCTCCTGCACTGTGCTGTACCTCACTGCTTCCTTTGCCTCAATAAAGGCTGCAAGAGAGCAGATGCAGCAGGGATCTTCTTCAACAAAGCCTCAGTCTGGGTGGGGAGGGAGCAGAGGGGCTGCAAACCCAGGGATGGGGACCACAGGAGGCGAGGGTGAAGCTGTGGAATTCTCAGCCTTTACCCTTTACGTGGGAAGGGGCTTCACCTACAGGAAATGTCCTCACATCCCTCCTCCTGGCACCCAACTGTCATTAACCCGTGGCTGCTGGACACGGGCTGGGCTGCAGGTAAAGTGCCACAGAGGAAGTCTTTTGGGCTGCTTTATTGTGCTCCAACATGGACTGCCAGCAACCCGACAGCAAGCCTGGCTCTGCTGCTCTGCAGTGGGGGGAGATGTATCACTGCTCCCAGGGAACAGGAGGAGCTGGGATGGTTGGGGAAGGGGAGATCTCTGCAGAGCATGGAGAAGGCAGCCCTCAGCTTTGGGTTTATGCAAGAAAGAAGAGGTCCTGGCACTGCCCTGCATCTCGTGAACGATCTGCCCAACCTCAGCGCAGCGCCGCACCAGCACCAATCACCACTCTGCCATCCCATTGAGCAGCAGCATTCACTTTAATATTTATCAAACCACCAAAACAAAACAATAACAATGAAAAAAACAACACACAACAACTACATCATTCCAACACATGTGCAATTTCCAAAGAAATATTACATCTTCTTCGGAAAATAGAGTGTATTTACCCATATGCCAACAAGCACACATCTGGAGCTCAGCGCAGCACAGCACTGCAGCAGCGATGCGTTCAGAGGTACACGGAGGAACACAGAGAGGTTTGTCCATTTGTTTTTTCTCTAAAGGCCCAAAGATGGGGAGAAAAGGGGCTGATGCACACAGGGTTGTTGAACTCGGTGCTTGGGGAAAGCAGGGAGCTGCAAGACGCCGGGAGCCCAGCAGAGCTCGCTGCTGGTTCTGGGAAGGAGAGGAGCACCGCCAAAGCCACGGGAAGGATGGGGTTTGGGTGGACAAAGCAGAGCAGAGGGAGGAGCGGGGCTGTGCACGCAGCCTGAAGGCAGAGTGCTCCCGTGGGACCGGCGGGAGGTTTGGAGTTGGGCACATGGAGGTGGGAGCACGCACCGAAACCCGACAGTGAAAGCAGAGCTCAGACACATTTTAAAATAAAATAAAATAAATGGAAGACAAACACTTAAAACAGTGTCACTCACTATAAATAAAGCAGTCTGCAGAGAGGTGCTGCTAACAGGGCGGATCGCAGCCTCCCGCATCCATCGCTGCCCGCCCGGCTCAGCCCACGGCCCCGCTCCGTCTGACACCAGAGCCGCTCCGCCCGCCCGAGCTCACACCAGCATCCTGCGTTGGCATCAAGAAAGCAGAGCAGCAAATCCGGGGAAGGGTACTGCCCTCATGTGGTGCTGTTGGGTAGCTTTGCCTCCTTCTGGCATGCGCTGTCTTGAGAACGTGAGACCTAAAGCGTGCAGAGGGGAGAAACCACGGTACGCAGCACAGCATCACTGCCAGGCTCTGGGTGTAAAGCATAACCAGAATCCTACCTGCACGATAGCCCAGCTCCGAGCCAACACGTCCTCACTACGGGCTCTCTTTATAAAGCACATTACACATTATTTTGTACCTCCGCGCTGCACACAGAGCACGCACTCAGTGGGGAAGGAGCTTTGGGTCGGGCTCGGCTCCGAGCTGCACCTGCAGCGCTCCGCCCCCCCCACCCCCCTGCTCAGCCCGGGCTGCACGCGGAGCCGTGGGCAGCTGTAATGGTGATGAAGGCACCCAGCAGCCGGGGCTACGCGCTGCCTTTTGGAAAGAGTGCTTTACGAGCACAGCTTCATTGCATTTACTCTGATTAAATTTGGAAGGAAAAAAACCAGCAACCACCAAGAAACCAAGGCTGCAGTGAAGGCTGCAGCACCTCCACCTGCTGCGCGGCGCGGCCAAGCGGTGCCGATCCCCTTCTGCCCACTCCCAGCAGAGCAGTCTGAGCGCAGCCCAACCCAGCGCAGCCCCGCGCACCCAAAGCACCATTGAAGCCTCTCAGCAGCGCTCCTCTGCCGGCTCCACGGAACACACACTGCACGTTTCCCATCGTTGTTCTTTATATTATTACCCATCTTTTTTTGTTTATATACACAGAACCAGGCTAGTTTCACGGTGCGTGGGAAAAAAAGGAATCTCAAGGCATAAATAATATAAAAAGGCAATCATTTAAAAACAAGATACATTCATATGACACTACTACAAAAAATAAATAGTGACTCTCTCTGTTATAATTAAGGCCCCTCCATCAGTCCCTCCAGCGCTCCCCTCAGCTCTCCTGCAGCGGGGGCTGCCCAGAACCACGCAGTGTTGCAGTCCAGCCCGGTTTGTCCCTGCAGTCCTTGGGCACAGGCTGCAGAACCAGCGGGCTCCAGCTCAGAACGTGGTTTGGTGTTTCTGAGAGCGCACAGCTGTCACCTGCAAAGCAAGAGCAATGTGCTTTCAGCTCAACGGCCTCATGAGCACAGAGGGAATTCAGGTTGCCGGATCTTGGCAAAGCTTTCTGAGTGGGTTTGCTCCCATAAAACCCTGAGGAAGCGTTGGGCAACAGCACAGCACCTCGGCTCTACCCGAGCACACTGATGCTGCTATCCAACAGGTCGGG
Organism: Tragopan temminckii; assembly: GCA_028571105.1. NCBI lineage: Eukaryota > Metazoa > Chordata > Aves > Galliformes > Phasianidae > Tragopan > Tragopan temminckii. Next base: position 370,520 of record JAOWBP010004605.1, read on the forward strand.
ATGACACGGCCCAGCTCCACCTGTGCTGCCCTCACCTCCAGCATGGCTTTAGGCCACCCCAGATGCAGCAGGGAACATGCGGTGTCTCAGCCCCTAGGTCTGCCTTGGGACCCCTTGGGTTTGCTGTGGGTACAGGCAGCCACCAGCCAGCAGCAATCAGCCTGCAGGGTGAGCTCATTTAGAGGCGTCAGTCAAGGAGAGCACGCTCAGCTCCACCACCACTTTTCTGCAGGAGGTGGAACACAGCCCATTTCCCAAAGGCCAGCTCTTTTGCGAGCTCAGTTACCAGTCTGTCTAATTAAGTGCCATCTGTGCAGTGTCCCCGCGCCGGGTGCCGCCCCATCCCCGCCTCACCATCCGTGTACTCCAGGCAGAGCGGCCCGGCGCTGCCCCTGCAGCAGGGCTGTGGGCTGGGCGGCTGCTCGGCTGTCTCCATGCTGTCCTCCTCCACCCGCCCACCGTGCTCGGGGATGCTGGAGGCCAAACACATGGCCACCATGATGTGGCTCAGGGGCTTCATCTCCAGACTGTCCTGCTGGTACGGCGCGACGATGGGCACGAGGGGCAGCGCGCTGCCGCTGAAAGTGCCGTTGGCTTTGGTGAAACACCTGAGAATGTAAGCCACAACCACAGTGTTAAGGTAGGAAAAGACCTCTCAGATCAAAAAGTCCAACCCACCCCAACTGTGCCCACTGCCCACGACCCTCAGTGCCACATCCCCACGGCTCTGGGACGCCCCCGAGGAACTTCCCCTCCCGGGCAGCTGTGCAGTGCAGCACTGCTCTTTGGAGGAGAGATTGTTCCTCATATCCAACATGAGTGGGATACCAGGAGTTGCTGTGAGCCCTGATCATCTGCACGTTCTCCCTTTCTACCACTCAACTTAGCATGAGAAACTGTGATTTTTAAGTACTTCACCATGTGTTATTTACTGTAGAGATCTTGCCAAGTGAGTTCTGAATGTATTTTTGGATCAATCCTAACATTAAGAGAAGGATCAAGCATTTCTTCTCCCAACAGACAGCTGGAAACACTGCAAACATTTGCTCAGTTGCTTCCCCTGTCCGTTGTGACCCGACCATTGACTTGCAGGTCTCCACCAGGGCAGCCCCACACGGCGGCCTTTCACCACCAACAGAAAGAGCTCAGGTTTGAAACCCAAGCAGCAAACCAAAGTGCCTTGGAAAACAAATGCTGAAGTGTTATCGGGGTGGATGCAAACTACAAAAATACATTCAGCACTATAAAGGCAAAATCCCGCGCGGTGCAGCTCAGATCGCGACCCTGTGAGACACAGACAAGGCTGTGAAATCAGAGTTAGACTGCGAAATGAATTGTCATAGCCAAGGTATTTAACCTTCAACAGAAAGCAGCTCGAGACCTTAACAGACACGCACGTCATTGCAGCAGGCAGGGAAAATGCCTGCAGTGTTTGCAGCTCCACTAACAATGTAGACTCAGCGAACATTTATACAAGCAAATCCTATGCACGACAGCCCAAAATCACACTTCACTGTGGTTTTATAGAAAACCATAATTACCACAAAAGTAAAAGGTTCACTTGTATAGCTGCCATAGACCAGGAAAGTACCCCCCAGTGCGCTCCCTGGACGGATACGCAGGTAGAGCGGAAGCAAGCAGCCCAGAATGCAATGCAGTGCTGTCACCGTGTCCTTCTCACCTGTCCTGCAGTGCTCTTCCATCCCTGTCTGCCCAAATCCAGCACTGAGCTATGGACGGAGCACAGCTCTGTGTTACGTGTGAGCCCAGCACGACTCCCAGGCACTCAAGGGCAGGCTGAACAGGCTTCCAACTCCACGCGCAGATTATAAGCCATGTGCCAAACGGACACAACTCAGAGCATTTCTTTGCTGCCAAGCCTAAATAGAACAGCTGCCTGCCCTGCTCCCGGTGATCAGCCCATCCATCTCACCACAGACTGCTGCTTATTGCTGCTTACTGCACTACCCAGGTGCTGGTGCTCAGAGCTGGCACCCACACAGCCCACGTGGGCTCCGAGCCCCCACCGTGTGCCACCCTGCAGGTTTACCCCTATGACTGCTGGGAGGATTCCTTTCCAGAGCGCTTTTCCCCCCACATAAGCTGAAGCGACAGTGCCCATCTCCAGCCAACACAGGCTGCAAAGAGCTCTCCGGCCCCCGGCCCGTCCTGCAGTGCCCACTGACCCCACGGTGCCATCGGGGCCACACGGGGCAGGGATGGAGCGCCTTCATGGCACTCACAGCTCCCTGCTCCGTCCTTCCGCCCTGAGCCGCCTCCAGATCATTATTCCAAGTACCAAAATACCACAAAAGCCACTGAAGAATCCACATGAAACACATCTGGGCTTCAAACAAATCCATTTATTAGTTTGCATTTCTTTCCACAGAGGTTTTGACTACACTCACTCATTATTTAAAAAATTCTTAGAGAAACCCATTTAAGATGTTTGGTTTTGCATGTTTATGGGACTTTCTTTTTAAAGACACACAGGTCAGTGCAGCGCTTTGTATTACTCCACTGGCTTGAATGGAGCTTCAAGACAGCAGTTCAGTTTTTTTAGCTTAAAAACCACATTCTGACGGAAACTGGCCATGGGCGTGCCCAGAGCGAGCAGCAATGGAAAATCTCTGCTGCAGAAAACACGCCTTGCATCGATTCTCAGCACGACAATCCTGCCAGCCATCGTGCACAGCCCTCCAACCCGAAGGGCCGTTCGCTCAGACTGTGTGTGCAGATCTCTGATGGGAACACAGCGTGTGCCAAAGGGAACCTGCAGAGAGCAGAACTCCTTGGAAACCATCGAGGACCCAGAGAACATCAGTGCAAAAGCACCAGAGAACCACAACAAAAAGAAATCTGCTTTGAACCCCGATGCAATCAGCACAAATCACGCTCATCTCCCTGGCTTTGTCCACCACAGCAAAGTGGGCGTCCACAACCTGGCAGCCCCCACCTCTGGCAGAGCTCCACGAGCAATAGCCAAAGACCAGAGGATTCCATTGCTCTAACACTGAAACCCCTCCATGGTCGGTGCTGGAAGTGGCTGTGCTCACCGGCTCTAAAGTGTGCTTGGGCTTTAAAAAGTCACTGCATGCCCACACCTCCAACAACACCGAGGCAAAGCCAGGCGCACCCCGCTGCCCCCCACGTGCCCCTCTGTGTGCCCCATCCCTCCGGGGCTGCAGCTGGAGAGGACAGTTTGTGTCACACAGAGCAGGGCTGAGCAATCAAAGTTCAGCCATTGCTGATGGCCCATTGGGAAGAACATCACAGTCACGTGGGATGGAACTCATTCTCTCCTTTTTCTTAAGAAAAAAGAGTGATTAAGAATGTAAATATGCTTAAAACTGGGAAACAGGCTATTAACTACAGTGTAACACATACAGTGTGTTCCAAAGGACAGCCAGTTGTACACATCCCAGCCACTGCTGTTACTGCAGTCGGTTTGCAGTGACGGCCGCTCTGTCCCCATTGGTGTCACAGCTCTGCTCAGCGCAGCCCATCCCCACCTGAGACCACCACAGCCCACCCCTCTGTGCCCACTGCGTCCCTCAGCACACAGCCCCACAGCTCAGGGACAGCCCTGGGGTGACCCTCAATTCCTGTGTGTCTGTTACTGGAGGATGAAGCACTTCAATGCTATTTTGAGCTCTATTTTCAGAGGTAAAACCACAAAGACGATGCATGCAAGTTTTCAGCCTTTGGGAACAGCTGAACTCCAGCTCAGCTCCTTTGGACTCACACTGGAGGGTAAATGCCAGCTTTAATAAGAGAGAAAATTCAAACTATGACTGAAAAGACCCCAAATTTACCCCTCAACCTGTCCAGAACGTCTGACTTTCAGCCCTTAAATAACCAGAGACCCCCTCAGAAGCCTGGAAGGCAGCGCATCCTCCACAACCCTTCCCAGCAGAACGCCCAACGAGCGCCCAGCTCCCCACCATGGCACACCGCAGATCCCCTCCCCACAAGCCCACCCACCGCCCTCCCCCTGCTCACCTGTTGTTGTTGCGGCAGTTCCTGCAGCTGATGCACTCGGGTTCCGCCTGCGGCAGCGCTGCATGCAGCCCCCCGCCCTGCATGGAGACAGCGGTCAGCACAGCTGGGAGCGGCGCCTCAGAGCCCCCCAGCCCTGCACCCCGAGCCCCCAGCCCTGCCCTGCCCAGCCCTGGGCCCGCATCCCAGCCCGGTAACACTGAGCCATTATTCGGAGCCAAGGCGAGGGGCTCTGCCAGCGCGTGTCGGAGAGCAAAGTAAGCAACTGCAGCCTAGACAAGTATGCTGTAATTTCCCCGGTCTGTTTTCAGCTTCGTACGCTCAGGTTTAATTTAATAAACAGACTGTAAATATGTTTATTTTTAACGCCGATGACAGACATGAAAGCAAATCGCTGTTCGTTAGCGAGCTGCGCCGCTCGGGGAGACAGCACTAAATCTGCAGGGCTGATGTCACAGCGCAAACCCATCCCACCTTCCTGCAATTACCCCGATTAGATCACTGCACTTCGCTACACTGAGTTTTGAAACACTCGGTATTTGTACAGATGGGGTAATTCCTTCGCCAGCAATGACTCCGGGTGAGAGGGATTTGGTGCTGTTGGTTTTGGCTGCAGGGCCCATTACAAGCGAGCAGAATGCCCAGATTAACACATACCTCATTGTGAGGGGCAGCGGGCAGCACGAGAGCACTGAGCGGGGTCGGCACAGCCCCGCGGGGTCTGTCGGACCGGGCAGGGTGGGAGACCCAAGCAGAGCCCAGGCAGAGCCCGAGCAGAGCCCGAGAGCTCACGCTGACGGTGAGGGTGGGTTCTGCTCAGGGAGGCTGCTCAGCCAGATAGGGATCGCTGAGGAAATGCCTAAATAGCGATGATTGCCATCCTGCCAGTCTCTCTCTTCCTCATTCAGCCCAATCAATGGAACAATAAAGAGAGTCCTAATGAGAATGAGAACATCCTGTTCCTCTGCTCCACTGCTCTGGGTGGGAAGGGGTTGCCTTACTCAGCTCCGCACGACACAGAGGGGAAAAACAGCACTAATCCAATACTCAGCTGCCTCAGTGAGACATCATGCCGGGGTTTGCTGCCCACGTCTCAACACAGAGACACAGGGCAGAGCTGCGGCTGCACAGGAGCAGATGAGCAGCAACAGAACAGCGACATCCCCAGCACTGCCAGGCTTCCCATGGGCTGGCTTTCAAGTGCCACAAAACCACCATTGCCCCAGGGCTTGGGCAGCCGAGGCTTTCAGGAGTTCACCTGCTGGTAGGGTGCGCAGGTCAGGGAAACGTGGGTCCACAAATGGCCAACCAGTGGCACACCAATGGCACAGCAGTGGCACAGCAGTGGCACACCAGGTGAGGACCCAACATCTCTGCAGTGAAACTACAGCGATCCAAGTGGCAACTACTGTGCAAGTGCTAATTTGTTGTTCAATAAAACGAAGCGCTTGCGTTCAATTACCAACACAAACAATAGCCCCCTTCTGCCTCCCAAACCAGCATGCTGTTTCTCAGACTTTTGAACTTTTTCTTTCAGTTTTCCTGGGCAATGTTCACAGTTTTGAGTAAGTTTAGTAAGTTTGAATGCAAGCCATCTGTTTCCATAGACAATAATGAAATCATTATTCTCTCTTGGAAACGGGACACATTTCAGCAAATGAAGTACTTTTCCACAACATACAAAGGCTGGGTCGTGGATTTAAATTAGTTTTTAATTTTATTTTCAATTAAAAAAAAAAAAAAAGGGGCAGTCTGTCTCAAAAGTCACAAATGAGGGACTAAAAAAAAAAAAGGCACTCATTGCGTCACTGCGTTTCTGATGTATGGGCTATTTTATGGAAGCTCCTGCTTCATTTGTGCTTTGCTATAATTAATAGCATTGCTCAGAGTCACAGATCTGAAACAGGTGGGGGAAAACGGGCGATCCATAAAGCTGCAGAATAAGCAGCTATAATTGAATCTATTTAACTCGAAGATTGAGAAATACCATATGTAGAAGCCAAGCGTCTCGACGCAGCACAAAAGTATTCTCAGGGCTGTTTGTTAGGAGGGCAGGGGCAGATTTCCCAGAGTAAGCGGAATTCTTGCTGTCATCCGATATTCTCAAATGAAAACCGTGGCGTTTGTATCAGAAATATCAGCCCGGTTGCCTCCTCCGGGAGCAGCCGCCCAGCGGAGCCGGCTGCTATCAGTGGATGAATGCCCCCCCCATTAAGCCCGCCCCTACGGCCCACGCTTACGTTCAGCAGGCGGTGGGCGCGCTCGCAGTCCAGGTGTGCGCCGGGCAGGGAGCTGCCGTGCGGCCCAAGCCCTCCATTCGTGGCCCCATCGAGCCCCCCGCCCGCCTTGCGGTGGTGCGGGCAGCCGCCGCCAGTGCCGCTGCTGATGAAGCTGCCGTGGACGCTGCCGTTGACGCGGCTCGTGCCGGGCAGGGTCGTGTATTTGATCATCTGCCCGCTGATCTCTGCCCCTTGGTACAGATAGCCAGGAGGGTCGTACTCTGCAAGAGAGCCAGGCGTGAGGACTGCAGTTCTGCTCCCGAGAGCGCATGTGCTGCCAAAGGGCGTCTGAGGAACGGGAGAAGCTCATTCTCTCTTTCTTTTGTAAACTGAGTACCTCGGTGCTCAGTATGCAGGCGTGCAGAACAGCCATACCCTGCAGGACAGACCAGGAGCACCGCGCTGGAGGGCTCTGCTGCCATCGCTCACACAGCTCCTGAGCACAGCCTGCTCAGCTGCCAACAGACCCACTGCTGCCCCAGAACTGCTCCCACAGCGCTCCTGGGCTGCAGCTGAAGGCACTCTCTTATCTTGCAAGGTTTGTGTGATTTCTTGTCAATAAACTGAGGACGTTTAAAGACAACCACAGGCAAGGGAAAGAACAGGGATGATTTCTGCCTCAGGAAAGGCCATTAAAGGACTTCTGTTAGCACAGAACCTCTGAGCAGACGATGAGCACTGAGCCCCAGTGTGCCAGCGCTGTGCTGGGTGCAAAGCGCCAGGTTCTGCCCACTAACACCTCTCTGAAAGACCAGGAACTGAACTCTGCTTCGCTGTGGGCTGAGCAGGAGTTGGGGATCTGCCCTCCCAGCACTGGGCCGAACACACGACGAAAGAAAACCCCAAATCAACTCACTCTGCATGGCGTTCTGCTGGCGGTTCTTCCACAGACACATGGCGATGAAAACGATCAGGATGAGGACCATCACGCCCAGCACGCAGCCCACGATCAGGTACAGCATATCACTGCTCCGCACCGGGCCGGAGGACGGACCCCCGCTGCCCCCCGCCCGCTCGGGGGGGCTGGGTGGGGTGCTCAGCTCCTTCGCTGGGTATTCCGACGCTCCTGGCATGCGCTTCACTGCGGGCAATGGGAGACAGGGAAGGGCACGTTCACCAAAGGGGTTTTCTAAACGCATTTTTTCATTATGAAATGAAAATGACGACTGCTGGAGTTACAATCCTAATGCCTCAATGAGGAACCTTCCAAGTCAGTATTAAAAACTATAAGGAAAAGGCCAGCTGCTATTGGGTAATAACTATTTGCCTTGGAAGACGGCTGTCATCCAGCTCGCTAACCCTCCCACTGAGGTCACTGGGAGCTGTAACACACAGCTCAATGCACACTGCAATAACTCTGACTGGAGAGCACCCATCTTTCCACTCCTGAGGTCAGGAGAAATCACAACACACATTTCTATCCCCCTGCTGCGTCAGACGACCGACCTGGATCCGATGTGAGCCCTGCTGAGCCCGCGCTCAAACCACGCTGAGACGCAACGAGCTGAACAGGAATCACAGCAAACACACGGACAGCCCAGAAATCACACCATGCTGATTCCCCCCCGACAGACACCTGCAGGAGGTGCCTGGGTTGCAGCAGAGCCGCTCTGTAAGGGCAGCACCTCATGCAGGAACACCAAACAAGCAGCATCACCCTGCAAACCCCGCTCCCCGAGGGAGCAGCGCTGCACGGCAGATGGCTGAGCCCCAGGCGTGAGGAAGGCTGCATCCCTCAATCAGAGCTGCACCCCGCACTGCTCCCAAAGGCACTGCTGTGCTGGCCAGGCATGGGGCGAGAGCCGTCCTTGGGAGCGCAGCCCAGCAGCTTCACTAAAAACAACCCCCGCTATGGAAGACAAAACAATCCCTCGGAACATTCCAGAAAATTACAGTCTTCATTACAGACAACTTTTGCACAGCAACCCCCCCACAGCCCCAGGGCAGCAGAGCGCCGCTCACCCTTCGTCTCGCAGATCATCACGTTGCTGTACTCGCTTTCACCACCTTCGTTATAGCACTGCATTTTTATGTCGTACGAGGTTTCTGGCTGCAGGTGATTTATCAGGTGCCACTGCTTTGTGCCTGTGGAAGAACACACCAACTTCATTTCATTCACTGGGATGACTCAGAGCTGGGCACGGCCATGGGTACAGCAGTGATGGCACGGCTGTGCCCAACCTGCAGCACCCTGGGGCTCCACGAGCCGGCGTGGTGGGGAGGGCAGGGGATGGGACTCGGTGCTCTGAGAGCTCCTTCCTGGCCTCAGAACTCTGTGATCCTATCTGGGGATGTGGGCAGTGGTGGGGATGGGGCAAGGGTTGGGCTGGACCTCACAAGTCCTTCCCAGCCATAACGGCTCCTCGCCGTGCCATCGCTGGGCTGTTTGGAACATATGGTGGTGGCTCTTCCGCTGGAGGAGAAGGTTTTGTTACGGACCTGCAGACCTGTATGAAAGCTTAAGGCTCACTGTGACCCAAAACCCATCCTGTCAAAGCCTTCTGATGATTAGGCGGTCTGGTTTACGTACTTTGGTTTAAGGATTTCTGTTTAAGTTTTTCTGTTTGTTTGTTTTCCCACACAAATGGAAGTCCCTGAGCTCAGGACCCCAAGCCCAGCTTTTCAGCACCTTTACAGCACTGCATTTACAGATGTGCACTGCTGCACATCTTCAGCACGGAGCTGCTCCGCTCTGCCCTGCAGCGCTCCACAACATCTCACAAACTATTTCTCACAGAACAAAACTCCCTCTCACCATCTGGAGCGCTGCGCAGCACTCACAGCACGCAGGGCACAGAGAAGGGCTCAGCGGACGGAGCAGGTGAGCTGCAGAGCAGGAGGACCTTCCCTGCAGCACCGTGCACAGGAAGGGCACGGCTGGGCTCCTCCAGCAGCACAGCCTGCACACAGCCCACCATGCACAGCACGGGATGCAGCAGGAAGCAGCACCGGGCGCTGCTGCCTGCCCTGCAGAGCTGCATTCCAGCAGTGCTAATGGGACGCTCTGTCAGCCCTGGCTGCCCGCCAGCATTCCCTGGGACACCTCCTGCAGCACGGAGTGCTTCCACATAAATCACTCCCCGCTTTTACTTTCGTGGGCCTGTGACAAATTTTAATAAACAGCAACTCCTTTTTTTTTCTTTTTTCTTTTTTTTTTTTCCCTTCAGGGAGTTTAATTAACTGTTTGAGCGCTCCTAATCCCTCTTGGAAAATACCACCTTGAACTGTTTCCACTGTTTCTAAGGAGCTGTCACAGCACCTCCTGATTTACGTGTTGCCAGCAGGAGGACGGGATGCAGGCAGGTCCGGTGCTGCCCTGCAGGCTGCAGCCCTTCTCCCACAGCCCCCCCCACCACATTCCTATTGCTAATCACTGCACCAGGTTTTAGGTTTCCGCTCCAAACCATTAGTGGGACTGGAATCAGTACAGGCACTTTAACTGTCCTCTTCGTGCACCATTAGCGAGGGAAAACATTCAAACAACTGACATCAGACTGCATTTACATCTTAATTTCAGTTCTGGGACCCTTAACGGAGACCCCCAGGACGGGGCTGCTCTCCCTTCGCTTCTTTGCTTAAAGCTGCTGGAAGACAGCGAGCTGTGATTGCAGACGGGACTTTCTGCTAAGATCTGCTTTGGCCTGCAGCGCTCCTGAGATGGGAGCAGAGCTGTGTGTGCCTCCAACAAGACCGAACAGGGAGCAGAGGAGCGCCGGCAGAGCTCAGCACCGCTCCGTGCTGCCCGCGGCACCGCGCCTGTCAGCGGGGAGGGATGTGGAGATAGCAGAGGGAAAACAGGGCAGGATGAGTGATTTATGGCACAAACATCATCACAGCTTCCCCACGCATGGCAGTTGCGCTTTAACCAAAAACTGCTCCCTGTCCTCTGCCCCCCCAAGAAGCTGTTCTGGGGGCAGAGCAGCTCGGGCACAAGGTCTGGCTAAGATACGTTTGCAGATAAAGCTGCTTCTGTAAAGCAGGAACGGTGGATCACCAATAGCTTTATGGGGTGCAGAGGTCCGTGTCACACAGCACAGCTCTATGCAGCGTTGTCCAGCTGAGGGAAACATTCAAAATAAAGGCTTGTTCCCTTGTAACCAAAATAAATGAGGGGAGAAAATAATTACCGTCATTGGGGTGGAATGAGATCACTTCATTTACTCAGCCTGAGCAGCAAGGACATTAAGTAAAATATTTTTAAGAGGCTTTTCCACTTCTGGACTAATATAGACATTATCTAATAACTTCTTCCAGGAAAGTGGTGATCTAATGTGCGCTGAGAAAACAGAGCTGATTAAAAGGCGGAACGAAGCACCGCTGTACCTGCAGCCACAGCACAGCTCCCCGGGCAGCACTGCCCATCACAAACCATCACAGCAGGGCTGCCCTACGCACAGAGGTACAACGGCACAGACTCACAACCACCATTTAGTTCTCGAGTTTCAGTGTGAGTGAGGGCTCAGAAGGAAGCAACAAGTCCATGTGTGGGCAGAACGTGCTGTTATGGGGCTGAGATAGCTGCTTCTGTGAAATATATGGTAAAGGCTCCACTTGGGAAAAGCAGTTTAGATTTCATATAAACACAGCCAACACGGCTACACGGCGTCCCCCCCCCCCACGCCGTGCTGCTCCGCATGCAAACAGTGCAGTACCTTCCACAACATCCCTCTTGTAGTCACTGTCGTTGTCGCTGTCCGTGGGCCGGTAGTAGATATAAAACCCTTGGATGGGGGTGTTGTTGTTGCTCGATGTAATGTACTAAAAGAGAATTCAGCAGATCGCATTAGACAAGAAAAAAATTTGATGGATTCAGTCATTAAGGTTGGAAAAGATCTCCATCCCACCCCTCCATCCGCTGACCACAGCCCACCACCCCATCACCATCTCCCATCAGCCGAGCTGCGGATGGCACCTCCCCCTCCCACACCATTTTCCAGACATTCAATTGGGGTTTGACCATTAACGGCCTGAAAATCTGAGCATATAATGGGAGGGAGAAGTTAAAACCGTTCTTAGCTCAGCCAGAATTCAGGTCGCTCCAATCCAACTCAGAATATTTGAGTATAACTTTAAGTTATGCGGCCTCCCGAGGAACGAGGGGTTATTTCAAGTTTATTATCCTTAACATCTCTTAAGACTAAGCTAGCAGAGCAAACTAACACAGGGAACTCCACACGTTAAATCCTCCAAAGTATACCAGGGGGTTAGATTTCAAAACAAGAGCAAAGAATTTCTGTGGGTTTCAGTAAGGACTTTAAAGCACTTGTTTACAGAAGACAAGGTACCAGGGGAAAGGCAAACGTTTCTCTAACATGAATCCTCTGCTAGAAGCAAAGCAAGACGACGGGCTTCTCAAAGCAGCACAGCACCAGTGCCAGACCAGCGTGGGGGGAGGGAACGGGTATGGGCTGATGGGGTGATGGTTGCATGTGATGATCTTAGTGGCCTTTTCCAACCATCTTATGACGATTCTTAATGACCATAGATCGTAAGCAGCAGGAATTGCAGCAGACAAGGCCAGCTGATGGCACTGGTTTGGGCAGAGCTCTGCTCACTGCCTGCTGCGATGCCCTCGCAGGACGGCCGGACCCACGGAGCTCCCACTGGGTGCGTCAGGCAGAGGAGTGTGAGCAGAGCCAGAGCTGCCTGCACTCACCGTCCACTTTAACATGATCTGAGTGTCACTGATGGCTTCAGTGTAAGCAATGTGGGGCCCGGCGATGGGGCGGCTGGAGAAGCGGTGGGTGAAGCCTGCGACCTGGTAGGGGCGGGACGCGGCGCTGCGGGGGCTCTCCCCGTAGTTGTTCACAGCGATCACACGGAACTTATACATCTCTCCTTAAAAGGGAAAAAGGGGAAGAAAGTTGTAGCAAAACAAGCACCAGAAACGGGACTCAAGGAGAGACTAAACAGATTAGGAAGCAGTTTTTGCACAACATCCAATTAGGAAAAAAAAACCTCAGAACTCATTGCCACAGACTGATGCGGCCATCAGAAATATAAACAGCTTATAGGAGCGATGAGGGAAATTCACTCCAGAAAAACGCAAAGACATCACACAGAGATGGACTCCATCAGCTCAGGAATCCCTCAACTGCAAAGCAGCGGGCACTGAGAAGAGCCTTCAGAGGGAAATCACCGCTCGTTCCCTCTGCTCCTTCCCTAAGCTTTTAGGGCTGGACACTGGAAGAAAACAAACCAATATGTACAACTCCTTCATGCATTTTCTTCTCTCTCTCTCTTTTTTTTTTTTTTTTTGGCATTCTGAGTGTTTACCAGAAGGACAATTAAGTTAAAAATAGCAATAATACACAATCCCTCTCTTTGCATGAAGACGCATTAAATTACGGTACGAGCGTTTCTCTTTTCCGTTTGGACAGCCAGACATCAACCTGAATTCAGAGTCCCATCCCAAAGCACCCCCTGCAGCAGCAGCCATCCGAAGGTGGAGGAGCAGCCTGCAGTACCTGGCTCCAAACTGCGGACCTCCACAGACAGCTTGGAAGGAGAGATGCTGTCGGCTGCGATCAGCCAATCGCTGCTCCGGCCCACCCGCCTGTACTCCACTTTGAAGGCCGTGATGGGAGAGCCCCCGTTTGCTCGGGGAATCCACGTGACGTAGACGGAGGATTCGGACGCGGTGGAGATGGTGGGGCGGTCGGGAGCCTCTGGAACTGAAGGGTGAAAATCGGTTACAAGAGAACCAGCACAGCTGGAACTTCATTTTCTGATCAAACGAGTCAGTGAGGAAATCAGACTTTGTGCATTAACTCCCAAATCCTCCCGTATCAATGATCCCCTTGCTCTTCTGGAAAGGACGCTTGAGGAGGAGGATGGAGGAACAGAATTCCCCACCTCAGTGAGGTGGCATCCAAATGGAGGTGGCACTGCTACCCCAGCCCACCTCCAACGGAAATGGGAACACACACTGAGTGAATGGTGAAAACCTCCATCATCTTTTCAAACTGCCCCAGGCCCCAGTGAGACTTCAACCCACCCACACTTACGAGCACTACATTGCCCATTACTCCATTACTTGGAAGAAATGAGAGCAAAGAGCAAAGGAAGCATGCAGCAAACGATGTACTTACGGAGCTCACTGGAAGTTACAGACAGCATTGGGACAGAGAGAACAGGAAGAGCTGTGTTAGTGAATCTGCAGCAGCCACTGTGAGCACTGAGAGCTGCACGGCACCGCTAACCCCCTCACGGACACAGCCTGGAGCAGCCACAGCAGCAGAGCTGGCACGCAGCAGGGCACACAGGCTCCCCTCGGCTCCTCTGATTAAAAAGGGACTCTGATATTCAGCAGGAATGTGGGTTACGCACGGAAGACTTTTATCTCATTTCTGAGAGCCAAGCACGCAGGTGACAGCGTCCTTTGAAATCCTATCTGCCTGCTGGATTAGGATGTGCATCTGTTACATTCCCAGCTCCAATACCTCTCCCCACAGAAGCTGCACAGAACACACTGCTGTGTGCTGCCCTGGGCCATGCAGGAGCTGCACCGCCCAAAGCACAGCCAGCATTGCCACCGGGAGTGCAGCACAGGAGCAGAAAACCCAACAGCGTGAGGGTGCTGCTTTGGTCTCACCCAGAGAAGTTCCATGGGAAATGCACCTCCAGGAGGCTCCATGAATAAACAGGAATAAAGGAGGCAATACAAGCAGCCGGAGCAGCAAAAAGCACACGAGTTAATGTGGGTGCACCGCTTTGTGCCAAACACGAGTTCAGGAGTGACAAACAGCCGCAGACCCACCTCCGCTGTGCCGAGACACGTCGGGGAGCACCACTCCAAAATTGTTGGTCCCTTCATGGACAACGGGGTGCTTTGGGACGCCCACCGGTGGGGATGGAGCCTGCGTGTTTTTTGAGGATGACGTTCTTTCTAAGGAACATGAGATATACAGCCCATCATCCCAGGGGTTGGATAAGAAGTTCAATAACAAAACAGTGATGCTAGGCTGTGTCCATACAGCTGTCCATAGGGATCCTGAATTGCAGGAAAAATGGTACATTTTTACCTAAATCTTGTACAGAAATCCGAAAAAATATCCGATTGTTTGTATGCTCCAGCATACAGCCAGCAGCTTCCAGCTAAAAGAAAGGCACCTGCAGAGCTGGCAACGCTCGGCAATGTTTGCTGCCCAGCTATTTAGCTACTGGAGGCTGCCCTGCAGCAGCTGCACTGGAGAGCATTTCATGCACAGCTCAGCAGACAACGTGGAAATGTGTCCTCTCAAAAGCCAAGGACATGGGAAAGACGGCTGTGCTGCACTGCAGAGCTGTGCAGAGAGTGGGGGCCGTGGTGTCCCAGAGCTGCGGGATGCTGTGGTGGGGCAGGGGATCTCAGTGGTCTTGCCAGCCTGAATGACTGTGATTCTGTACCTTTGCTGGTGCGGAATGTCAGCATGGCAGGCTGGCCTTCGCCGGCAGCGCTCCTGGCCACCATCAGCACCTCGTAGAGGCTGGAGGGCTCCAACTCGCTGAGCCGCAGCTCATTCTCGCTGCCCGGGACGCGCACGGTGTGCCACCCGCCAGCTGTGCTCACACCGTCCTCCAGCTGCGTGGGACAGAAAAGAGCTCAGCACCCGCCAACACATCCCGGTGCAGTACCCAAATCCACGACTGCCCAGCACACAAACACCCGGAGGACCTCTCCAACCTGCCAGGATCCCTCACGTTTTCCTCTGCCTCATCACGGTACATTTGTTGGGCGGTGCCATCTCCAAACGCCCTGCCCTCAAACCAGCACTTCTGCAGCGCTCCTTTCCCCAACCTCCCTTGCCATCCCACCCCACAAATGCACTCATTTTTGAAAAACCAACCATTTTCTCTCACACCTAAAACTCCAAGAGCCCAATTGAGTTTAATACTTCACTCAGCCATGAGCTCGGGGCAGACGTGCGTTGCTCCAGGCCGGACCCAACACCCTAAGGAGAAGGATGTGCTCCCTGAACCACCCCAGGTTTTCCTGCACTTAAGCACTTTTAAAAATCTATCGGCTGAAATGGGCAATAGAAGTGCGTCTCAGTCCTCCTGGAGGCTGGAAAAAAAACATGAGGGAAACCAAAGATTTGCTTTTTTCTAATGAGGAAAGAATCCCACCCGACACTTTAACAGTGAGTTCAGCAGCTCTGCTGAAGCAGATCGAGGGCAGTCCCTTAATGCTCGACCTCTGCAGAAAAACATTACCCCAAATCCCTAAGGAAAAGACAGAGTCCACCAAAAATAAACTACCAAACAATATAAGACTTTAATATAACATAGAGGGCAGATCTAAACGCCACGGATTATCAAGGGTTATGCCAGAGGTCTCTGTTCTAGCACTCCCCTCTGAAGAGATCTGTCTTCCAATGCCGTTATTCCACACTATTTTCTTTTCTTTTCCCCAAAGAGGGAAATAAATAAAATCATTTATGACACAAAGAGAGCACCACCCTAAAAAAACACAGTAACTCCCTGCTGAGAAACGCACCAGTGAGCACATTTCATGCGGAGAGGGCTGTTAGGAGGGGAGGGAGAGCACCGAGGGGTCAATCGGAGCCGTCAGTGCTCACGTGAGCATCACCTCCCTTTGGGTGAGGAATTGTATCAACAGACTTTGGCATCGGGTTTTCAGGAACTAACAGGTCAGACACCAAAGCGCTCCCTCCAGGCTAAGACAAGATCAGGATGTAGAGGATTAAAAAGCTTATGAAGAATAAACCCAATAGCTTTGCCACAAAGGAGACTGTTTGCTTGGAAGAACGGCATTGCTTGGCTCTCGTTTCCACCAGAACAGCTCACTGCAGACACGCTGTTTTCAAGGACACAGAGGTATCTGCTTAAGGAGTCTCAGCTCACCTTCACGTCTGATGAAGTCAGTCTAAAATGGGCTGCAATGTGTTGCTCCTTGGAATGCCATCCCTTTGATGTGTCAGGCTAATGCTCAGCTTTCCTTCTGACCTCAGTGCAGCCATAGCAAACCCCATCCAAGCTGGCTCACGTGAACACACCTTTAACACCACTGATGCTGAGTGCAACGTGCCCTGGAGCCCAATTCCCCAAGGCCACAGTGATACCATAACAGAACTAAAACGGGGATCAATCCCACACAGATCTAGATAGAGCAGCACACCACCTGGTGCAGCCATCCAGGAGCAAACTGCCCACGGAGCTGCGCAGGAGGGGGGTTACCTTGCGGTACTTCACAAAGTACGCATTGATGGGCAAGCCGCCGTCCCGCCCCGACCGCCACAGCAAGGTGTACACATCTGGGCTGAGCGTCTGCGGGGGGCTGAGGATGATGGGCGCCTCGGGGGGGGAGATGCTGCCCCACGGTTTGTCTGTTGCAGCCGTGTCCAAAGGCAGTTTTGTTGGAGCTGAGCTGGGAAACGCCGCTTCCGCACCGGAATCTCTGCGGCTTTCATCACTCTGGGCAGCCTCTGTGAGAGCCATTTCTTCTGCTTTCCGACCAGCTCCTACAGGGAATGCAAAGCAAGGAGCCTGGTTACACCTCCGGGTGACACGCGCTCATCCCACATGGAGGGCACGCTGCTGGAGCTGTGGATGCAGCCAAGGGCCGTCACCGCTCCCTTGACTCAAACCACGCTCCGAGTCTATGAAATCACAGACCTGCTGGTGCCCAATGAACGCAGAGCAAAGCACAGCCGAGGGTCCCTGCGCAGACCGGCTGCACTCAGCCCTGCTTTCCCCTCTTCACTTTCCCACTGGCCAAAGACCAAGCAGCCGACAGGCACCATCCGTGGGCACAGCCCGGCTGCCACCTCCAGCACAGGGAGCAGCAGCACTGTATATTAACAGCAAAAACATACAGCTCCACTTGTGACACAAACGGAGTAATTTTAAATTAATTGCAGCGGTACAAGGAACTTTTCATGCCCCGGACTGGCGTGCGCACAAGAGGACATTCTCCTACCTCCATTTCTGAGGTTTTCACTGCAATTTCAATCAGCTTTGCAAGCTGCACAACTCGACTACTTCATCTGAAAACGTACGTGAGAATAACCTCACCTTACAGAGTGACCCAACGCACAGCTCAAGGCCGGTGCGCTCCGAGACCCCCGGCCCTGCAGCCACTGACTGTGCTGGTGGGAAATAAAACACATCGGAGTGCGGGAGAGGCCACGGGACAAAAAAGCACTGTTTGGTGGATGTGGGGCTCAGCAGGGCCGGGAAGGGGCGGCAGGTTGGACGTCTGACACTGTGCAGGACAAGAAAACGTCAGCGCGGTGGAGAAGGATGGCTGGGAGCAGCACTGCAGCCCAGATGTGCCGGGCTGCGTCCCGCCCGCGGAGCCGGGGAGGTTTATGTTACGTGCGGGGTCTGGAAGGGGAAGGGAATGAAGGGAACTTGGTTTACAAAACAAACAAATTCCTCGGTAACGCGCAGCCCAGGCAGCGCTGGGCCGGCTGACTCGGATTCCTCCAAACCTCCATTAAAATACCAGCAGCAAGTGTGGCTGCTATTTTTGGCCACTTTTTAAAAAGCCGGGAAGGGAAGGAAAGCTCTCTTTTCAAAATGAAGACACTCCGCAAGCATTTGTTCCTTCCCATTTGTTTGGGAAGGCGTCGCAGCTCGGAGGCAGGAGAAGGGACCGGCCCAAGGAGAGGAACCTGAAGGCGGGCACGGCTGGGAGCCACCGCAGCCCCGGAGGGAAAGGGTCTCTGCTGCTGTCAGTGCGCGCGGAGAAAGTGATGCATTGCCACACGGGATATTGGAAACAAATGCTGTCGCGGCTCCGGGAGCCAGAGGGACGGCGTGCGGCGATGGACGCGGGTCTGTGGGTGGCACACATGGGTTGGTGCCTGCTGGCCTGGGGAGCGCTGCGGTTACGGCTGGTGACAGCAGACCTGCAGTCATCGCTGTGTTTATTGCTCCGGGAGGGGACTCATCACCCGCTGGCAAGTCGGTTGCGTTCTGCTTTCAGAAAAACAATCCCGGGTAACAGTTTCCATGAGGCAACTCCGAGCCCAGCTCTGGCTGCTCAGCTCCTGGCGTGGCTGCTGCCCACGCGCACCCACACACAGCCTGCTGCTGGCTGTGCCACGCCGAGCGCCGCTCCTCCTCTGCCCCACAGCCCCGCCAGTGTGACCCACCTGGGTCAGACAAGGGCTGAAGCGCCCCAAATCCCATCTCCGGCAGCAGCCAGCAGCAGAGCCTGGGGAAGCTTTGCGCCCCACGTTCATCCCCACGCTGACCGCTCCGCCCCTCTTCACACAGAGGCACCAGCAGTTCCCGACCTGCTGGCATCCCCTCTGTTTGCACGGCAGCAGAGCAACCTTTGTGCTTTGCCATCAGTGCAAACAGATCACGTTCCCAGGCGCTTCTCCCCTTCCCAAACAAACTAAGGGTTCTCTGTCCGACAGCTCTGCCTGTGCAAAGGCTGGGAAACCTCTGCAGGGTGCTTTGTGCCAGCTGTCCACCTCCAACAGATCTCCTTCTCGTGCTTTACACCAACCTGCCCACCACTCACACCTCCTGCAGCGCATTTTTCTCCTTCATTTCCATTGGACAGAAGCTGTTCCATAGCTATGGGAAGATTCTGCCATGCAACCACCGCAAGAGTCTAAAAGAGACTTGAAGTGCTACGGACATAGGACCCCAAGGCTATCATTTTACATTTCGGTGGTTTCTCACTATGGTGGTGGCTTGAGTTGCCGTGTCAGCTTTGAAGCCCATGCAATGAACCAGGTCATGGAACAGATCCAGCAGAAAGAAAAAAATAAATACATTTTTCAGCCAAACGCTCTCACTCTGTGCTGGAGCGAGGCAAAGCGCAGACAAACCGCTGGGGCAGAGCTGAGGTTCATCCCACCCCAATGCAATGCACTGAAATCACAGCTCACGCAGCCTGCAGCACCCGGTGAGCACCCGGCACAAAGTGCTGTCGCTCATCTGACGGGCTGAGCGTGGCTCTGACACGGATGGGGGCTGCTCAAAAACCCCAACAGCTCCCAGAAAGTACTTAAGGACTTTTATATGCAAACCAAATGCCGTAACCACGCCGCACCACAATCAGCAGCGAGCACAGCGTATTAGAAACCGATAAAAGTGAATAAACAAAGCATTAAACTTGAACTCGCAGCCATAAAACTCTGAGGCAAAGCAGTTGGGTTTTTGTTTGATACAGACTGAACTCTGGGATGACATTTAGCTTTGCTCCCATTCAGCAACGTCCAACAAAAACTCACAAATGAACCACTTGATGGGATCGCATTCATCCCATTTTTTTCCCCTCCCCTTCCTCCAAGAGAACCTTTCAGCATCTTTGCAAATCATAGAAATGAGTCAATTGGTAGCAATGAAACTCGAGATACATGAGAATCCTAAATCCCAGTGGCACTCAGCTAAACGTCCAGAGACCAGATGCTGTAAGAGCTGGAAAACAAAGTCACGTCACATTCATGTTGGATATGAGGAACAATCTCTCCTCCAAAGAGCAGTGCTGCACTGCACAGCTGCCCGGGGTGGGGGGGTCACCATCCCTGGGGATGTCCCAGAGCTGCGGGGATGTGGCACTGAGGGATGTGGGCAGTGGGCACAGGGGGTGGGGTTGGGAATCTCAGCCTCCATGATTCTGTGACTCTAGAGCTGATGGAAGCACACAAACCGCTCTGCCTTCCCTGTGCATTAAGGGCGTAATTGAAACACATGCGGAACCGCCCGGCTCAGCCCCCCCAGGGCAGAAAGCAAAGCTTCTCCATCTGAGATGGGGCCAAAGCCATTGCGGTGCCTTGCACCAAACCTGCAGGCCGTGAGCATCACCTCCAGAGCTGAAAATCGTTCTGCTCACTTAAGGGTATGAAAAAGGCTTAATTACTCAGCAGCCCACACTGTTCAGAATACCAGTTCATCCAGTACCCTGACTCCATTTCAGCATAAACTGTGCCGAATTTAACCACAAACTGGTTTAACTGCAGCTGGCAATCTGCGTTTCAAATGTGGAGCAACCACAACACCTCAGAAACACCTGCAGCTCTTACCATGCACCTGACAGCACTTATCTGCACCGTGAGCTGCAGATGGTGGCCAGAAGCAGCAAAGACAAAAATCAGTGAGGAGAAAACACAGCAGAATAAAGCTTCAAGTCATCATCCCGGAGGCATTCCAGGCAGCAATGC
>JAOWBP010004605.1:398380-409238 GCA_028571105.1 Tragopan temminckii
GTACCACACAGCTCCCAGTCTGACCACACAGGACAGCAAAGCAATGCCAAGGGCCAGCAAGGCGCTCACGGGGCAGAGGAAGGAGCGCTTTGCTTGGATGCCACTCCAGTTATGGATCTCAGCCTGCAGGATGAGCACACCCAGGAACACCCATGGCTTCGCTCTGCCCCTCACCTGAGTTCATCCATCCCCACCACCGCAGCATCAAATGCTCCACGCTGTTCTGAAGGAAGAGGTGTCACGGATAGGATGAGTCTATTTATAATAGAATATGTTTATAATCCTTGTGGAACTCCAACACTGACAGGAATTACTCACAGCAATTTTAATAGAGTAGAACTGAAGCGGCCACAGTTCCCACGGGCAGAGGGAAGCCTTTCCACTCCCGGTGCCAATCTCTCCAGACCTCAACTGACACACACAACAGAAAGCCACAGTGTGGCCATAGCCCACACTTACCCCCTCCACTGAAACTTCTTTATCTATAGTCATTTTCCAGTTGTTTTCCTCCAACACTTGACCTCTTTGCTGCTCTGATATATTCTAGTCAACGGGAACAAGGAAGATAAAGGACCTGTGTCAGGAGATGGAGGAGCCCCAACCACTCCAATGGACGCCTGCCTGCAGAAAGCACCCTGCACACACAGGGCCATAAATAAACACACACCTGATACCTTCTGGGAGATCATTAGGAAGATGGAGTACTCTGAAGGACAGCGTAATTCTAGTTGTGTGCCTCATTTGTCACTGATCCCTCATAAATGGTCCCCAGCAGCCCCGGGGACAGCCACGCACCCATCAGTCACAGCCCTGTGCTGCACACTGCTGTCAGCAGCATCCTGCAGTGCAGGACTGGGCTCTGTGCACCTGCTGGAGCTGCAGGCATCCCCGCTCCCTGCAGGCAGTAGGAGCAGATGGCCTTTAAGGGTCCCTTCCAACTCAAACCATTCTACGACCCTCCATCCTTCGGATCACTGCAGAGATTGCCCTGCTCCCACACCTGACCACAAACCCAGCTCTGCCTGTTGCTGCAGTAACCCCATCCTGCAGCCCGGAGCCATTGGGCTGCACCCCATGCAGAGCTGCTGCTGCATTCCCACCCACCCAGTGCTCCCTCCCAGCGTCTGACCTTCAGTGCTGGTCCGGCACTCCTGGAGCTACAGGACGGGATCCCTTCGCTCACCCAGCATGGAGCCCTGCGAGCACCAACACAACACAGCGCCAGGGAGGAGGAGGAGGAGGAGGAAGGAAACGGCAGGCCGAGGAACAGAGGGAGGTATTCAGGTTCCCCACTCCACCTCCAGGAGCTGACAGCCCTGCGAGCAGCCCAAGGAAAAAGTGACGTCTGCCTGCCGCAGCGCTGCCCGGGGCTGCACAGACCTGAAGCTGTCACCTCTCCATCCCACCGCCCCTCCGAGCCGCCCCGTCCCCCCAGCTGCAATCCGGGCAGCCTGCAGAAGCGCTGAGCGCACTCTGCGTTATTTGTTTTCCTGGCAACTCTGCAATCCAGTCAATTTTTAACTCGCTTTCCCAGTTGCTGTATCAACAACTGCGGAGTTTCAAAGCAGCAAAATTTGGGGCAAATGAAACCCCCGGAATGAAGTGAAGCACCGTGCCTCCAGCGCAAGCAAACTGAGCCGGGTCATTAAATCTCACACCAAGACACCTTAAAAAAAAATGTGGTATTGAAGCCTGTGGCATTCCAAGAGAAAGCAATCAGACATTCCTGCAGCCCCGGCTCCTCAGTGATCTGCAAAGCCTTTGATCACTCACTGTCTTCATGCTGTCCTCCTGGGGTCCGGCAAAATGAGTGTAACAGCTGGCACAGAGACTTCATTAGCTTTGTGCGGGGCTCTGCGGCGCAGCGTGGAGAGCAGCACTGCTGTCACTGCTCAGCACACAGTGCAAGCCCCATGCACACTGCACACACACTGCACACACACTGCACACACACTGCACACACACTGCACACACACTGCACACACCACTCTGCACGCAGGGCTGAGGGCACCCAGAAGGATCCCAAGCTGCCCCAGCGCCATTTTTATGAATGCTTAATGATCGCTCAATCATTAGCATCAGCCTTTAAAAAGCAAATGCAGCACCTACAGTGTTCATTACCCTCCCCCTCCCCCCTTTTCAGGGTCTCAATCGAGGCAGTCAAGCATGCAAACTGATCCTGTCGCCAGCAAAAGCATTTCCTTTCACTGTGGTCAGCCAAAAGCAGGGGAAGAAAATGGAAGTGACTTGGAGTTATGGCACCAAAAAGGCCAGACAAGCAAGGAAATAATCAACTCCACATGAGCCACTTCTAGCCCATCACAATGCAAAGGGCCCACGACTAACCCCAGGAAAGGTCAGCGGGACTATGGGGGTCAGAAGCTGAAAAAGGCAATAGTGAGCAGCTGCCAGCTGCAATAAGAATCAATGTGTTCCTAATTACGCTCTCGGAGAGGACCCCAACACCGAGGAGTTGTGCTGCAGTCACAGCTTGTGTCAAAAAAAAAAAAAAAGTGCTCCCATTTTACTTTCTCCACCCCGAGCACTGAAACTGCAGTTTCTGTGTTACTAAATTGCAGGAAGCCGAGCGATGGAGATAAGCAATCAGGCATTTACATAAGGGTTGGGGTTTTGTTCAAACACCATCACCAGGAATTATGGCATCGCCAAAGACGGGGCTGCAAGAGTCGCAGTAATAAAGTTCTGTACTCCAAAGGGCTCCGGTCAGTGTGAATGCTGAGCCCAGAGCAACCAGCACAGCACTCCCTGCATCCCAAAGCACACTTCAGTCCAAGAGGGAAAACCCCACCGAGATTCATTGACAGTGAAAAGGGTCAGAGAATGCACTCAGCGGAAACCAAACGGGAGCGCAGTGCTCGGTGCCCAGCTGAGCTGTGCCACAGCAGCGCTGCTCACCGGGATGCTCTGCACCCTTCATCCTTTTTAAGCCACACGGGGATGCGTTTCTGTCTCTGGGCAGACGGGGCGCTGAGGATAAGGGAGGCAGGGATGCGGGCAGTGCAGGGCCAGGGGCTGCATCCTGCAGCGCCCTGTGCAACATCAGCCCCTCCAGGCAGCGTTCGGTGCTGCGGGGCAGAGGTGACACGAGAAGGCATTAAGGGCTGGGAACAAAAACCGCAGCGGCCCCAGAGCCGGCGAGCCGATGGAGCAGCGCCCGCCGGATTCCTCTGCGCTGCTCCCAGGCCTGGGAAGCCTCACGGCTGGTATCAGCTGTTGGACACGGATCAAAGTTTAGCTTTCCATTAATCCTTTGAGTAATAAGTGAAGCTGATAGCGAATTTTTTCGAGAAGACAGTTAAGATTACTCAGATACTTAATTTGCACTCCAATATTTCAAAAACACCTTGACTTTAAAACCTCAGTCTTGGCGTACATATGGTCTTGATAGAAGAACGCATGCTTTGGCATCGGCTGCAGAAATGGATTTGTGAGCAGAGCGAAGAAAAGTTAACGGTTTGTGTGCTGCGTCTCGGCAGCTCTGCTGCTCTCCCCAAGCACGGCCGGCTCAGCCCCGCTGGGGCACACGGAGGTGTTGCACTGGGACAGCCGGGACGCGCTCCGCTCCCACGCACCCACATCCCACCGCCTGCTGCACCGGCACGTGAGGCACCCGGCTTCATCGGTAACTCAAAGCACAAGGCTGACAGTCCCCCTGCTGCCACCTAATGAAGTGGGTATGGTTTCTGAGCTTCTGGCCTCGGGGGGAAGAAAAGGAATGGAGCATTAGCCTAATGTAGGGCTCTGCTCGGCCGCAATTATCCTTAAATGCCTAACTAGGGCTTTTAGACCCCGAGGGACCCAAAGGTATCATTAGTGTAACAGTCCCAAACACGGCCCTCACCCCTTCCCGCTCCCATCCCCGTACCTGCAGCTCAGCGCTGTGCTCTCCCCGGCTGCTGGCAGCGCTCCCCAATTCTTCCAGCACCACCGACTGGATCTTCTGATTTCCAGCCAAGTGATCTCACTGAGCGCAGCATTTCACAACCGCTTCAGCCCAGCACCTTCCTGCAGGGCAGCGTGCATCCCCCAGCTGCAGCACCAACCATACGGGCAGCAAGGGGAGCACAGCACAGAGCAGGAGGAGAAAACATCCACGGGGGAACGCTGCACCCCAATGCCGTGAAGCCTGGGGTCAACCTACAAAGCACTTTCCCAGTATCTTTAAACTGCAAGAATGCGAAAGGTTTGGGAAAACGTAGTGAACACAACTCCAAGTGAGGCACAGCCCTTCCCAGTGAGCAAGGGGACTCACGGGGCTGGCCGTCCGTGATGTTATCTCTGATAGCCCCTCATTTGTTAGCTCTCCAGTTCCTATAACCAGGGCCAAGCTCAACTTTATAAAGGACAAGAACTGCAGGGCTGCCCTGTCCTACAAGCCAAGCCGTACAGGTTCTCTGACAAAGGAGCTCACGTCCAAACACACTGCATGCAGCACACGCTGCAGGGCCTGCCCAGCTGGGAGAGGAGAAAGTTCCCAAGAAGAGCCCCAGCAGACAGCAGGCTCATTGCTGAGGTGGCTGCCGATGAACGCTGACACCTCGCTCCTCGGCAGCGGCAGCCCTGAAGAACAGCAACCAGCTCCCTGTGCCCCCACGTCCAACTCAGTCTGTTGGAACTTGCAGGATCCATGCTATCCGCGATCCCTTAAAGGGAAGCACGACTATTAAATCCACACCTGCAGCCAGAATTTATAGCAACCCCATCGACTGCTGTCTGACATCACCGGCAATTAGGAGCCTGTGAACTCATGGCTGCAGGATATGGGAGGTGCGGGGAGCGTTACTGCAGGCTCTCACTCACCCTTCAGAATTCACTGCTGGTGGAGAGTGAATAAAAACAGGATTATGCATAAGAACAGAGCAGTCAAACAGTTCTGACTCTCTTCTCTGCCCCAGATCGTTGCTTTCCTCCTTGCACAGCTCGGCGCCGAGCTCAGCAGATAACTGCAGCCAGGACCGATCCCGCCCCACGTCAGCATCCATCCCATAGCAAGAAAAACAAGATTAAGGAGCACCACGGCATTAGTCTTCATTTAAACTTGGCAAGGAGAGCAAGAGCTCTTTCTGTTGGCTCCTCTTTGTGTTTTTAAGCAGTCTCAGACTCAGCCAGAGAAAGGTGCCTGGACTTTTTAATAGTTGGGGATTAGAAAGGACAACACTTGTACACTTGCCAGACCCCAGATAAGTCGTGAATGCTTAGGTTAAGCAGGCGAGCATCAGCCTCCTGCAATATATACATTTCCAGAGTGAAAATAAACAGCTTCACACCTCCGGCTCGGAGAGGGGCTTCGGCTTCTTCTGCATCCTCAACCTGCAACCTACCAGACCAGGAAAGGGCACGGGGTGAAGGTCACTGCCAGCTCCTCCTGCAGCCCTCAGGAGCGAAGCGGAGCGGCTCACGCCCAGCACTGGGACCCGTGCAGCACTGCAACCCACAGCAACTGCAGCTTCGTTTGTCTCCAACACGTTCTCCACGTGTGGCAGCCTACGTGTATAAGCAGTGACAAATGCACTAATTAAAAAAATGCCAGCTTGGAAACTCGACCGTTTTTCAAGTGCTCAGAAGTCCACAACCCAGAGGGCTGCACCTCGAATTACTGCTAGCACTAAATTCATTGGAGATCTGTTTCTGTGACGACTTCCAGCGCTGCACAGACTCAATACGTGGGGCCACACAGCCGCCGACCCTCCTCCCCAGCACCCACCATCCATTATCCCCTCCTGGGCTCCTCTCTGCCAGATCCCAGCAGGCACAGCAATGGGAAACGCCTCATTCTGAATATCTGAATTTAAAATTATACCATCGGGCCCAAAATTTCAACATATTTTGAGAGTTTTGGTAATAACATTTCTGATTACATCCGTTGCCAGCTTCCTTCTACACCCTTACAAAGATTTGAAGTATACATTCCAATTTCATTCGGCAACAAAGATTAGTGGCAAGAACAGAAAACATCTTCTGTTCCAAAAAACCCTCGGGGTTTTCCTCCTCAGCTCACATTTCATTAGAGGAGGCTCCAACCTCCGGGCTGCGATGTCACTGTAAGGTATTGAGGCAATCAGCCTCTGTGCCACGCCAACACGCACGGATGGGAAGGCTGCTGAGCAACAAAGGGCTCCTGAAGCGACTGCAGGCAAAACAGGTCCTTAAACGTAACAGTCCTCGGCAAACAGCATGGAGATCCGGGCCTGCCCTTCATTCAGCGTAGCTGCAGCGTGAGAGCTGCCTTCTGCAGGGGGGAAAGGGGCAAAAGCCACACAGCACTGGTTCTGCTGCAGGCAGCAGAGCACAGCATGGCACGGCCACACGTCCAACACCGCCCTCAGCATCCCAGCCAGCACAGCCCAGGGCACCCAGAAACACAGCCGGGTGCTCAGTGCCACCACGTCCCCACAGGGACCAAAGCAAAGCAACACCGCCTCCACGACAGCGAGCACTGCTCACTGAGACAGGGCTGCAGGCAGCTCCCAGCCCTCAGACATCCCACCTGCAGACATCTGACACGGCCCCAAGCCTTCCCCCCCTTCCATACGTGCTGGGATTTCAGCGGGCCCCGCAGAATGAGACGGCGAAGACAGACGCAGTTCGGTGGGGGAGGAGAGGCACACACTATTAAACACATCATCTGTTTGGAGCGCTGGCTCCTGCTTGTTCTTGGTTATATTATTCACTCAGGAGTGGATTAATCCATCACTGCAAAAGAATCTCCTGATCTCAGAGATAAAGGCAACAAGTCATGTACTGACTGTCTGTGGATCCTCCTGAGAACCTCCAGCCTCTCTCATACCCTTATTTGGGCTGATCTATCAGCTCTTAACAAACAGCAAGCAAGAAGGGAAACAAGAACAGAAAAAACACCACCTCACAACAGGGACTGCAGTGGGGAGAGCCCTGCTTTGGTCCAGAGGGGATCAGAAACCCCAAAACACCACCTCTGGTTTGTGGTCACCAACTTCCTGCACTCTTGGTGCAGTTCCCCATGATGGTCACATCCTCAATGAGGAGCACTCATAGGGGTCACCTCCTACACCAGCACATCAACGAGAAGCTTTTCAGCCACATGGATGCCTTCTCTGCCAGGTGAGAGCCGAGGGAGGGAAACCCCTCATAGCATCCACTCATAGGAACCACAGCATCTCCATCAGCATCAGAGCAGGCTGCCACCCAGCAGTGCCAGCACACATCCCGGGGCACTGCAGGGAAAACGGGAGCTCCTGCAGCCCTCCGTGGGACAGCAGAGGTAGGGAAGGGGCAGCATCCATAGGACGAGCAGGGCAGCACAGCCCACAGCCACCTTCACCTCACAGACACGAGCCGGTGGTGCCCAGCCCTTCCCGGAGCACACAGCCCCTTTGTTTGAGCCCAGCTGTGGTGCAGCAGCACCGCACTGTGCACCATCACAGCCCAATTCCCACTGCAGCCCTTCCCCTCCTTTGCTCTGCTTCGGTATTTGTAGATTGGCCGCGAGGAAAACCCAGCGAGCAGACTTTGTACCACTCCGAGGTAGGAAACATTAAACTTGCCTTTGAATTAAACAAATAAGGCTCAACCACTCGGTTCATTATCAGATACAATGGTTGAAGTCTGTGGGGAAAACTAAACAGCAAAATCCAGCCCATAAATCAGAGGCGTGATCAGACAGACAGGTGGGGCCGGGGGCAGTTTCACGTTCCCGCAGCAGTTCGGTCTCATGGCGCGGCACGCTCTGCTCCCCCCAGCATTGCCCCCAGCTGCCAGGCAGGACCAAGAAATACTCCAACAGAGTGGGCTTATCTAATGCTGCTTGTCAGGGGATTTACCACTTCATTTTTTTTTTTTTAACCTTTCTCCCCCCCCCCCTTACTGTTTCAGTGAGCTGAATGGGTTTATGGGGCAAAGCATGGGGGAACAGCAAAGCCTTTCCCCTCCGCAACACTT
Organism: Tragopan temminckii; assembly: GCA_028571105.1. Taxonomy (NCBI): domain Eukaryota; kingdom Metazoa; phylum Chordata; class Aves; order Galliformes; family Phasianidae; genus Tragopan; species Tragopan temminckii. Next base: position 406,319 of record JAOWBP010004605.1, read on the forward strand.
AGCTCAGCTACGCCACGAGAGTGCAGCTTTATGAGCCAGTTAAGCTCATTTAAAACTGGCTGTTGCCAAGAGGGGCTGTACCCCCCCCAGAGCCATCAGAAAATTTGGGGCACCCTTCTGAGCAGTGAACCAACCCAGCAGCATCCCCATGGCACCAGCAATGCACCGTCCGCTCTGAGCCCCCGGGTGGTGGGAGAGCTCCAGCAGCTCACAGGGATGAGAGATGGGAACACAACCCAGCTTGTGTGATTGTTTTCCCTTCTGCTGGAAGGCAGCAGAGATTTCTCACATCGGAAGAGCGAGGGCTTAATGGGAAAGGCAGGTGGTGCAGCAGAGCACACGGCTCATCAAACTGCTGCAGGACCATCAGCGCAGCACCACGATGGGGCTGAGCAGAACCGTGTGACACACACGGCCCTGGAAGATGCAGCGAGCCATCTACAAGGAAACTGCTGGAAGAACACCCAGAAAAAAGCAGCGTGCACATACACAGGCAGCTATCTATTCCAGGAATTCTTGAGACGGGTAATTGGAGACTGCTCTCGTTAGCAGAGAGCCTTCGTGCTGAGTTTGCGGAGGAGACTGTAGGGGTTGGGATGGGAAGAGGGAGGATCTCTCCCTGGAGAAAGAGGGAGAGACAACAGCAAGTTCAGGCAGTGCTGGGAACGCAGCACTGGAAACTTGTCAGACGTTGCACTGCAGAACTGCTACAGACAACAGCACTCGGGGTGAATCGTTCCCATGCAGCTGGGAACGCTCCTTGGGAGCAGAGCTGGTGCCAGCTGAGCCACCAGGCTGCAACAGCAGCAGTGCACAGAGAACAGCCCGGTGCCCAGGAACCGGCCTGCAGAGTCTGGACTGATAGGAAAGCAGGAGGTTCCCATTGAGAGAGGAGCCGTGAGCAGCTCCCCTCACAACCAGCACTGACTGCGGTGGCTGCACGACTCAGCTGTGAGATTCCCAAACAGCTTCTGCCAGCACTCCTCTGCTCTTAGAGGGGTTCAGACATTGTCTGTATCTGAACGTGTGTGTGTCAATGAGAGGAAAACGTCAGTTAAAGCAGGGAAAGCTGGAGACTGAGAAAAGACTGAGGGCTCCAAACAAAGAAAACGCACTGCAGACCTCGGGTTGTTGTTATTAAAAAACACTTCCAGTTACAGGATGGTTCATCTCACAGCATTAAAAACCAGAGAAATACTGCAGCAAGTGAGAAAGCTGCAAACTCAGTGCTGGGGCTCCCTGAGAACATCAAACCCAGGCAGCTCTGAGCTCCTCTGCAACCGCATCCAGGGGCAGCAGAACCCGCAGCTGTCACGCAGACACAGCAGCAGCCCCAGGACGGGCACCGTGGAGCTGCGCCAAGCCAAATCAAACCGATGAAACAAAACGCATCTTCATACGGTTGTGCAGATGGCTGCGTGCCTGAGAACACTGCGAGCTGCAGATCAGAGACACCCAGCTCTGCATGAGAAACCAAAAACGCCCCAAAGCCACGCTGAGTTACAGAATAGCTTCATCCTAATACAGCTTAACCATCTCACACTTCCCAGTTCGGTTTCGGAAGCTGAAGCTCTGCTGTCCTTACACCGATGGTGGTGAGCAGAGCAGGACGGCACCTCGAGCAGCCGCAGCTCCCAGCAGGGCTCCCACAACAGCACCGCAGAGGGGTGGTGGGATGAGGAACACCAGCACTGTGTGCCCACGGAGCCAATCCATCGCTGTGCTTCACTGTTTCCACATCTGCAGAAGCAGGCTTTAAACAAGTAAGTGTGTTTCTAAGCTTTGACAGTTAAAATCCTCAAGTGACATCACCTGAAGTCGGAGCACAGCTGCCTTATTCCTCTGGCACATGGCCGTGCCAAAGTAAGCACGAGCCCCAGTTTATGGGCTGACAGCACACCTCGAGATGGCGAAAGCACTGCTGGGGTTTGCCCTGCAGCACTACAGCCCCTCCTGACTCTTTCCTTGCCTCTGGGGGTAAGAAACACCGCATTAAGGAGCACTGAGCCCCAGCAGAGGGAGCACGCAGGGTGCACCGACCCAACGAGTTTGGCGGAACACCAAGAACGGTGCTCACAAGGAGAGCGATGGGAACCCACGGAGCAGCACAGCCCCGGGGTGCCCTGCATGGCGCACGGGAGGGGAGCAGAGCACCCACCTCGACACGGCCGCTTACAAGCAGCTTAAGGGTGTAAATCGCGTTAATCCCGGTAACAAAGCTCCAGGCTCACCCTTGTGTGAATCGCTAATCCCTCTCCAAGCGGGGCTGCCCCCATCCAGGGCTCGGAGTCACAACAGCGCAGCACCGAGAGGTGATCCCACCGGGCGGCCCGAGAGACCCCAGCAGCACCGAGCAGCTCCAGGGGCTGCAGCACCGCTGTGTCCATCTGCTCAGAGCCTCCCCTCTTGTTTTGGAGGGGATCACTGGAGAAACGCACATTTCCCTTTTTATTGCCCTGTATATCGGGCTCTGCCCGAGGCAGCCTCCAAGAACGCAGCGCGCGTTTGGTTTGCTAAAACAAAAGCAGGTCATAGTCGAGCCGGATCAAAAAGGTAAGGACTCACACCGCCGCTACGCGAGCCGACAGCTTCCACAACGCAGCCGCCGCTAATCGCAAGGGCACCTTTCCGCCTTAACGAGCGGCCGGCAGAGCAGCGCTCCAGCCGTCGGAGAGCAGCTTTGCGACAGGCGAGGAGCGCGAGGAGCGCTCAACCTGCCTCGTGCGGCGATGAGCCCGGCCTGCGGCCGCAAGCAGGAGAGCAAAGCGGGAGCGGAACGGAGAGCGAGGGGCGAAAGGGGCGCAGCGGAGCGGTCCGCCGTCGCCGGGCCGGGATCGGCGCGCGCGTTAACGAGCGGCGCAAACCCCCCGCGGCCGCAGCACTCACCGCTCCGGGGCTGACAGCTCCGCGCAGCGCCGCC
>JAOWBP010004605.1:444253-460023 GCA_028571105.1 Tragopan temminckii
GGAGCGTCGCACTGTTGCTGTCACCCTGTCACCACCTTGAATTGATGGGTCCATCCCATAGGAGCGAGGTGGCAATAACTCCTTCACCCATGAAGCCCTCACACTCAAGTACAAGTTGGACAACCAGTTTGAGCTGGTGTTTGTGGTAAGTGCCCCCCCTCGGGCTGCCCTGGTCTCTAAATGCTTTGTTTTTTTGATTGGCTGTCATGCTGTTTGCTCTGAGGGACTCTCAGGAAGGGGCTTGTTGAGGCTCAGAAGAGGAAGAGTGCTCAGGGAGGTTTGTGGCTTGGTCAGAAGCTCCAGGAAGGCACAGATGTTGGGTTCTGCCTTCCTGTGGGGCTGAGGCTTTCCCCTGTCTTACTAAAACCTCACAAAACACAGGGCTTATCTCAGCGCTGCGTGGTGCAAAAGGCATCTTGCACACAGGGGAGGTGACGCTTTCCCTGGCACACAATGTTCCCGTTGTTCCTCCTCCTCCACCTGCGCCACCAGAAGAGTTTGGTGCCCATTGAGAAATGCTGCAGCTGGGCCACGTGTCAAACACCCAGAGGCTGAGCTGGGCTGGGAGCGGGACAGCTGGTGCTGGACATGCAGAGCTGCCATGGGGACAGCTTGGGAAGAGCAGCACGTGGGGTGCAAGCGGCCAGAAGCCGTCCTGTTTGGACAGGGGTGTTCCTGCACACACAGTGCTGGAGAATTGTCACCTCGGTGCATCTTGAGCAAACTGGTGCTTTAGATACTGCTGTGCTTTATCTCTGCCTGGCTTAGCTTCTTGCTCTGGGATTTTTTTAGGGGTAAGGAATGCTCTTCGCTGCGGTCATCCGTGGTGCTTTGCCTGCCCGTTTTCAGTGGGCTTTCCCAGCACACTGTAGGGTTTGTGCTGTCTGAGGGCTGGATTTTGTGGGCGGGGTATGGCTGCTCCTTCAGTTGTGTGCTGCTGTGGATTGTGCTGGTTTATTTTAGTCAGCAGTGATAGGATTAAGACTCCAGCTTTGAAGGTGGAATGGAAACAGCACAGAGTGTTATATTCTAAGAAAAACCTCATCGCAGATGAGAAGTCTGTGTCTGGATTTATTATAGAAAAAAAGCCAAAAATGCCTAATCTTTACAACTTCAGGAAAGCTGTGATGCTTTTCTCCTTGAGCTCTCTGTTCCTTATCTCAGTGACTCCACACAACCTTGATTGGATGTATACAAATAAGCATAAGGCTTTCTGGTCTTTCAGTGCATGTCTTCGTTGCTATGAAACAACATTGTTTTGGGAATCACATTTTAAAGCAAAGCTCTGCATTGTTCTTTTTTTTTTTTTTTTTTTTTTTTTTTGAGAGAGAGAGACAGAACATATTAAAAGCTTGGGAGGTCAGATTAGGAAACTCAGCCTGAAACCTGCATCATCTAGTGCCTGAAATTAAAAAACTTCATACCAAGTGTCTGAAATCCAGAAAGTCAATGCTGCCTGCTGGATGTACTGGCAATTAATGGTTTTGGTGTTTTTAATTATTGAAGTGCCATTTGCTTAAGGTGACATCTTTCCACTGCACTTTGTTACAGGTGGGATTTCAGAAGATCCTGACTTTAACCTACGTCGACAAGTTGATAGATGACGTTCACAAGGAGTTCAGAGACAAATACCGCAATGAGTTCCAGCAGAAGGGCGCCCTGGGCATCCTAAATGGCACCTTTGATTTTAAAGATGACTTTCTGCGCCTCCTTCGGTAAGGAGCTTTCCTACCCCAGAGCTCAGCACTGTGTCTGAGCATGGGTGGCTCTGCTCTTTAGTTGTGCTGCATGCTGTATGATAGCAGATGAGGCCATAATAGCCAAAAACCTGATAAAAATGGTCTGTGGGAAGGGCTGAGCTGTTTAATGTTGCTTCTATCTAGAGCAGACACAGGTCTCGGGGTGGTGGGCACAGGGCTGCAATTTGGGCTCATGGGCACTGTCCAACAGGGAAGCAGAGGAGAGCAGTAAGGTCCGAGCTCCCACCGTGATGAAGACATTTGAGCAGTCTGTGAAGTCTCAAAAGACTGTCAAGTGTATGATAGAGACCAGAGGGGAGAAACCAAAGGAGAAAGTCAAGAACAAGAAAAACAAAGGTTCCAAAAAGGAAGGTGAGTTGAAGGGAAATGTGGTATGTGTGTGGGAGGGGTGTAAATATTCCAGTGTTGTGAAATGTGGGTCACGTGTGGCCCTGCCTGTGGTGTCCTAATCATTCCACAGCACTTGAGTGTTGTTCAGGGTCTTCTGGTCACAGCCAGCACAGGCTCAGGAGGGAAAAGTCCTGCTTAACATTCTTAATCTGCTATGGTAATGTTACCACATGCCCAGACTGAGGAAGACAGCCCTTCGGTGAGGACAATGACAGGCGAAGGTTGTTCTGTTGTAATGACATGGCTTCTGAGCGTGCGTTCTTGATTCTGAGATGGGGAATGACCAACGTACAAATATGTCTGGGAAGAGCTGGTTCATAAACTGCTAATCTTGGAAAAATGGGATCCCAAATGCAGCTGCCTTTGGGCTGAAATAAGATGCTCACGTGTCCTGAGGCTTCCAAAATCTCAGAAGTGAGGCCTGTGTGGGTCTCTGTCTTCACAGAGAAATTTCTTGTGTACAGTCAGTGCAGTGCTGGCTCTTTCTGCTACTTCTGAGAGGTTGAGCTTGTGATGGTGCTCTTTCCTTCAGGGAATGAAGCTGTTACAGCCTCCAGTAAAGCAGCCCCAGGTGAAAAGCAGTCCTCGGCTGCTGGGGACAGGGAGGAACTGACCAAGGATGAAATACTGCAGAAGAACCGGGAAGAATTCTTCAAGAGACACATGAAAGCAGGGGAGAAGTCCAGGTGGGTTGCAAGGGCACGGTCAGGCTGTGGTGAATCCACACGTGCTGCAGCCCAGCTCTTGTGGAGGCTCTGTGTCATCCCTCGGTGATACTTGAGCTTCTCTTTCCTTCATTGCCCCTGAAAATCATGTTGTTAGTCATCGTACTGTGCTCAAAGTACAGTATGGTGTTCAAAATTCAGACCTCATGTGTGGGGTCCAGATTTCTTTTATGGGGGGGAGTTTTTCCCGCTGTAAGTAAAGGGTGAGCTGATGGCTGGCTTGGGTTAAAGCAGGCCATACTGAGTTTGAGACAAGGCTAAAGTTCAGATAGATAAACTCTGTGGAGATTTGGCATTGGTCAGTTTTAGCCTGGATTTCTGCCTTTTTTGATAGCTGGACTTTGAATTTTTGAAGCCTCTAAGGAGGAGTTTGCTCATACTTCACTCAGCTGAACAAAATGGTCTTTATTTCAGCAAGTCTCCAAAGCCTGATGCTCAGAAGGAGAAGGGGAAGAAACCCCGAGTATGGGATCTGGGGAACTCCAACGCCAAAGTACTCGATTACAGTAACTCCACTACCAATGGGAACTCAGAGGCCTCTCCCATGGAGGAATTTGACCCTGATATGGTAAGGAGAAGTCAGGTCATGGTGTCTGCTTTGGTGCATTCTTCTGGAGCCAGCTGGGCATCATGAACGCAGCCAAGTCACCAAGGCTGGCTGAGAAAGTGCTGGACGAGGGGATCAGGGTGCCCAGCCTACTGCCTGTAAGGTTACTGCCTAGAGAATGTTTTCTTCTGCTGTGACAGCTGCAGACAGCACCAGATTTGCATGCACGTTGGATCAAACAACTGAGCACTTCTGGCAGAGATCTGCAGAGCTGCCTCTGCTGACTGATGCTGTTCCTGGTGGCAGTGAAAGCAAGCCAGGAAAATGAAATTAAGCAGTTGCCACTTCTCAGTGTGCTGCTTTCATCTCGCAGGCCCTTAGGGATCGAAACCGTGAGCCTGGCCGCCTCTATGACCTTGAATATGAGAGTGATGAAGAAGCTGAGGAGGAGAAGATTATTCAGAACACTTCAAAACCCAGGTAGAGGCTCCTGAGGTTCTGACTGCTATACCTCTCATGATTTCCCTCCCATAATTCATTTTTCAGACTAATCAGTAATGCAGCAGATACAAACTGGTCTGTTTGTCAGCTGTGACAGGTCCTTGTATCTCCCTGCTGCTGGCTGTTGCATGCACTATGCACTTCACATCTAAGATAACTGTTCTGCTTCTGTGCAGCACAAAGAAAGGTGGCCTTGGAGGTATGTTTGGCATGCTGAAAGGCCTGGTGGGCTCCAAGAGCTTGACAAGACAGGACATGGACCCAGTCCTGGAGAAGATGAAAGATCACTTGATTGGTATGTGTGGGTCTGCTGTGCGTGGTTTGTCTGAATGGTGTAATCCAGAGGGGATCCTTCAGTTCCACTTTTCTCTCAGTGCACCAAACTCCCAGGGCCTGGTGTGATACTGGTGTCCAACATGTGCCACCCGTTCTGCTTTGTTAACCCTGCTCTCTTCTCTCTCTCTGTCTTTTTCTCTCTCTCCCAAAGCAAAAAATGTGGCAGCTGAAATTGCAGTCCAGCTCTGTGAATCAGTGGCGAAGAAACTGGAAGGGAAAGTGATGGGAACATTCACCAGTAAGTGGTTGTGCCCTGCTTGTGTTCTTATTGGTGTGCAGCTTGCTGGCCTGAGTCCCCTGCTTCTCTGACCTGGTGAAACTGTGATACCAGTTGGCCTCCTCATGTTGCTAATTTGGGGCTCGGGGCTTCTCTGCAGGGCTTTCCAGGTGTTACAAGTTCTCCTTTTATCTTCTTTTTCCCAGCTGTGACCTCAACAGTGAAGCAGGCCCTGCAGGAGGCCTTAGTGCAGATCCTGCAGCCGCAGCGCCGTGTGGACGTCCTCCGGGACGTCATGGATGCACAGCGGCACCGCCGGCCCTACGTGGTCACTTTCTGCGGCGTCAACGGTGTTGGCAAGTCCACCAACCTGGCCAAGGTAGGGCACGGTGCTGGCGGCTCCTGGGACAGGACTGAGCTCAGGCTGTGGCCACTAACGAGGCTTTTCCGTTGCTGGCAACAGATCTCATTCTGGCTCATTGAGAATGGTTTCAGCGTGCTCATTGCTGCCTGTGACACGTTCCGTGCCGGGGCAGTGGAGCAGCTCCGCACACACACCCGCCGCCTCAACGCCCTGCACCCCCCGGAGAGCCACGGCGGGCGGACCATGGTGCAGCTCTACGAGAAGGGCTATGGGAAGGACGCTGCGGGGATCGCCATGGAGGCCATCTCCTATGGTAGGAAGGAGAGGGGGCAGGAGGGGGCTGTCCTGGGACCCCTGGGCTTCCTCCTATTTACTCTTTCTCCACATCTCCGCAGCTCGTAACCAGGGCTTTGACGTGGTGCTGGTGGACACTGCGGGCCGCATGCAGGACAATGCCCCCTTGATGACAGCTCTGGCAAAACTCATTGCTGTCAATGCTCCCGACTTGGTCCTTTTCGTTGGAGAAGCTCTGGTGGGAAATGAGGCTGTGGATCAGCTGGTGAGTGTGCAGAGTTGCTTTCTGGGAAGGGCAGATAAGAGCAGATCTGTGTGGGTTTTACGGGAGGTGTTTCAGACAGGGTCGGCATCACAGCTTCATTTCTTGAGGATGTTCTCTTCCTCAGGTCAAGTTCAACAAGGCCCTGGCTGACCACTCCATGGCCCAGACACCCCGGCTCATTGATGGAATTGTGCTCACCAAGTTTGATACCATCGATGACAAGGTAAGGGGAGCATTTTGTGCTCTGGGGGTTATCTTTAACTTAACCTGGCAGAGAGCTTCCTGTTGGTGACAGGAGGGGAGAGGTGCAGTCAACAAACAAGGGCTGTTTTCAGTGGGCCACTTATGACCTCTCCTAGAGGCTGTCCTTTGTGTTTAAATGCACTCCAGCCATCTAGACAAAATGAAGCGGTCTGATTTCTGTCCCAGTGGCTGTGAGGTGTCCCAGTTCTTTGGCAGTATTGCATTGGAGGATGTGGAATTGGGACCGTACAGATCTGGAAAACATAAGAAGGCTGAATGTTTGTGCTCCCCTGAGGAGGTAATACTGGGACAGCTGCAGCAAGCACATCCCAAGGGAAGTGCAGCTGAATCAGGCACTCAGAGCATGCATTAAATATCATGCAGAATAACATGGCTTTAAATCAAGGTGAACCTGTTTATGCAGCATAGGGAATGAAATCTGGAGAAGGTGAAATCCTGGTGGGAGATGACTTGTGACTGCAGATGGCACCGACACCCGGTTAGCCAGCTGTAATGCCCCACAGCTCCTGCCTGCCCATGGAGCTGAGCATGGGGCGTGAGGTGCCTGAATCCTTGGGAGCAGCCTGTGTGTTTCTGCATGTAACTGTTCTCCAAAACTCAGAGCTTCAGGCTCAGAACTTTGGATCCTTGTTGCATTCTTCGGTCCTTTTTTTTCCCTCCTGCTGAAGTCCACAGTGAACTGGAAATGTTTTTGTGGAGCAACAGGCTGTACAATGGGAGGTTTTGGGGAGGACGGCCTCAGCTGGCCTTGCTAATGGTGCTCGTCCCCTCGGCAGGTCGGCGCTGCCATCTCCATGACCTACATCACAAGCAAGCCCATCGTTTTTGTTGGTACTGGACAAACCTACTGTGATCTGCGTAGCCTTAACGCCAAGGCTGTGGTCGCAGCGCTCATGAAGGCCTAAAATCAAGTATTGCACCAAATTGCTGTTTGCAGATGTCTCAGAAGAACATGCTTCACCCTGTGACTGACTAGTCTTTCCAGTGTAGTGCAAAACAGAATGAAGGGATGCGGGTGCAAGGGCTGTGCTTCCCCTGCCCATCTGATCTGAGTGCTCGCTGGTGTGCTCTTCCAGCACTGCATGAGTATAAAGTAGGAAGGAAGGTGTTACCTGATCACCTTGTGCTTATTCCAGTTAGGTTCATGCTCTCCTGCCATATTTATTGACTACAGTGTATTTGTAGATGAAAGCTCTCTTCTCTACTTGGAGCATTCCTCCCTGATCAGTTGTGGGGCTTTGCTCAGTACAGACCTGCCCCTGGATTCCTTCATTCTGTTCCAATAACTCAGCCTCCCTCATGCAGAGGCTGAAACCAGAGCTTTGTATTGTTCATGCTATTCGAGTGGCAATGCAAGGACCTGCTGTGCGTTGGGGCTGTGCTGTCACTAGCAGCAGCTGTGCACTGTTGGGCAGTGCTGCAAGTGGGTACTGAGCCCCAAGCTGCTCTTTTGTGCTCTTGCAGACCCTACAACAGGGACAGCTGCTGCTTAGTGACAGCATTAGACCATCTGACCGTTCATAGTGCTGCTAACTTTGGCTGTAGCAGCTCACCAAAGTTGATAAACCAAAAATTGTAACAGCCTGCCCCTGTCCTGGGCAAGCAGGGGCTCCTGGGGAGATGCTAAACTGCCTTATGGCCCCCATTTCTTTTGTCACTGGGGTCTTGCTGCGGGGTACCCAGAGAACTGCAGCAGTGTGGTCTGGTAATGCTGGTTGTTCCACCGGCCAGCGATGGAGGGCAGTGTGCCCCTGGGGATCTTCTGCCTGCTGGCCTCAGCGTTGTTTGCTGCCTCGACTATGTAACAAAAGAAAAAAAAATACTGGAAGACAGTGGTGGCTGCTTGCTGCTTCCCTGCACCCTTTCTCCCCCCCTTTAGAGTGCCTCTTGATCCTGGTCTAAAGTGCTACATTGAATAATACAAAACTCTCTTATGTCTTGTAGCTCCGTATTGCAGATGTGCTCTAGTGCAATAAATTGAATGCTGTCTGCTAAGAGACATAATTTATATAAATAAACTTCATAATTTGTTTTCTGTGTACAACTGGCTTGCCTTCAGCCAAGACCCCTTTCCTCCTCACGGGGGAGACAGACCGGTGCCTCTGCCTTCAGGCTGTGATGTGTGCACGCAAACCAAACAGCAGCCAAAAGGGTAATGGAACTGAACAGACCTTTAATAGGAGCTTCAACATACAAAATACTGTACAGTACAAAGGAAGGGCTATAAAACTAGAGCTTCAAGTAAAAAAAAAAAAACAAAAAAAAAAACTGCTCAAGTTTCATTCTGAAGTGAAAGTACAGAATACAAAAGCATTAAGTATGAAATTACAGGAGGCTGCAGCTGAGGTGGGGAGACCACACTCCCCAGCAAACACACCCTTGGTAAAAAGGACGGTCTATGTTGTCAGGCATCTGTGTGAGGACGGGCCCAGCCCTCTGGCACGCGCCTGCCCGGCTCGGCAGGGCTCAGCATGGTGGGCAGGCAGCAGCCCTGAGCAGGGTGCTGCTCCTCCCCTCGCATGGCGCTGCAGGCTGGAGGCTGCCTGCGGTGTGGGGAGCACCCACAGCAATGCTCCTGGGCTGAGGCTCATGTGCTGCATCCTGTGGGAAGGAAAGGCTCTGTAAAATCTGCCTGGGCCCTGCGCTGCTCCTGTGGCACCTCCAACCTGGCAAGGTGGTTGGAAGGAGGGACGCTGGGTGCCACAGGGCAGGCGGAGCTCTGCTCTGAAAGCTCTGAACTGGGGCTGGCTATGGAGTGATGCTGTGCAGGACAAGTTAGCAGTGGCCTCAGCACTGCACGGTGGGTGGGCGCTGCTGCCCCAGCTCTGCACCTCAGCAGCCTGCCCTGCTGCACAAGGAACCTCGCAGTGCACTTGGGAGAACTTTACCTGTTATCTCAGCGTGGGCTGCAGCGGAGCCATTCAGCTGTTGTCCCTCCTTAGGCACACCTAAAACAGAGCAGAGCATTAAGTATGGGCTGGGAAGGCAGGAGGGCACTGACAGCATTCAGCCCGCACTCCTCCAGGAATGCGGTGGCACTTCAGGAGCAGTTGGCACCAGGAATCTGGGTGCAGCACTTCAGCACTGAGGGATTCCACGTGACGCCCTCCTGGCTGGGTTTTAACTTCAGGACGCACACCAGCAAGGCTCTGGCTAGCAAGCTTGTTTCTGATTTTTATACATTTATTAGTGTGAAATCTCATTTGTTAAAGAATCTGCTCAGTCTGAGTAGTGTGCAGGTCACTGAGACCAAATAATGAGCCTGGAATGCACTTTTCTTTCACTAGAAAGAGAATAAATGATGCCAGCTGCATGTAAAAAGTTAGGTATGGATGCGTCAGAAGCAGTAGAGCTGTTTTAACTACGTGAACATGCAGTGATTGTGTGAAAATAAGCCCCAAATCCAACTACAAATGCAGAAAATTTAGGGGAGGGAAATACAGGACAGAGAAAAGGAGGCAGTAACACTGTGTTGTGCTCCAAGGATCACCTGTAAGGGTGCACACAGCCCATACCTGCTCGGCCCCGTGTGGCGATCTCACTCGCCAGCCTCCCAAAGTACTCAGGCAGGTCTGTGTATTCATCTCCATAGGAAATCACTTTAATCCCCTTGTCCAGCATGTTCTCACGGAGCTTCTTGAACTCGTCCACATCTCCTCTCCGCACGAGCATGAAGTGCTCCAGGTCTGACTTGTGCTTCTCAGCTTCCAGAAACAGGGCCTGAAACGTGGTGTCATCAACAGTCCAACCACAGCCCAAGAACAGGAACGACTTGTTTTCATACAGCTTCTGAATCTCTCGCTTTAAGAGGAAAAAAAGGAAAGACGTTCTCAGTGAGAGCGAAGTGTATTTTCAGAAGGAATTTGGCTTCTAATTTATGAGACTCTTCAGACAGCCCTGCAGCACAGCCTCACCATGACCTCGGTGTTGCGCAGCACGTTCTGGTAGCCAGCTGGGTGCAGCACGATGCCGCTGGGGTTGGTGTACACACCATGGATGTGCAGAACGCTGAGCTGCCTCTTCTCCTGGGCCCACTCCAGCACCTGCCAGAACAAACGGTGCCAGGAGTGTTAGTGAGTGCTTCCAGCAGAGCTGCTATGGGCACAGTCCTCGCTAAGGTCTGCTCCTGCCCTAAGACTTGTCTCCCACCTCTTCAGGTGCTGAATTGTGTGCTGTTAAAGTGGCAGTTCTGGAGAAGCTTCTCAGAGGCAGCTTCTTCCTCATGTTCATCTCGTTTCCTCAAGAGGTCATGAGTTCAACAGCCTCTACATCAGTAGCCTATGGCACTTCTTGGTTCAACACTACAGAGGATGGCTAACGTCACTGGAAGAGACTATAATCAATGCACCAGGCTCAGCAGAAAAAGGGGAAAAATGGAATATGATGTCAGCAAATTTCTTCGAGTCTACCAAGTTCATTTTTTGCTCCCCCAGGCCCTGAAGAAGCTCAGCAGCTGACCTTCATTTCAGAAAGCCACTTCGAGGCTCTCAGTTTACTCCTACAGACCACAGCTCATTTAAGCTGGCAATAATTAGAACACTTGTTTGTATTTCTCTAAGTACCTCCAGCCATGGAGATTAAGAGGTCACAGAGGAAACAAAGCACAGAAACAAGTCAGGATGGAAAGAAACAGATTACTTCACAGCATCCACAAACAGAGCAGCACTGTGATTTGCACAAGTAAAACCCACAGTGTAAAGGAGGGCAGTGCTGCAGGGCCCGGCCTGTGCTGTTTGCCACTCATTTTCTGCCTGGTTGAAGCCCCGGGCAGTCAGGGAAGTGTCTGAGGCCAACAGCTACAAATGCAGCACAGCAGCACGAGGTGCTGTCCCACACAGAGCTGCTCGGCCCTTCTGGAGGCAGGGCAGAGGGTAGGGAGGAAGGACGAAGGCACCCAGGAGTTGCAGCGTGCTGCCTGGCAGGCCAGAGCCCTCTCACAAAAAGCATTCCTACAAAAAGCACGTTACAATAGACAGGGCAGCTCTGCTTTTTGCCCAGAGTTTCCTGTTTCAGTGAGAACTGTCAATCCAAGCCTCATGTGGAAGCAAGGCTCGCTGTATTTCAGCAAGGCCCAGCCACTGGTTTCAGGGACCGAGACCGGAGGAACACCAGGCTCAAAGGCTGCTCCTGAGCGCTGGATATCAGCCAGTAAGAACTGCACTTTAGAAACCAGCCTGCGTCTTCATCCCTCACCGCCCCAAATTGTCAGAGCCTCTGTCTGGCGTTCATGATGTAAATTACTGTTAGCAGCACAACCCCTGACATGGGCATAACAGCACATCCTGCAGCTGCCACCACCCCATGTTGTCCCGGCTCAGCCCTGACGTAACAATCAACATCCTTTACCTTCTTCTCATCCGTCAGGTCAAGAGACTCCAGATGCTTCCCCTGGTGTGCCGCGTACAGTTCCAGCAGGTTATCGAAGTTTGTGGTTAACACCAGTGCCCCGTTTTCCATCAGATGAAGCACTGACTGAAGCAGCTGTTTCCCAGAATCTTCCATTTTAGATTCCAGGTCATCAAACACCTCATACAAACAGTCTTTGAAAAACGTTGAGCGGACATTGCTTGTGCGCTGAGAAGCAGAGAGAGATTAAGATCAGAGCCTGGTTTCTTTTCATACTTCATGCCAAATGAATACACAAGAACTACCGCACGTTTCTTGAAGAGCTCTGCAAAGCTATAGGTCCTTGCAAGGCAAACACTGCACTTTTATCGGATTTATTTTCAGGTTGAAGAGCAAGAACAAGAGAACATCTGAGAAGAGACATTCATCAGGCATTGCTCCACCCAGACTTATTGACTCAGCTCAGCTCTGGAGCTCAGAGATAAAGGAGTGTCACTCTCCACAACTGGACTGATTTCCTCTTGCCCTTCATACGCTCCACTGAGGTGGGAGCACTCCCTGGCAAACTCAACATGAAATGCCAGCAGTTCGTATTCAGACCCTGAGAGCGAGAATCACGCAGCCACTGGGGGGCACTCGGCTGTCCGGGGGACACAGACAGCTCTGCGAGCTCCTGGCCCAAAACACGATCTCAGGAACCCAGCCCAGTAACTGCACGTGCTCGATTCCCTGTAAATGCAGGACCTGCTGAACCTCCAAAACCAACTGCTCTCTTTGGGGCAGCATTCGGGACACAGACACACTGCTGCGGGCACTCACCGGAGAGAGCTTCTGGATAAGGTCGTGGGCAACGTGAACCAAGTTCTTGTACTCATGGAGACACTTCTGAAACCTTTTGCTTTCTTCATCTTCCAGAAGATCGAAGTCAATAGCAGCATCCAGGAGGGCCTGGATCAAACCCTTCCAAGACTTCAGAGCTGGGACCTGGGGAGCAACTGCAGCACTGATTCCTGTTCCGATCACCAGAACAAGTTCCCGAGGCTTCTTGGTTTTTAGGCTTGGCAACAGCTTCCTGCAAGAGGAGAAAGCAGCACAACTGGCACCATCACACATAGAAGGATGTCCTGAGTCATGGAACGTGCAAATCAAGGACAGCTGAGGCGCTCTCTGCCTAAGTTTTTCATCAAAATGTCCATTAGGGCTCTTTGAAAAGCAGAAGAGACACACAGCTCGGTATCCTTCGGAAACAGGCACAGCCCCACTGACTGGCATCACAAAGGCTCACAATTACAGCACATGCAACTGCTATTCAGAGAACTGCCAAATAACCTACTCAGAAGTACAGGGAGCCTCCAGAGTGCAACTACTTAGCCTTCCATGCAGCAAAGTCAAGCTAATTTGAGGAACTGCCTGTCCTACCAGGATGTGCCATCCCACAGAGTGCAGGAGCACAGCTACCAGGGCAGAACCTGAGTGAGGACTAGCACCAAACCAGGGAGACAGAACAGCAAAACGAAGCTTTCTGTGCAAGATGCATCCTGGCTTTGGGGTTAAGGAAACCAGCAGCAAATAATTCTTTGGCACATGCTCAGCATTAAGGCCTTTGTTTCATGCACCACAGGAAAACACTACTTAGCACAGCTAGAGACAGAATGCCTTTCCTGGATCAGCGACAGAAAGGACTGCTAAGGCTTTGTGCCAAACATCAATCTGATTAAAGGACGATGCAAGGTTATGGGAAAAGCTCTTATTAGAAGAAATGCACTGGAGTGTAATTAAAGTTACCTGGGCTTTTTTGCAGGTGGCATTCCATCTTCCAATAATGTTTCTTTACTCAGGCTCACCGTAGAAGCCATCCAGTTTCTACAGTAGACAAATCACCACAGGCAAAGTCACCACATGTGTGCATCGCAGCGTGGAACAGACCACAGGTTTTTGTGCAGTCAGCTTTTCCCGGGTGGATAATGCTCAGTTTCGTTATCTTTACAACATCACCTTTGAGCCAAGAATCAGGCTTCCTCGCTTTTGCACTCTGTACCCTGGCTCTCATCCATCTCCTTAACTTCTTCTAACAACAAAGCATGGTCAGATTGGCTGCTTTGTACCGCTGTGGCTCTCTGGGGAGCCTGAGGATAAGGCACCTTCACAGCAGCATCACTCTCGCTGCTTCAGAAACAGCAGGAGGGAAAAAGCACAAACAGATTTTTATTGGCTACAAAGGGCTGCTGAGAGCGTTCCATTCCATGGTGCCAAGGGAAGGATTATCCAAACCCACCACACATCTGGGCTTGGTGGGATATGACTGCCAAGCTGACAGAAAGGAAGAAAGCCACAGTGCTGAGAACTCTCAATAGCAGATTACGTAAAACACAGAAAGTCTGCCAGGAAATGCTCCTCTCCCACACATTTCTCCAAAATAAGTCTATTAAAAGGGAAGGAAAACAGAAAGATCTATGCACCCTTATCTATTTTTCTTGCCAATTGTAATGAAGGGTCCAACAAAAATTCTGGTTTGGGTTAATGCAACGGCAGGTTTTTGCCAAACAGAAATGTTGTACGAGAGCAGCTGGCCTGAAATCACAGCTTTTTATAGGTGCTGTGGCCTTTGTTGTCACGCAGCCTCAGTGAGATTACAGAACAGTTTGGGTTGGAAGGAACCTCAGAGTCCATGCAGTTCCACTTCCCAGCTGTGTGCTGGCTGCCCCCCAGCCCAGGGCTCACCCACGGCCTCGGGCACCTCCAGGGATGGGGCACCACAGCTCTGTGCAGCACTGCAGCACCTCATCGCCCCGAGGGGAGGATTTCCTCCTCCCCTATGACCTCAACCTCTCCTTTTTTAGTTTAAAGCCATTCCCCTTGTCCTATCACTGTCCGCCTGTGTA
Source organism: Tragopan temminckii (assembly GCA_028571105.1). Lineage (NCBI taxonomy): Eukaryota > Metazoa > Chordata > Aves > Galliformes > Phasianidae > Tragopan > Tragopan temminckii. The sequence continues at coordinate 458,145 of JAOWBP010004605.1, forward strand.
AAAAACTGGCCTCTCAAAGAGAACAAATGAGCCTGCAGATGCTCCACCAACTCCAGGAGCAGCACTGCAGTGTAATGCATGTGAAAGCTCTACAGGAAGGAAGCCCCAACTGTGCTGTAAGTGTTAGCAGGAATAATTCAAGAGGTTGTTCCAATAATCTAGATATCACGCTGGATAATGAAAACAGGACACGCTGACTCTCCCAAGAGCAGTGCTATGGCACAGCTTGCCAGGCTTCATTTCTTTCCCCTTCTGAAAGCCTGCACTGTAATGAAACACTTGGAGAGGTGTGCAGGGACCCCACCTGTCACCTTCTGAACAGCCCTGGGCACATGCTGCCCACCTACCTCACATAACAGACTTTTATTTTCCTTGTTTCACCTGTTCACAGACCAGCCTGAGCACCACTTACTCCTCTTACACGTATGTAGTATTTTGAACAGCATAAATGGAAAACTCAGTTTAATTTTTACATGATCCTAAAGTATTAAGGACATTCCAAAAGTCATTCTGACTTAGAAAAAAATGTTCTTTGTAGCTACCAAGACAGTTTTCTAACATTACAAACTTCAGCCTTCATCTCTACTTACTGCAGATAACCAAAAAGAAACAAACAAAAACAAACCACAAATAATGTCTCATTTCCTTCTGTCTCCAAAAAAGTGCTTTTTGTTCTGAGCTCTAATAACAGCAAAGCTCTTTACAGCTTTCTTCTCTGAGGAGCAAGACTTGGAAGCCTCCAGACTTTCAGCCTGGGAGAAGGTCTGCTCTGCAGGGGATGGATCACAGGAGCACAAACATTCGGGATGGTAACTGAGGTTAAATAGCATTATCTCCGAGTATGGCACCACTGCTGTACGGAAAGTCCTGCACAGGGGCCTTGGCAGGACCTGGCCCTGCTGTGAGAGTTCCACAAAGGAACAAACAAACCAGGCACTCTCCAGATAAGGAGCGGTTCTCCAGTTTTTCTCCCCAGATGCCCTGAACTTTCCAGGTATTCAGACTACACTGAGTTGGAGACAGCATAAAAATCACCCCGCAGCTCCTTGGCTTATCTGCCCTCCTGTCACAACCTTGTTTTGCTCTCAGCATTGCAGGACGGCTTCTGGACGGGTTTGCGTGTTAATTTCTCTCACAGCCCCGGGGTGCAGCAGCTCCCGCTGGCTGCAGGAGCGAGTCTGCTGATTCATTTGCTGCAAAGAGGGGAGCGGAGGGGCGAGGAAACAAAGCTAAGGAAAAAGAGGGACAGCACAACGCGCCTCCCCGCTCCACCGAAATAGCAGCCCTCAGCAAACGCCGAACGCGCGCTCCGTGCTGCCACGGCAGATCCGTGCGGGACCGTCGGCAGAAGGCGCAGAGCCGCGCGTCAGCAAAGCGGCGACGGCGCACCGACCGCCGCGCTCCTGCACCCGCGAGGGGCGGCTCCGCTCAGCCCGAGCAACGGGGGCTCGGCCCGGCATCCGGACGCCGTCCCGCAGCCCCTCACCTCTCCGCGCCGCTCCGCCCCTCCCGGCCGGCTCCGTTACGCCTGCGGGAGAGCGAGCAGAGCGGCGCGCAGCCGAGCCCGAGGGCAGGCAGCCGAAAAGACGGGGCAGCGCGGACGGAGCCCGGAGGGCGGGCAGGGCCGCGTCGCCGGCCCGCCGGTGCGCTGCCTGCCCAACCATCGCACCGCGCGGATGGAAGTGATCGACGATTTCACCATCCTGTATCGCGACGGCCGCACCACCTATGTCCAGAACCCGGTCGGCGGTTGCCGAGGATTGTCGAATGGCGGCTACACGCTCGTCGTCAGGCAGTATGGGATCGCGCAGAGTTGCGAGGGCGACATCAATCAGCTGATCGATCTTCGTAGCGGGTCGTACGGCGGCAATTGCCAGTT
>JAOWBP010004605.1:464840-484724 GCA_028571105.1 Tragopan temminckii
GCAGCGCTCCGGTGGGGGCGGCCCGACCTTAGCGCGCTGCGGCCTCTGTCGGTGCGGCCCGGGACGCCGGTGGCCGTCTGCGCTGCGGGGCTGCCCCGCCGCCTCGTGCCGTGCAGTGCCCGGCTCTGCGCCCACCGTCCCCCGGCTCCCTCTGGCACGGCTGCCCTCGGCCGGTTTTTCTCTGGCGCAGCTCCTTGCAGGCCCGCCTTTTGAGCCTGTCCCGGTCCCTCTGCGTGGCGTCCCTTCTTTGTGTCAGCTGCACCGCTCGGCTTGCTGTCGTCCGCAGAGTTGCTGAGGTGCGCTTGATCCCGTCTGTGTCATTGATAAAGATGTTGAGTACTGGTCCCGGGAGAGACCCCCGGGGTACAGAACCCAGCACTGCCTCTGCCTGGATGTAGCGCCTCTGACCCTCTGGTCATGACGAGCCCACCAGTTCCTTACCCACTTACCCGCTTCAAATCCGTATCTTCACAATTCAGAGGCTGTTCCTTTCAGGGTGTCATTTTTTTTGTTCTTTTCTTTTCCTCGTTGCCTTATGTGGACAGATAGCTAACGTGCTGGCAATGGGATTAAAATGCTGATCTGCAGCGTGTGCTGCAAGTGGGCACCTTGTGTCTGCCCTTCCTGCTGCGCCCCGCTGATTTCACACATCTCTGCGTTACGGCTTCCTGATTAACAGCTGAATGTGGCGAGGTCAGAGCAGCAGGTTGAAGATGTTGTGGTGTTGCCTTGTGAATTGGATTTTCATATCTATCAAATTGCTTTCCTTGGCTTCGGCACCCTTCAGCTGCTGGTGGAGGATGGGACTGCTCTCCCAGCCATGCTGATGCTTTGATTTAATGCTGATGTTGGTTTAAATTCTGGAAGTGCAGTGACTGTGTGTCAGCACTTCCGTAAATGTGATGATAACCAGACAGGTTTAATGTAGTCAAAATCAATCAAAGTGATAGCCTGAAGGAAGAAGTTGTTTGTGGCCCCAAATGGAATTTTCAGGACAACGCATCTGTCTTCAGCTTCCATTGCATAGCTGGTAGTACCGTGTGGCTGCAGAAGCTTGTGCAAAATGTGTTCTTCTGCAGCAGACTTGAAATGAGGAGTTTCAGCCTTAGGATTTCAGCAGCGCCTGCTGTCAGTGCTGGCGGTGAGTTGCAGTGGCTCCCACGAGGTGGCATTGCAGGGCTGGGAGCTGGCTTGTGGCTGCTGTGTGCTGTCTTGGCATAAAGGCTGTGCGCTCTTATCGTGGTTCTGCTGGCTTCCTTTGGTGGAAGTTTGTTTATTGGATTACCTTTGAAACTGCCGTTCAGAGGTGTCCAGAGGAGCTGTGGTTTGTAAGCACCGTGTCTCCAGCAGAAAGACAACGGGGGCATCTTTGCCTCCCACTCTGCTGTCTCGCCAAGCTGTGTCCCTGTGTCACTCCATACAGAACGGGGTTGAGCTGGGAACAGTTGGTCTCTCCGATGCCAGCATATTGTTAAAATTTCACGAGAAAAAGTGCAGGCAGGGTAAATGCTGAGTGTGACTGGGAGACATCTTCTGGTCCCTCCTGGCAGCTTGAGGGCTGTCTGTTGCTATTAAAGATGTCACATTTCTTCCTGTGAAGAGCTGCATTTGCAGATACCTCGCATGAGATGCTCTCCATCGGCAGTGCTGGCACCCTGGAGCGTTTAGCATCAGATGAAGCATGTTTGGGAGGGGAAGGAAATTGCCCTTTTGAGCTGAGTCATGGCCCAAGAAGGGAGTTGACGCAAGGAATGAAGCTAATAAACGTTAAAATAATGGATGAGAAGTTCCCTGTGGGGCTGTGTACACTGGGAAAACCCTGGACATCAAGTGAGCATGTGGAGACCCAGCAAGACCTGGCATGGGGTCCAGTTTGGTCTCTTGGTTGTGGTGTTAAGGTTTTCTCTCTTGGCACTTACAGGTTTGCACTTACAGCCTGGTTAATTTTGCAGATAAGGTCTAACTTTGGCATTAAGCTGATCCCCTGGGTCATTGTCACACTGAAGAGGAATTCACTGCAGGGATTTTGCAGCAGCCAAGCCCCCACTCTCAATTTCTTCCTTTCCAAGGGTAAAGCTAAAGCCCCTGCCAGCAAGCTGCCTGGAGCGAGGTGCTCACAGCTGCAGGTGACCTGCAAACATCTGCGGTGTGGCTGAAGCTGGGTCTGCTAATGGCACAGAGCAGCTCTGGGAGGAGCTGGCTGCGGCTCTCATTAGCAGCCTGCAGGTCTGTGCTTTGTGCGGGCGCGTTTCTCAATGTCGCCTTTGTGGTCTGTGGCCTGGGAGGCCCTGCAGACAGCTGGGCTTTCGTGAGAGCTGAAAGCGGATATTTTCTTTCCTCTTTTCCCACCTCCTCATTTAAGCAACTCAGATGCTGTTTCACCCAGGGAGTAAAGCTAATGCAAACTCTGTGCAATGAAAGCTTGTTTTGTCCTGGTGGTAAAAGAGCCTGCGGGGCTGGGCGAGCCGCTTTGTTTTGTGGCAAGGCACAGAAGAGGCAGGCTGAGAGGTGCAGGTACCTGCAGCAGGGGACATCCCTCCACCCCGGGAGTCAGAATTGCACTCTGCAGCTTGAGGACAGGCTTTGTGGGGCAGGGATTATGTCAGAGTGGGTCCAGGCTGGAGGACCTCGGCTTGTTCTGCTTGTTGTGGCCGCTGGAACAGATCTGCAGTGCATTTGAAAACCAGCCTAGAAGAGTGCATCCGAAGGGTAATCCAAGCCCACCTGATTGAGGAGAAGATAATTTGCCATTCAGACCCGCCTGAATAAGGAGATGACTTGCTAGTGAGTTGGTTGATACGTCCTCTGACCATAACTGGGGTAATACTGGAAAAGGAGAGCCTTTGCAGCTCACTGTGGGCCAGCCACTGAATGCTGGGTTGGTGCGTTGGGCTCAGCTCTGTGGAGCACAGCTGTAAACACTGCCCCAAGTTTGCAAAACAGCATAGCATTGACTGATAGGGGAATGAGGGGAAAGCCATCTCACATTAAGTTCTTGCCATTCCTAAATACCAGAGCGCTGCCTTCCCTGCCCCTTGCTCCTGCTTGGGTTTAACTGGCAGCTTACCTCTGAAGGTGTGATGTCCTGGCAGAGGAAATCACAGCCCTGCCACCAGCCCAGGGAGCAGGAGCTGCTTTCATAGCAGGAGAAAGATTTTCCAGGTGCCAGAGGACTGATTGGAAAAGCTCGATGGTTTAAGCAATGCATTTCCTCCTAGCATCCAGCTCCTGGTGATGCATTTGCTCAGCTGACATCTGTTTAGCAGGCAGCTTGTGTTTTCCAGCACCGCGCAGCCTGGCTGCTGAGAGATGTTGTGTTTCGTGGCACCTAAGCCGTGCTCACATAATTCAAGGGCTCTCATCAGTCTGCACTGGAAGGAAGCTTTGTCTGCTGTGCATGATTGGCAGCTACATGTCACAGCTCCATTTGCAAGCACGTCCTCGTGCTGCAGCTTGAAGCTCACCAGCTCAGAGTCTAAAAATGAGCATTACTGACAGACACTCCGACGCAGGGTGGAGAAACTGTGGGAGAAATGGAAGAGTATGGAAGGCAGCGGGGAAACTATTCAGTCATGCAGGAAGTGATACATATTCCTGCATTCCTGAGCCCAGCAAGGATCTGGTTTCAGGCGGCAGGAGCTGGAGAGACTTGCATGAGCTGCACCGGAGTCTGCAGTGCTTCCCATGGCTGTGCTGCCACGCTCCGCCCGCCTGGCACAGCAAGCCGGCTGCTAAAATATCATAATGAGACTCTGTGATTAAACAGAAGGATGGAGCCTGAGCAGCGGGAGCAGTTGGGCTGGAGCCAGGTGGGGGTAGGTGCAGGAGAGCCGGCAGTGAGGGGAGGGCTGCTCTGGTGGGCAGCAGGAGCCATTCCTGTGCTGTGCTCCAGCTCTCAAGAGCCGGTGACTCAGAGATTCTCTTTCCCACACTGCCTGCTGCAGCCAGCGCCCACCACGTCCTCTCCATCTCTGGATGAGAAGCAGCGGCCAGACAGCTTGGCAGAGTCCCCAGCAGCACACTTGGCTTGCCCTGGCATGTGCTGGCCTTGGAGAGTGTGAGAGCTCTTGAAAGCTTTCTCCTTTCTGTGTGCTTTTGTCTTATTCTGTAGTGAAAGCCCCAGAAGCCTGTGATGGAGCATGGCAGTACTGCCAGGGGTGGGTTACATGGGGTTCATTTGGGGGATGCTGTACAGCTGTGATCATGAACAAGGATAAATGGGAAGGGAAGCTTGTATGTCACCGTGCTTGGGTAACTTGGCATTAAAAGGGGAAGCTGAGGATGGTGCAGAAAGTTGTATGCCACGTGCAAGATCTTGCAGAGGAAGAACTTAGAAGAGTGCAAACAATTCTCCCTTCAGCTTTGTATGCTCAATCGTAAACCAAAGCACCTGGGCTTCCTATTGTCAAAGGGAGGAAAAGTGTCCTCACCCCGGGGCTGTTCCTGCCTGCCTGCTTCTCTCAGCTCCTCAGCACGCTTATATTGATTTAAAACACACAACAAACACATGGTGATGGCCCTTGTGGTACTGCCTCCAAATTTTTGAGTGGGGTGAAGAAGTGAGTGGGTTTTTTTGCACTCTCAGCAGAGGAGCTGTTTGGTTCTAGGCAGTCTGAGCTTCATTTCCTTGTGGACATGGAACTGAAATCATGGAGTTTTCCCTCAGACACCACTTGCTCCCTTTGTAGGGTGATGCCCAGGAATCCAAGTGCCTCTGGCACACGTTTATCTAGGATCCTTCCATTTAGACCTCTGTTTTTTGTATTTTTTTAGCTACCTCCAGCTAAGAATGCTGACTCCTGGAGTTAAACCACAGCCCTTTCAGGCTGCCATCCCGTAACAGGCTGGCCAACACGACCCAGATGCAGGCAGTGATAAGTGCCAACAATTTACCAACCTGAAAACCACCCGATGTGCACAGTGTTGCTTTGCCCCATTTCCAGGCCAGCACGGATTGCACCCGTCATGCACCAGACCACCAGACGTATTTTAGCACATGTGGAGCCTGCTGGGAGCAGGGCAGCTTTCAGAATGAGACATGAGCGCGGTTGGTTGCCAGCAAATGGAAAGATTTAGCAGTGAGTGTGTGCAGTTGTGCTGGTATCTGCAGTGGGGCTGCTCACCATCGCACCCTGAATGTGAGGGCTTGGGCTTTTATCTCTTGCTTTTTTCCAGTGCTTTTTTTGGTCTTTTTTAAGCAAGGAGTGGCGGAGCTGCAGCCTTGTCTTTGGGTATTACATCACCCCGCTCAAAGTGCTAATCGAGCCCTGGAAAACAACCTTGTTTGAACATGTGTACAGTGGGAATCGGACCAGACTGCCCTTGTGGTTTGCATTTTCATATTTCATGTTACCAGCATTTTCCTGTGGATTTCATTAAGCTGGGTTTGGCATGGAATGAAAAGACAGAGTCTCCCAGCTTTTGCAGTGCTGACCTTAAAAAGAACAGAAACCAAAAAACAAAAAAAAGACACCCACCCTAAGTCCTGGCTTTAAGAACAAATAGATATTTATATTCCACGTCTGGCTAGCATATATTCATCTATAAAGTGTGAGGCGCAGCTGCTCAGTGCTGCTGCTTTTTGTGGCAGCAGCAAAAGCCATTGCAGAGCTTGGGCACGAGCTGGGAACGCTGCAGGACTTCTGCCCCGTGCATGGGTCTGATGGCTTCGTTTGGTGTCAGGACGTGGTGTTCTGCATTCGGTTGTTCAGTGTGCCATCAGCAGGGCAGGTGGGGAGTTGGCTCCTGTGGCTGTCACACATCCACCCTCGGGCAAGGAAGGATATTTCCCAAGTGCTTAACTGCTGTGAGTGAGATTTACTGCTGCCAAGGCCAGAGCTGCCAGGTCAGTGAGGTGCGTGCTGGAATCCTGTTTAATGTCATGGAAAATACACCTCCAAGTTCTAATCTCAAAGTAAACAGGGGTTGTTTTCTTTTAGTGAAAGTAACCAGCTGAATGCTCTCTGGTTGCCAGCTGGTGAAGGGGAGCACTGAATCAGCCCTGCGCTCATCCCCAGCAGCCACAGCGCCTTCCAGATGTGTCCCTCTGTCCTTGGCCTCCTGTCCTCGGGGCGTCCTTATGGCTGGGAGCTTTGGGAGGAGTGCTGACTGCCCTTGGATCGTCCACATGCCCCGTGTCTCCTCTTTTGGGAAGAGAATCTGTGAGTTAAAGGCCATGTGCACAAGGAGGTTTTGTTCCTGTGTGCTGCGCCTGGTGCAGGGTGTGGACCAGCAGAGAGCCTTTCCTGCAGGGCAGAAGGATGGCCTGGATATCATGGGGCTGCACAGAGCTGCCTCAGGCCCTGTGCTGAAAGAGGCTTTCAGAGGAGCTGCATTGTGAATGCAGGGAGCTTTTGGGTTTACAGCCCGAATGGGGTGCGATAGAGCAGGATGTGGTGTGTGGGGCTGGTGGATGGGGTCAGAATGGAATTGCTTATCATGGCAGGAGTGTCCATTTCTTCTGCTTTTCTTCCTGTATCCCCTCTGCTGTCTCTTTTGTGGACACCAGCTGTCCTGATACCATTGCAGCACCTTAGCTGTTTGAGCTTACAAGGGGTTGGTGAGGTGCCTGTCCTCATTTAAAAGCTTTTTGCTCTGCTCCTGTCCTAATCCTGTTCTCTGGGAGCAGGTAGCCAGGGCGTGCCCTCAAGCACAACGTGGGTGTGCTCAGAAGGACTCTCCAAGCTGTGTCAAGTGGAGTTTTGGCTCCTCAACTGCTTAAAAGTAGGCTACATCATCTTGGAGCTGGAAGGGGAGCTGAGCTGCTTCAGACGGGCTGTTTGCAGTCAGGGAGCGGCTGTGGCCGCCTTCCTCCCTGCTGGATTTTGGGCAGCTGCACTGAAGCTGCATGCAAATGGAGGAACAAAACTTCTGGGATTGTGGGCTGAGGGCAGATCCCTCCAGCTGTCACTGATCCGATGCAGCTCAGGCAGCACCCTGAGCATAAGCAGGTTCAGCTCCATCCCCCTGCAGCTTCACATGCCCTGTCCCTGCTGGTGGCTTTCTGCAGGGACAGTGGCTCCTTGTGCCAGCCCCGGTGCAGTCCTGCTGCTTGCAGCTCATGGGATGTCTGCTTTAGTGGATGGAGAAAGTTTCTTGATAACGTCTGATTACCCTCAGGTGGAAAGAACGAGGAACGTGCTTCTCTGCCCTGGGTAGTGCTGCCATGTGCTGTTTTTGTCCTACTTGACTGCACATAAACTCTTCCCTGGGAGCCCCAGATGTGCCCTGATGTTGCTGATATATCTGAAAAGTTGTGTGGGAAAAGTTTCACGCAGTGTTCCCTTCCACCTGAACTGGAAATACTGGCCCTGGCTGTGCTGTCTGCTTATTGTGTTCCTCTGTGCAGATGCACAGAGCTCCTTTCCTTGACGACAGAAGGAGCCCTGCCAGTTCAAGTGCTTGTTTGCCATCTGTGTCCGCTCTCCCCTGCTATTTTAATGGTATATTTTTGAAATGTGTTAGCGTGGCATTTATTAGAGGGCAAAAACGGGTTTATGAGGATCTAAAGGAAGTAACTTGGGTTTCATCTGTGATTATAATTCAGTAAATATGTTTTGTTTTTTTTTCTAGAGATAAAAACCACAGTGGTGTACCCTGCCACAGAGAAACACCTTCAGAAGTATCTTCGTCAGGAAGTGCACCTCGTCCGTGAAACCTGGGAGGACTACAAGAACATAACACTGCCCTTCATCCAGTCCCAGAGCTTCAGCATCCAGGTATAGGCACTGCTGCTTCTCAGAGTGTCTGGGGCTCCATGTCCATGAAGGAAGAGGTGCTTCAGGCACTGATGTGGTGACCCTCCCTTTGACAAACATGGCGAGTTCTGTTTGCAGTGGTACCGGAGTGGATTTGGATGATGAGAATTGAGAGCAGGATTCTCAACTTGGTTCTTTTTTCCTAGTAGTCTTCATTCTGGTATTGCACAGCTGCCAGAGGCTGCACCTCCAGGAGCTGTTCCAGGCCTCATGCGTTGCCTTAATGGCATGCTGGTCTCCCATTCCTTTGGCCAAACGAGAACTGACAATGTGCCTTGAAGTCAACAGTCTCTGCAAAGCTTGACGTTTGCAGGAGCTCTGGGGACAGAAGCAGAGCTCTGCCTGTCTTTGGCCTGCCTCTTTAACATGCTGGGCTGTCAGATGAATCAGCAGTGCTCTGCCCCTGTCTCCCTTTTAGCTGCTCCATCCGTGTGTTGTCAGCTCTGTGGTCTTTCACCCTCTCTTCTAACACGCTTGTTTCTCAGACGTGACCAGCGGCAGATATCTGTGCAGCTTGGGAGCTGTGATGCTGCCTGTTTCCCTGAGAACACCCACTTTGCTGCACTTTCTCGAGGCTGTCTGACCTTTTGGTAAGCACAGCAGTGCTAAACAGGGCTCTTTCCCCAAGCTCTCCCAGTAGAGCTCTCCTTCTGTTCTTTGGTAGCACTCTACATCATTATAGAAAAGCATTTCCTTTGGAGATTTATCCAGTGTGCCCTTCTCAAGGCTCCTGGAGACTTTCTGTGTTGAGACATTTCTTCTCTCTGAGGGTGGAATTGGTGCACTTTGCTGGGCCTTCTGGAAGTCTCTTGGGTGCTTTGAAATTGGGAAGACCCAGACTGTGCTTGGGTTCCTGCATCACAACTCACTCCTAGTGCTTTGCATACAACTACTCTGCCTTCCAGTCTTCCAGTTCATATTCCATGTGTAGGAGCTGAATTTTTGGGCTGCCTCTCATCACAGGCGGTGGCAATGCACTCGTTTCTGGTTTTCTCTCTTTTTTGACTGCTCCTCTCTCTACCACATCTTTATAGGCTGAAGGAACAAAAGTCTGTAGGGGCAATTCATGCCAACCTGTGCAGACGAGGGAATAAAATGAATCCTAACAATGCCAAGCTTACTCGAATAATTGATTACTACTCTTTTGGTGCATTAAAAAGCAACTGATTGCTTATGTATCTAATCTGTGCAGCCACTGTCATGAAAAGGAAACCAGCAAGCAAACCAAGTGGCTCTTAAAGCCAGGCAATAGCTTCTGCATCCTCTCCCTGGTGATGCTGCTTCTGCACCTTGCTGATGAGGGAAGTGTGTGCCCTTTCCAGCTGACTACAGGTGAGGGTCTGTCGAGGCCATTCATTAAAAATAAACTCCTTGATCTCAAACAAACAAAAGACAGACAATCACAGACCTCATGTGTCCCCTCCTCACATCTTTCTCTTACTGATTTAAACTGCAGCAGACTGGCTACGGGTTTGCTGTTGTGCTCTGATCACTTGCAGCTGATACGAATCTTGCTTTCTGCATCTAGTTCCAGGAGGCACCTTGCAAGCTGCAGTGTGCGCTCCGTTATTCCTTGCTCACCACATTTGTTCCCTCTATCATTCATTTTTCTTGCCAGCAGTTGGAATGCAACACCCCTAATTTATAGGAAGCATTTATTAGCTGGAGAAACAAAAGAGTGTATTTGCACCTGATAGCAGCCTGCACAAATGTTTTCTCTGTTCACTCTGCAGGCTAAGTTCTGTGACACAGCAGCTGCCTTCAGAAATAGTACAAGGTCTCTCTACCTGTTCCACCGAATGCTTGTGAGCTGATTTCTGCATGAAGTAGAGAGATGGAAACATGTTCCTGCCAACCATTGGGAGCAGCTGCCTCATCTGTGCTTGGCGATCTTGGTCTGAGCATCGGTCCTCTGAGATTTGATAATGCAGTTTCTTGTCTTTATCTAATTGGTTTTGTCAAAAGGAAGAGGAAATGTGAAGGGCAGAAGTATTGGAGGACTACAGAGGAGGCTCTGTTTTCTGCCTGGAGGATGCAAAGTGTGGCTACTTTCAGCATAATAGTTTTATTGTAGTGCCAGCTTGTGAACGTGTTGTCTTCCCCAGGCTTGTGCTGGAAAGAGCAAGAGCAGCCAGCTGATGACTGCTGATCACATGAGGCAACAACGGTTTATGTCTCTGCTCATCCTATATGTGAGCTTATTAGGGTACCCGTAGCTTGGCACTACTCAAAAGAGGAAGTGTGAAAAAGTGAGTGGCAGACTTTCATTTTCTTCTGAGCTTCCTGCCCTGCTTTTCTCATAGGGTCACAGAGCACAGCAGTCTTGTGCCATGTGTTCCATAATCTCTGAGAATCTCTCCGGGATGTTATTGCTAGGGAGAAAAGAGTGGGAACTTAAGAAACAAAAAGGATCAAGGCTGAAGAGGTTTGTTTGTCCCTAAGGAGATATATTCAGGACAGTTCACAACGATCCTAAGTTTTGATTAGATTAATTAAACTCCTGACAGAGTTCCCAGCAGGGCTGTCTTTCATCTCGAGCATCTGTTGCACACAGCAGCCACTGAGCCAGCTTGCTCAGTGTGTCTGCAAGGCCACCAGTGGCTTGGTGCTTCCACACCCCCTGGGACAACAGCAATGTTTTGTACCTGAGCTTGATGGGAAGGTGAGCGTGGTGGTGGTTAGCGTTGTGTGTAGTTTAGTTGTTTGCTGTATCTGTAAAGCTGAACCAACTGTGGCACTTCTACAGCCTGGTTGTCTCAGGTAAGACTTTCTTCAGTGGAAGGGCCACTGGTGTTTCAAAATGATTGCAGCTTTTGAAGCCCAGCCAATTTCTGCTGCCTTGCTTTTTTTCTCTAGAGACTGGATTAATGCTGGAAGTCTAAAACTCCAAGAACTGCTAGCATTAAGAAGCCAAGTTGCAGCTCTCTCTGTGAAAGAGGACCTTTGCGTTTGGCAAGAGGGCAGGTGGGCAGCTTGTAACCAGGACAAGCAATCTTCTAGGCGTGAAGGTGCTTTCTCTGTCATGTCTCATCTTGTCAGTTATTCCTGTTTGACAGTGGAGACTTGTCTCTGGATGGTGCTTTGCTGCACAGGAGGTATTCCTCTGCAGAGTCTGAGGTCCCACGTCCTCCTGTTCTCCCTTCCAGCAGCCCAACTGGGAATGCAGGGGATAACCAGAGCAAGGATTACTGGCTATCTGGAGGCCGAAGCTTTAAATATAGAGGAAGAAGAGCGGTGAGCTCTTTTCTAACCAGTCAGGAAACACGATTTGCCCAAGAAAACACAGACCTCTCGTCCTTGCCCGCAGAGTGCTGGCTGCCAGCAGCAGGAGCCCTGTCCAACCTCAGCCTTGCAGCAATCTGCTGCTTCCTTTCTGAATGGAAAAATCAGCCGGGTTTCCTTTCCAGAGCTCGTTGTAAAGGTTTCAGGACAGTGTGGGGTGTGAAAGGTGTATGGAGGCACCGCCAGGCCCTGCGGGAGCTGAGCTCAGCCTCTGCTGGCCCCAGGGGTCTGGCTGCTGGCTGGGAGCATCGTGAGCTCTGTGGGCGTGATGGAGAATTGCGAGACCCTGTTGGGCAGAATTATCTCCAAATCCTCTTACAAGCAAATACAACAGTTTCTAAACCATCTCTCTCCAATACCTCATCTCCAGCTGTGGCCGATTCTTAATGCTCGAGAGGAAAACAAAAATCCCTGAATAATTTAGCTAGGCAGTGGTGCCGTGCCATTCAGCAGGGTCAGAGGGTATCTTTTAACTGAAGTGCCTGTAATAGCCTGGAGTTTGTTGGAGTGTTTTATGGATAATTAACTACAAATGTTGTTGGCCATGAAATTATTTGGTCTTCTTTTTTTTTTTTTTTTTTTTTTTTCACCTTCTGCTTGCAATGAATACAGACTAATCCGTGAGCCTGGGCTAAATGTGCCTGAGCTTTTTGCTCTGCTGGTTTCTAAATCACATGTTTCTCTTTCAGTGGGTGTATAATATCCTGGAGAAGAAAGCTGAGGCTGATCGAATCATCCATGAAAACCCAGACCCTTGCAATGGCTTTGTTCTAGTTCCAGATTTTAAGTGGAATCAAAACCAGGTTTGTTTGCTACTCTTGTTTTTGAAGGGATGCTGCTTGTTGAGAGGCAATACAGAGGAAATGTCCACTTTTGTATCACTAATAGCATCTTAATGAAACTTTAAGTAGGGGAATGCATCCTTCCTGTTCACACTGTAATTAAGCAATGATGTTACCAGTGACTCAGGGCCTTTTAGGATGTGGACACTGCAAAACGCAGGCTGTCCTCACTGCTGCTCAGTGATTTATTTATTAGCTTCACTTTCTCTTTCCTGTATTAGCCCGAGTGCTGTCTTGATGTGTTGGAACTGAAATCCAACTGCCTGTTTGTTCCTGATTAATTCCTTTGTTTGGGTTTTTGTCAGCCTAAATATTAGGCATAAATCAGGCAGATGTGTCATCCTTCCAATTAACTCTCCTCACACAATATTAAACAGATGGTTGTTAGCTTATGAGCAGCTGCTTAACCCCTCGCTGGAGTGGCCACTTGTTGAGATTCAGAGGTTTTAGCCCAAGCTGTTATCCTAAATTGAGTGGCTCATTATTTCTTTTGACTCTGGCTCGATTCATGTGGCACTTCTATGGCCTGGAGACATCAAGGCCTGCGGCGTGCCTGCAGAGATGAAATGCCCCAAGCTCAAAGAAGCAAGGCTCCAAGCCTCGGTGGAGTCAAAAAGTCCCCTTCGTGTTTCTGATCCTCAGAACCTCTCTGTGGGTGGCACCGAGGGAAAGTTTGATGAAAACGTAGAAATCAGAACTAAAAATAATCCTTCTGGTAAGCTCTTCTCACAGCACGATTCTGTATTTCTGTGCTGAGCGTGGGCTGGGGGCAGGAGGGAGGCAGGAGAGCCGATTTCTGTCTGGTGCTGAATTGCCTGGGGTTAAGGTAGGTGAGGACAGGTAAGTTACTGCAGGGCAGTCCATATAGACCGTGAATTCCCCCCATGTCAGCTGTTCTAAAAATCCCTTGCCTTGTTGCTGTGGGGCAACTGAGCTTTAATTTCCGTTGTCTAGCACCCTGCAAGATGGTGGCAGCAATACTCAGTGATCCTGGGAAGTTAATTCTCAGCAGTGTGCTCTTTTCTTGCTCTGAGCAAAGCCTCAGTGTAAATTCTTTCTCTCCAGAACCAAACTGTGCAGCTCCCTGCAGTGTTGAAGACAGATGGGCTTGAAGCTGTAGCCAGATTTCTCTACAGACCTGCTGTAGCAGTGCAGTTAGGGAGCACCTGCATGGCAGGATTTGTCCGTAGGGGAAGTTTCCCATGCTGCTGTGGTTTGCTTGTGATCTGAACAGGATCTTCTTGATTTTTTCCCCATGGCTGCACTCGCTGGGTGCTCTCACTGCCTCTGCAGCAGCACAGCCACGTCCCCAGGGCAGGGGCTGCTCTCAAGCCCTGCAGGCTCTGTGGGAGTGCTGAGCTGGGGGCTTCAGCGTGCTCCGTGCAGATACTTTCTCCCCACTGATACGAGCTGTTGTTAGCTGAGTGCTCTCTGAGTTTTAAAAAGCAGAGATCTGGACTCCTGGCTTATTTTCATGATTCCTTACCCTGAAAGAAGGGCTTGGACTTGATTTTTCTGCACTTCTGGCTGCCAGGGTCCATACCCCCTTGTGCTGCCTGTCTCTTCCCAGCAAGGAGTGTTGACTGCTGTTGTGTTGAGCAGGATATGTGCATGGCTCCTTGCTGAGGCCATCATCAGGAAGGTTTGAGCTGGTTTTCCTGCCTCGCGGGCAGCTGGATGTGCGCTCAGTAGTGTCTTTTAAGTGAGACATTGCCATAAATGAATGGTATTCAGAGAGAAACCGAACAGGTTTGAATCCAACGTGTCTCAAGACCTAATGTATTAGATGAAACATGGGATCTGTCAGATCAGATCTCATCCCTGCAGCTGCACTTCAGAGCCGTTGGCCATTCACATTTCGACTCATCCAAGCAGCCATAGGCTGTTAAATTAAATTAGGGTGGTGAGATAGGGCTCCCAGCAGCACTATGCGAACCTCCCTGCAGCTCAGGTTTGGAGTTCTGTCCGACAGCATCGCTCTGTGCTAGCTTAGCAGTTTGCTAAATGTGGATTCACCTGTTGTTGCTTCGGGCTGATGGAAGGAGGAGAATTCCCTGCCTGTGTGCTGCTGCTCGGTGCCTCTGCCTGCTGCTGGGCAGCTGGCCAGGAGCAGCCGTGCTTTGTGTTGAGAAGTGGGTACCCGAAAATGCTGCAGCAGCAGCGTGGCAGCTCAGCTGTGCGGAGCAAGCAAGTCCTGGTTAGACACAGTGCTGGGCAGCCCCTTTTAGATCTCTCCAGCTTTTCTCAAACCCACAGGAGCCCCGAGGCGTTGCCTGAAATGGTGCCGTACATGACATCATTGAGGGCCTTTTTAGCAACAGGCTTATTTGTTTCAAACAGCAACATACAGATGTTCTAAGGAGAGGGGATGTTTGCTTTTCCCCTGTGAGCCAGCTCTGGTTTGAAGAGGACAAACTGAGAGGCCATCTTCTTCTGGAGCTACGCTGCTGTGAGAGCCGGGTCACACCACAAGAATGGCTTTGTTGGCTGGATGCAAATAAAGCTTTGTATTTCGAGTCCCAAGGCAGAGTTCTTCAAGCATCTTTTGGCACAAACATCTGTTTTCAAATAGCCAGATGGATTGCTTATAACTCTGAAAAGATCTGCTGGGCTGTAGATATCCAAATCCTTTGCTACACAGTGTTTATATTGTTAGAAATAAACTGAAGGAGACAGGGATTAAGTGCTGCAGAATGGGGTTGGTGTTTGCAGGACATTTGGTTTTGAAGATGCAGGCGGTTGAGGAAATAGCCTCCAGCAGCTGCTTGCCAACACACAGAGCAGAGAGCACAGGTAGGTTTGGGTGTGAGTGACTCTCAGCTGCAGATATTGCTGAAGAACATCATTGTTAATCATGGTGTGGGAGCCTGTCGTGTCCTTGCTGCCTCTGTGTGCAGTCTGATCCCTGTACAGGGGACTTCATCTCTGTGTTTATTATCTCCTGGGCAGCACTGCCACAAAACCATTTGACTGATTTTTTTTTTAAACATATAGTGATCCACGACCTTTTGTTTCACTGAACATTTAATTCAGTAAAGTGCTTCTGGAGATGGCAAAGGTTGGTCTGAGCGCTGCAGGGCGGTCGTATGTCACTGTGGGGCTGTCAGGTGACAGATGAACATTTGAAAATAGTTATTTATAGAACTGGAGTCACTGGAAAACGGACCACTGTTTGTACAGAGGCAATAGAGGAAGCTTTTCATTCGGAAAAATCTACAGTCACAGCTTTGGCTGCTGGAATTCACTGCAAATCCTCTCCTGAGCGTGGAGATAAGCCATCCTCTTGCTCTGCAGAAAGGCTGAGCTCAGCACTGCAGTTCAATTCCCTGCTGCCTAGGCAAGTGCTGCATCTCTGCTGCCCTATGAGGAAGGTTTAGTTTGCTCTGCACTTGGACAAGTGCTTTTGAAGTGTCTGAGGAGATGTTACTGTGATTTGGAACTAGGATTCCACCTAGCCTGGAGGTTGGTGAAAGAAGTCAGCAGATAAGTGTGTGTGCACATTACAACACAGCCCAGAAAGCTCTGGACAGTGCTTGAGCCTCCACCTGCTTTCTGCTGTAAGCATCGTCTAAGCATCGTCCTCCTCCTCCTCTGTTTCTGCCTCTCCACAGCTCGAAGATCTCTACCTGATAGCCCTCATTCACCGCCGCGATGTGAAGTCTCTCCGGGACCTCACAGCAGAGCACCTCCCTTTGCTGAGGAACGTCCTGCAGGAAGGCAAGGTGAGTGCAGGAAGGCACAGAGAGCTGCTGCAACGGCTCCTGGCACCTGCTGTGGCTGCCTGGTTTAGCAAAGAGCTGCTCTCTGCGTGGACACCAACAGCTGAGCGATGATCATCTCTCCCTTCTGAGCTCCTCCCCATCGTTCCCCTGCAATACAAACCCTATTTCAACCAGGGGCTTTGCTTAATAGGTGGAGGTGACTTTCCTCCTTGCATTGCACCCTATAGTATGAGCTGCCTGGGGAGGATGTTGCCTTGTTCTTGCAGCACTGCTGTGCTGTGTTGCGTGACTGTGCGATGTGGGGATGCATCACACTGCAGCACCAGGCCCTGGGAAGAGCTGAGAGGGGGAAATGGAGCAGGATGATGAAAAGAGGGCACTTTAAATCCTCTTTGTGCTTCAACTTGTATGCTCTTGAGGCCAGATACGTTGCAAGTGTCCTGAACTTATCCAGGCGCTGAGCGGGGCTCGGTGCCTAGCAAAGCAGCAAGTCTCCATAGGGCCATGGGAAGCATTTTCTGATTTCCTCTCCTCCTCAGTTTAGACCCTCTCGTGGGAGATGGTGGGGGGAGGTGTGAATGCCTCCCCTGCCCATTTCCTTTCCTGAGACTGCAGCAGAGCCTGCCCAGTAGGCGATGTGCTCCGTGCTTGCCTTACAAGGGTCTGTCTGCTGGGAAACCCCTCCCAGTGCTGCCCTGCGTAGAGTGGCCACACTGCATCAATTCTGGAGGCCTTGGTGGCTTTTCTTTTCTCCTGCAGCCACCAGGCATCCATTTGCACATCACCATGGTGGTGCTGAGCACTCATGCTGGGGCTGAAGCTCTCCTCCACGGCTTGAGAACAGAAATATATTTCTGCTGCTGTCTTTGGCCCCATGCTATTCCATCTTGTGTCACTGCAGTGCGTTCTAGGAGAAGGGAGCATCTTTTTGGAATGGGCTGGAGAGGTGTGGATGTGTCTGGGAGTCCACCCATCCCTCTGGAGCAAAGCGTTGCTCTTCTTTAAGAAGAAAACACCCTCTTCCTCTTGGCAGCCAGGCTGGGAATGAAATCGGAGCGCTGCCTGTCTTGGAACTGGGACTTTTTACTGCAGCCAGCAAGCTCCTCACCTCTCTCCCCTTTCAGAAGTGTCTGGTACAGCTTTGTCTGCAGTGAGCTCAGAGTCGAGCTCATCCTCTGTGTGTGCTAACAGCTGCCTTGGTAACCTCCCGACCATTTTCTCAGGCTGGTGGCTGTTCCAGGGCACGCTTGGTAATGGGCCGTATAGATCAGTGTGTGATAGTTCCCTTCACTGCATTAGAAATTTGGAAAGTAATTGCACTAGGGAAAGCAGAGATTAATTAAGAGATTAGTCAAGGGATTGCAGTGTTCTGAGCAGCAAACCGAGCCAGTGTGTTGGAGTTCACTGTTACTGTTTATAGCTTTAATTACACTGGCTGGTAACGGGATCCTGTAACTTGCTGAGTGAGCTGGGGAGATAAGGCAGGAATGGGAAACAATGAGAGCAGGGAGCACATTCTGTTACGGAGAAGCGGGGCTGGCAGGAAGGGCTTCTGCCCTATCTCTGTTTCCCCATCCCTTACTGTAAGGAGGGAGGAAGCAGCAGTCATTTCGCTTTGCCTCTCCCTTCCTAACGGGCTCAGCACTCCTCTGGCTGTCGGGCAGTGGTGTGAGCAGAGCTCTCCTCTTGCCAGGTGTTTGTTTAACAGCTTCCCTCCATGTTTTCGCTGCCTGAACCTTCTCCTCTGGTTTAAGTCCTGCAGATAATTCCTGATGGCCGCAGGCTCCACATTTCTCCCCGCACCTGGGGGCTCTTTTTCCATCCCCCTGGTCTTCCCACCCGCTCCCAAACCCTCACTGACCTGTCTGTGTCCGTAGGAAGCCATAGCAAAACGCTTTGGTGTGCCTGGATCTCAGCTCCGCATCTACCTGCACTACCAGCCCTCCTACTACCACCTGCACGTGCATTTCACTGCCCTGGGCTACGATGCTCCGGGCAGCTCTGCTGAGAGAGCCCATCTGCTGGAGGACGTCATTGACAACCTGCTGCTGGATGCTGAGTACTACCAGAAGCGGGCGCTGACCTTCGCCCTGCGGGCTGACGAACCCCTGCTGAAGAAATTCCAGGAGGCAGGAAGAGTGTGAGCTGGCAGAGCCAAACGTGGAGCTGCTTTTTTATCTTTTTATCCCGATAAATCCGTGGGTTTTGGTGGTGGTGGCTTTTTTTTGGTTTTTTTTTTTTTTTAGTTTTGTCGCTTTTTGGTTTTTTATACTCGGGTTTTGTACGAAATTGGGGCTGTCAGCCCATTGCTATGGAAACTGCTCCTTCTGCTTAAGTCAATTAAAACCTTGATTGGGTAACCCTGGTGGTGTGTTGGCTTTTTAAGCAGACACAGCAGCAGCCTGGGCTCCTCTAAGGGACTGCGACAGGAGGGCCTGTGCCCATCCACCTTCACCCAGTTATCTGTGCCATGGTGTTCTCCAGAGCCCTGGAAATGGTGGCATGAGAACGAGGTCTGCCCACACGGCCCTCTGCTTCCTCACCGAGGGACAAAACCTCTGAAAACTGCATGAGTTCTCACTGCCAGCGAGGGCTCTGGTTTCTGGTCAGTCGGTAACCAGGGGTGTAATTGCAGGCATCGTATTGCTGCCCATCCTGCTGTGTGCTCCTTTCAGCACGCTGGGGTAGGAGCTTTCCGTTGGCTTTCCTTTTCATTTTTCTTTTTGCTGACTCCTTTGCTCTGGGGGCAAAAAAAATAACTGCAGTTCCTTGTTTCCAGGGCTGCTCTGTAATGGAGCGGTCCCGAGCCTGCTGGATGCAAGTTGCATCACAAGAGATGCCCGGGGCTTTGTTCTCATCTGATTAATAAAAATTCAGGTCAGGCCATTCCCTGGTACCTTTTAGCAGCAGGGAGAGGCAGAGCATCTGAATGCAGCCAACTCTTGTCAGATTTGCTTATTTTTCTGCAAAAATGCAGCGTGTGGCTGAGGAGAGCAGGGGTAACCTGTTAGGGGAGTTTTTCTTTCCTGTTGCACATTTCCCACAGGCCCTGCAGAGCGGAGCACATCTCTGCTTGCATCAGAGCTGGCTTAGGAACTGGGGAGCAGATCTGGGGGTGTTGCTGTGGCTGCCCCTGACTTTACGTCCCTACACCTAAACCCTTTCACTGCTGGGATTCTCCCTGGACCGGATAGCTCTGAGCTGGGCGTTGCAGACCTCATTGCAATTTCGCTTTTCCGACAAGACTTTATTGCATTTTTTGCCTTTTTTCTTCCAATTGCTCTGCACAGATTAATCTAACTGGCGATTTATCCCTTCTGTGCTTTGTACATTAAATATCAGGGCAGGGTGCAGTCATTAGCAATGACTAACTACCCGGCAGACACTTGTGTTCTGCTAACGCAGCAAATCCCTTTCCAAAAACGTTTTCTAGCAGGGGAGAGGCGCTGTGCAGCGCCGCTGACGGCCTTTGTCCCTTTTGTCCCCTCCATCCCCTCTCTGGTGCATCCTTTGGCCGCTCCCCGCACCGATGGCCGAGGATGAGGGCACCTCTTCACCTCCTCCGACGCACTGCAGTGACCCGGCTTCTCTGGGAGCCGTAACTGTTGCCATCACACCATAACCGCTCCATCACACCGCTGTGCCAGCTTTAGCCATTCACCACAGCCACGTCGCGCTGTCATTGCGGCACCGTGCCGGCACAGAGCCGAGGACCGGCAGGCTCAGAGCCGTCCTGGGGAGCGCAGCCGTGCGGCCACGACGCTCCTCTAGCGTTCTGCCTTGGGAGCGTGGTAAAAACAGACATTTGGGATGCGTTATTACTGCTGGAGTTTTATTGAACGCCGTTTATTGTTTTCAGATGCAATAAACCTAGCGGGGGAACCCAAGAGACTGATGGATCTAAATATCCTTCGAGCGAGCCCAGCTCCCCCGCTGAGCCGCGGCCTCAGTAATTACCCCCGGATCAGCTGCGAGCCGACAGTAATTAAGGCGCAATTACGGACAGCTGCTCTGCCTCCATCGGCCTCGCGTGAGCGCGCGTGGGGTCTCGGCGCGGATGGATCCCCGGCGGCGGTGCGCGGCCACGAGTCCGCTCGGAGCCCCCGGCAGCGCGGACCGGCAGGGGCTGCTCCCCCCCCGGGCCTCCGCGACCCCCCGCGCTGTCTCGGGGTGGTGGGGCCGCCCCGGAGGCGCTGCCCGAGCCTCCCACCGCCACCGCCGTCCTCGGAGAGCAGCCGGACCCTCCCCTACAACCGCACGGCGGGTCCGGGCCGCATCCCC
>JAOWBP010004605.1:484771-496624 GCA_028571105.1 Tragopan temminckii
CGGCGCACGGAACGCCCCGCCCCGCCCCGCTCAGCCCCGCTCAGCCCCGCTGCCCGGCCCTGCCCGCTCCGAGCCCGCACCCCCGGCTGCCCCATGGTGAGTGCGTGGGGGGGGGAGCGGGGGTCCGCGCTCGGGTGAACGCAGAGCGCTGCGAAACGCTGAGCTTTGCCCCGTTGCTTTTGGAACCGGGATGGGTTTGGGATGCGGTGCCGGAGGCCGCGATGCGGGGCGGTGCGGGGCAGAGCCGGAGCGTCGATGCGGTGCTTGTGCTTTCTGTGTATCTCTGTGCTGTGAATGGGAGCGCGGCCGGGCGCGGCGGAACGCAAACTGTGTGCGCGGCGCCGAGCATCGCCGTGCCCGGGGAGCAGCCCCGCAAAGCAGCCCCGCAAAGCAGCCCCGCAAAGCGCGCATCGGGCTGCGCCGTGTGCGCCGGGCGATGCCGTCGGGATCCCCAGCACGGAGCGCATCGACACGCGGCTGGGAGGGACGGCGGCACCGCGGGGCCGGGCAGCGCTGCGCTGTTCTGGTTTTGTAGGGCGCGGCTTTGGGGTCCCGACGCCGGGCGCGGCCCCGGAGCGCTCCCGGTGTATCCGTGCGGATGGAGCTCAGAGCTGCCGCCCCGCTGGCTGTCAGGTGCGGCCGCGCAGCACAGAGGAAGTTGTTTGGGGACGGGGCCTTTTGCCACCGCTCGGCATCCTCTGCATGGGGAGCCCAAAACAGCGCCCTGGGGGAGCGGTGGGAACGGGGCCCTCCCCGCTGCGCCGGACCTGCAGCCCTTCCCGCTGGGACGCGAGGATGCTCAGCCCAAAGGAGAACATCGGTGGGACTTCTGCTCGCTCAGCAGCGGTGTTTGGAGGGGTCTCGTTGTTCTAAGCGGAGAACAAAGGGATTCTTCCCCTGGGGGGTTGTTTTGTTCCTGCATGGGTGCACAGTGCTCGGTGGCCGGGGTCCGTGGGCAGTGAGATGAGGTGCTGAGCGCCTGGCGTTTGGGGAACCATGCTGGGTTTGTGCTGCAGCTCAGTGCCATGGGACATGGGGAGGTCCCAGCCCCGCTCGGCTGTTGGCAGCTCCAATGCTTTAAGGGCATGTCCGAGCTGCAGTGAGCTCCTGACGTTGCTACCAGCCATAGGATGGGAGCTGCCGGACTTTCTAACGCCTGTGCTTAATCATCTGCATCATTAAAGGCTGCTTGCTCCTCCAGCTCTGGGTGAAGGGTTAATAGCAGCGCTCTGAGTTCCACAGGGATACAGGTGATGGAGGGATGGCAGTAGGAAGGAGGAAGGATGCCAGGCTCGGGGTGTCCGTCTGTGCCAGCAATACTCACAGGTGTGTGGGGCAGGGATGGGGCAGTGACCACAGCATCCATCCATCGAATGGAAGTGCAGATTTAAGCCCTTTCCTAACGACAGGATGACCACGGTGCCTTCTTTGGGTTTTGCCTTTGTGCCTTCTCCATCCATCAGATGGAAGCACGCCTCTGCGATGACTTCAATGCCTTCATTGGGTTTCCCATTGTGCCCTCCCTGTGCTCAGTGCTGGTGGCTCCCGGCTGTCCCCATGGCACTGGGATGTGCCCCTGCATGTTGCTGTGGGAGCGGATCCACGCAGCCCTGGCTGTGTGACAGCAGGAGGAAATGGTTTTACTTGTTGCTTCACTCCCTGTTCCGGTCGGGTGCCCTGGGCAAGCTGCGTTCTTGGGGCTTTATCTAGGAAACCTACATCTTCTGTGTGGGAGGGGAAAAAAGACAAAAATAAAGGACCGGGTCCTGCTCATCCCTGCTGTTTCCAGCTGCCAACCCATGCATGTGCTGTGGGTGGGATTGGAGGTTTGCTCTGAGAAAGTGAAGGGGAACTGGATATGCGCATGCGCTCTGTGCAGAGCGCGCCCCAGAGCTGCGCCCAGGTGGGACGGGCAGCTCTGCATCCCGCTGCTCTGCTCAGTTTGCTCCTTGCTGGTTCCCTGGAGGAGCCCCGGACCTGAGCTCACGCCGTTGGAATTCCCTGCCGCGCTGCTGGGAGAGGTTCTCACTGCGATCACTTCCAGATGCTGCTCCCACTCCTCCGGCTGCTCCTCCTGCAAAACGTTTCTGGTCACCCCGGGCTGTGGGACCAAACCTGCTCTGGGGGGCTCTTCATTTCCCCATCCTGCTGCTGAAGTGCATCTGGGGGTTTTGCTGATGGAAAACGCCGCTCTTGGCCTTCTCCAAACCACGGGTTTTCCAAAGGTGGTTAAGCTGCTAATCAAACAATCCTTAATTGTGGCCACTGTAAAGAGCTTATCCCCCTGGCTGGTGTTCAGCTCGCTGTTGCTTTGCGTTGTGCCCCTTCCTGGGTCTCCCTGCCTGTTTCCTTTGGGTTGGGTGCTCAGCAGTGGTTGTAGGGTGTGGGATGCTGGAGACCCACAGCACCCGGTTCCTGCATGCATGCCCTGCCTAGACCCAGGAAGGTGGGTGGTTATTTACCTTGCGTTGGGTGTCCTCATACCTTTGCTGGGTGCCACAGCCCTTCGTGCCTGTGGGACTAGGAGTGCTCCCCTCCCTGAAGAAGCAGAAAGGTTCATTTGAAGACAGCAGCGTTTGGTGCTGATGCCATGCACGGCTCAGAGCTGATGTGGGGCAGTGCAGGCCGTTGGGTGATGCTGCACCGTTACAGCTCTGCACCCTACCGCAGCAATTTCCAGCTCCTCTTCCTCCCTGGCGATGCCTTTTTGGATCCTGTGGCCAGGAAGTGGCCCCGCTGCTCTCCTGCTGAGTGGGCACTGAGTGCAGATCTGTGTGTATCCCCACTGCATGGCTGTGCTCCCTCCTCTGGGGAGATAGCAACCGGGATGATGTGATGGCTGTGGTGCCGGGGGGATCTGCACAGGGATGGACTCCTCCAGATCCCTCTCTGTGCTCATTGCGTGGTGTGGGTGGACACATGGACGTGGTGAGGTGGCCAATGTGTGGAGGGAGGGGGCTGTACCTAAACCAAGGGATGCTGGGGGCCTGGCACTGCAGCGTGTCCCTTCTGGCTCTATTGTGGTTATGACTATGATCATTATTTTGTTTTTTTTTCCTACTAAAGAAAGCAACTCGATTCGCCATGAGGAGGGAGAGTGCCTTCCAGGAGCAGCCCGCCCTGATCGAGCCGGGGAAGAATGAGCGGTCAATGAATTAAAGATGGGTGGAAAATGAGCAAAGGGAAACGCAGCCATCAGCGGGACGGGTAGGGAACCCCAGCCCACAGTGCAGCGTGGGGATGGCAGCCTGCCCAGGGCAGAAGGGTTTGGGTTTATCTGGTGGAATCGCTGAGGGGTGTGGGGGAGATTGCTGGGTTTGATCCTTAAGGCTGTGCTGCGCTGGGGAGGTTTGGGGTAATTTGGGCAGTGGGGGCAGGCAGGTTCCTGCACGGTGGGTTTGTAGATGTTGTGAAACTTGGAGGCGTAGCGAAGAGCAGATGATGTGATAAAAGTGCAGATGGTGCAATGAAAGCTGCGCTTTGCCTCTGTTGGAGAGGTTCTGGGGCTGCTCGGAGCCACCAGCATGGGGTGGGATGGGGCATGCACCAGTAGGAAGGGACAAAACTCACGCTGGGAGACTGAGAAACATGCTGCTGGGGTTGGTGAGCTGATGTGCGTTTGGGACCCTGCAGCATCCTCTCAGGGTGGGAGGCTGCGGGGCATGGAACATCCCCCCCAGTGCTGCACTGCATGAAGTGCTCTCCAGCAGCTCTCCAGGGGGACGTTCTTCTTAACGAAGCTCACAGCTGGAGGTACAAAGGCTGTGCTCCAGCACCAGCTGCCTGCCCTGCAGCCTGTCCTTGGGCATCATGCAGTGCCTGGAGCGCACGTGCTGGGATGGTGCACTCATGGGGATGGGCTCCTGCAGCTAGCAGAGCTGGCTGTCATCTCTGCTGCCTGCTGAATGCACTCATGCTTTCCTGCAGTGGATGGGGCTGGAAGGAGCAGGGGAGGGCGCGGGGCCCCACGTGCACTGAGATGGGTGCAGAGAACCGTGCGCTCATCTCAGCAATGGATGGGCTCTGGCTGCGGTGCTCAGACTCAGTCCCGTGCACACAGGAGCTCAGGTGTGGGGGCACAGAAGGTCTCTGCAGAAGGTCTCTGTGCTGCGGGTGTTTCCCAGCTGTGAGCTGAGGTCCCCCCGCCACCTCCTGGCCGGGAGCTTGGCTGCTTCAGTGCGGGGAGACCGTGGGATGGGCTGTGGGGAAGAAAGGCTCTTTTGTTCGGGTGCCGTGGATGGGATGTTTCGTCACTGCTGGAATTCTTTTTTTTTTTTTTTTTTCCCTTTTTCCCCTCCAAAATTTCATTTTGCCAAAACCAACTCAATTCCATGCAGCACTTCGGTTCTGATGGTTTCCAGCAGAACGCTCTGTGCTTGTGGCTTTTTCCCCGATGGGATGGAAACCTTCCCTGCCCCTCGGCCAGCAGCACCCACATGGGCTGATGCAGCTCCCGTTCCCTTTCCAGTCCACATTCCACTCCAGGGCCACCCAAAATCCAGCCTGCACTTGGGAACGGGATGCTGGCGCACACCTGACCCCAATGAAGGAGCCCTGCTGCGGGCTGGGGTTGGCTCCTTACCCTTACCCCACCTGGCTTCTTGTTATCTGGGTAATTAAGGCTGATGCAGCGCAGCTGTGGGAAAGGCAGTTTCTCTGGAACAGAGCAGGCAGAAGGGGTGCTGCTGCGCATGGACGTTTTCTCTGGGAGGAATTGGATTTTTTCTTCTCTAAACTGCGGGGAGGACGTGGAAGTTTGGGGAAAGCAAAGGGGGCAGAGAGCCACTGAGCATGCGGTGAGCGGTGCTGAGCCCCGAGATCCTCCAGCCTCACACTGAGGCTCTCCCTTTTTCCTTCACCAGGGGAAGAGAGGATGACCCCATAGCCCAGCAGTCCCCGGAGCTGCTGCCCCCTCTGCTCACACCACGTGGAAGGACCGTAAGTACCTTTGGGGGGGCACCCATGGGGTGATGCGGTGGGGTCTGCGTGTGCTGCTGTGGGGCACCACAGGGAGGATCCCAATGGGGTTACCTGACCCCGGGTACAGGTTCCAGGTCCTCAGGAACAGGTGGCACTTCTCCACTCTGCCACCTCTGGCTGCCGTTGGCTCCCAGAGATGGGTGCTGTGGGATGCTGTGTCGGCCCTGGTGTCGGGCTGGGTGTCACTGCTGGCCCTGCTGGGCGCCCTGTCCCTGTGCTGGGTTGGTGGCCGCGTGCTCTGGTGGCTCATTTTGGAGAGCTGCAGCCCCTCCTGGAGGGCTGTGTGCTGCCTAGGGAGAGGTCTTGGAACCTTTAGGAGCACTTTCAAGAGGGAAATCTTGTTTTTATGACCTGGGACGTGTCACGGGTGGCCCGGGGGTGAGCTCTGGCAGAGCCCACACTGTTCCTTAGTCACAGGTAAATATTATGCTAAGGCTTCGCCTGTCCATAAAATTAAAGCTTCTTTTTCCTATTGTAGACCTTTGGTCAGTTGTTCACAGGGCCCTGATATCACGAGCCAAGGAAACACTGTATTTCTTCTTCAAGGTCAATTCAGTTTGCTTTAAACATTCTTTACAGCAGCTGCTCATGATGATGTTGAGCCACCACATAAAGATGCCCAGGTCTCCATCCCAGCCTGGAAAATCCACATGGGTGGGACAGGGAAGGATGAGGAGCTGTTCCACATTTGTTTTTTAGTTTCTTTTCCACTGCTCCCATAGCACAGTGCTCCCCCCATCACCTCTGTACCACCCCCTGGGTGATGGGATGGCTCTGCTCCCACCTGAGTGTGCCAAAAGCCACCCCAGAGCTGGGATACATGCCTAACCCACATCTCCTTTTGGCAAACCACACCGTGTTCTGTGTGCATCCCTTATCCCCAGAGGAATGAGCATCTCCTCCAGGCAGGAGCTGCTGTGGGAATGCCAATGCCACCCAGCCTGCACTGGCAGCGAGGGGTACGTGGGGCTGGAGGCGGCTCTTGGACCGCTCCCTCCTGTTTGGAGCACTGCGAGGTGAGGTCTTGGCAGTGTGGGTGCTGCTGGAGAGGCTGGGCACACCATGGTGCTGTGCACTCAGCCAAGGCAACCAGCTGACATCTGATGGATTCCTCCGGTAATTGAAGCTGTAAATCCCATAGAGCTGTTTGACTTCGTATCGGCACTGGAGCCCTCCCCTTTATCCCCGCCTCACTGCTCCCAGTGCCCCTGGGGAGGGCGCAGGGCTGCGGGTGGCCCATTGCGCAGCGCTGGGCTGGGGAGTGCCAGGATTGTGCCACCCATGTGCTCTGCCCACCTCTGTTGTGTTCTTCTGCTGAGCCTGAGCCTGCGGGGGTTGCTGAAGTGCCCATTTCTCACTGTGATCCCCTTCAAATCCACCTCTGCTGCAGTTCCCCCAAATCCCGCGTGTGTGGGGTGAGCCATGGAGGTGCTCCCTGGCCAAGTGGTGCTGGGTGGGTAGCATGGGAGGTGTCTTCTTGCCGCACCAGCCTTCTGTTCCCAAATTTCCAAGTTAAAAGGGAAACACACAAAGATACCGTGTGCTCTGTGACCCCCTTTGCTGGCACCAAAGGATGGGTACCCCTGAGGTAGGGTGCCCCAAAGTAGAGCGCAGGGGAGCAGAGCACCTTTTGCTTTGGACCTGTGGGGGTTTGTGTGCAGCGGGGCTGTGGCGCTGCATTCTGCTCCTTGCAGACCTTTGGCACTTTGCTGCGTTCCGTTTGATCCACGCTGGGTGTTTGTTGTGCAGCACTGGGGTGAGAAGCTTTGTGCCAAAGTTTCAGCCTGCGGCGAGGGCGATGCGTCGGCAAAGCTTCTAAGCATGGTGATAACGCTCAGCCTGGGGTGTTGTGGAGGTAATGCCGTGCAGACATCAAAGAAAAGGGGCTTTTTGCTCATCTCTTTGAGGAGAAACCATAAATCTCACCTGGGGATGCTATGGGGGCAGCGAGCATCCAGCATCTGTGAGCTGGGTCTGCGCATGCCGTCCTGCTTTGGGATGCTGCTGTAGGTCGGGCACTGCCAGGCTGGGATCGTTCCCAAACCCCTCCTCTGTGGCCTCCGTGTGGGGCCGGGTGTGCTCTGCTTTGCTCCCCAAACCACTCTGTCTGCGTCTGCCTTGGGTTGGTTTTGCATAAAGGCTGGCTTGTGCCTACAAGCCTGGAGAGAAGGATCACAAAGAGGAGGGAAAAAAGAGAAATATTTAAAAAGAGAGCTGGAATGTAAAAGCAAACAGCGGGCTGAGAGCGTGCTTAGTGCTGCTGGAGCATCTCACCCTCAGGGAGGGAAGCACCACTTGTGCAGGGCTCTGCTGGCATGGTTGGTGCTGGGGCAGAAGCCAACAGGAGAGATTTTTACTCAGCGTTGGCTCTGGGCTCCCAGGGAGCAGCTCTGTGGGGCATACAGCAATGGGCATCCACGGGTTTCCCATCCCTCCTCTAGATATGTTTCCTTTTTGGGTGCCCACATCAGGTTTCAGGGCTCGTTACCCTTTGTTTGCTACCTGTGCTTTATGGAGGAGATAAGATTCAGCACCAGACAGGTGATTGTGCAAGGAGCAAGCAGCGCCTTTTTCTGTCCCTTATCAACACTGTCAACACGTTTTTATGCGCTCCACATCCTGTCTCAATTTGTGCTAATCTCTTACCTCCAACTGGTGATCAGGGAGGTGAGAGCCGGGCTCCGGTGGTCCATCCTGCTCCTCCCCTCCATCATCTGTTTCCTGGAGAGACCTCAAAACCCACAGCAAACGCCGGCTGCCCCCTCGTGCTGTGGCTGCTCTGTGCTGCCGTAGGCTGACAGCCTCCCCATGGGGACGTGCCATCCCTCGGGCGGTGGCTGCGGTGCGGCCCTGGGTGATGAATGCTGCAGCGCAAGTAGCTCCACACCCTGCTGGGAGATGTGCCAAAGGCAGGTTGTGCTCTGGGGTGGAAAAGTCGGGCTGGAGGTGCCCATCTACGTGGCACAGCTGGAGCCATCCTCGAGGGCAGTGAGCTTTCCTGTGGGTGATCCCCAAATCTTCTCCCCATGGTGAGTTGATCCCCAGCCCCGCAGACCTCCATAGTGATGCGCTTTGCCACCGCTCGCTGGCATTTGCATTGCAAAGGGATGAGTAACCAGGAACTGTGCGGCAAACCCGTGCTGCCCTCCCCACCTGCTGGCTTTTCCATGCGAGATGCTTCTGCATCTGCAAAGCCGAAGGGACGCTCATCCCGTCGAGGTGATCACTGCCGTGAGCTGGGGATGTGCTTACAGCTCACTGCATTCTGCTGGCACTAAGGGTCAGTGGTCGGAGCGCTCTGTGGTTTGCAGTGTGCTCTCATCTGTAGGGCAGAAGATCCTCGGGATTCCTCTATAATAACTTTTATTATCTCGGGGGGAACCGGCTGTAGAAATGGGACGTTTTGTTGAACAGGTCAGGGAGGCTTGGGTTTGAATTGGAACAAACCTGCAGAGCTTGGTGGCACCGCTGGTTTGGAGGTGCAGATGAGTCCTGCTCCTCCTTGTGGGATCTCCTGGGGGAAGCTTTTCCCGTGCTGGATTTGGGGATTGCACCCGTGGGTTACATGGGATATTAGGAACAATTTCCTCTCAGGAAGGGTGGTGCTGCACTGCTCAGGTGCCAGCAGGGGGGTCACCAACCAGTGCTGGGGGCATTCAGGAACTGGGGATGAGGCACTGAGGGACGTGGGCAGTGGGCGCAGGGGGGTGGGCTGGGGATCAGAGGGGACTCTTCCAGCCTCAGCAATTCCCTGACCCACACATCTCTCCCTCCCACCCCAGGTGAGCGGCAGTGGTTGCGATGAGAGCTCCGGCCCTCGGCTGATGCCCGCCCTGCTGATAAAGATGATCAATAAGTCCCGTGAGTCCTCACTGCACGCACTGCCAGCCCCTCTCCTGCGGGGGCTTTCGGGGCTGGGGGCTGCTCGGTGGTCGCTCTGGTGGGGTTACAGCATTGGGGCCGGGATAGAGCCGGGGGTGGGCGAGCGTCGTGCCCCCATTTGCTGCTCCCCACGAAGTGGGGTTTCTTTTCTCTCCTTCCTCTACCCGCCCAGCGGGGGTTCAGCACCCCATAGCATCCCCTCTCGGTGCTGGTACGGGGCTGGGGATCCGATCGGTCCTTCATCCCCTCTCTACGCACAGACCGTGCAGGCATCCGCGTCGCTCTGCCGCCCCGTCCGTATCCCCGAGCACCGTTAGGGACGCGGTGCGGGACACGGGGAGGGGATGGCGGTTGGAATCGAGATCGCGGCGGTCTTTTCCACCGCCCGTGATGTCCCCGAAGCCTCCGTGAGCGGCACCGCTTCCTCGGAGCGCCGCTCCTCCCCGGGCTGCCGGCGGGGACGCTCGGGCCGTGGGAGCCGCTCTCCGATGCTGACACCCAGCGGCCGCGCGGAGCGCTTCGCTCAGGGATGCTGGAGATCCGCGCGCTGCGTGGGGGAGCCTCCTGAAGGAGGGAGATCCTTTCGGGAGGGAAGGATGTAGAGCGGTGAATGGATATAGCGCGCTCCTTCCCCTGCGCCCCTTTCCCCGCTGTCTGCCCTCGAGGTTCCCACACCTCCATTCCCTGCTTCCCTTCCCGTGCTGAAGCACGTCTCTTGGCTCGCAGGAGGGAAGATACTGGGAGTGCTGGCGCTGTTTCTGGTGATGGTGTGGTACTCGATATACCGGGAGGACAGGTATGTGCGTCCCTGGGGATGCAATTCGCAGGGTGAGGGCACAGCGTGCTGCTGGTCCCAACCCTGGCAGAACACAGGGGCTGGATGCCCCACAGCTCCTGTGGTATTTGCACAGCCAATGGGGGCGAGCAGCAAAAGCAACTCCCCGCTTTTCCTGGGAGAAGGAGTGGGCACCGCTTCTAATCTCTCCCCTTGCAGCTTTTATTTCCCTGTGCAAGAAAACAAGACCGTCTGTCCCATTGGGGAGGTGGAGAGGAAGGCAGCACAGCTCATAGGGAAGTGAGTAATGGGAGGGAGTCCCTGGGGCACCACGGCCAGGACCCCATCCCTCAGCCTCACCCCCCTCCGGTTCCTTGCAGCTACACGAGGGACCGCCCGCTCTTCCTGCAGCTGAAGGATTACTTCTGGGTGAGGACGCCGTCACTCTACGAGCTGCCCTATGGCACCAAAGGCAGCGGTGAGCCACTGCCTCCCTGAGTATGGGGTGGGCGTCTGTCTGTCCATCTGTGGGTGTCTGCTTCCCTGTTTGTGGTCCCTACAAAAGCGGGAGCACATTTAATGGATCCCCAGGTGTGGACCATGGGGGTTAGAGGCCACACGGGGATGAGGTGGGCACTGATGTGCTGCTGGGGCCGTTGTTACTTTCTCCTCACTGTTGCTTTGCAGAGGATGTCCTCCTGCGCCTGCTGTCGGTCACCACTTACTCGCTGCCCGAGAGCATCCAGAGGTAATGCAGCAGGAGTTACCCTGTGTGTAATGTTTGCATGTGAAGTTGTGCGAAGGCATCACCAGAGACCTGGCCAGCTTGGCCACTTGGGAGTAGGGATGGTGCATGGGGAGCTTTGCAGTGTAGTGAAGGCAGGGCTGAAACCCCTCTGAGGTTAAAGAGGTGATCGTTTCTGAGCGCATCTGGCTCAGGTGCTGCTTTTCCCCCACAGCCTGAAGTGCCGGAGGTGCGTGGTGGTGGGCAACGGGCACCGGCTCCGCAACAGCTCCATGGGGGACACCATCAACACCTACGACGTGGTGATCAGGTACAGCTCTGGGTGTCCCTGTGGGCCACCCATCCTTGCCCAGCGCCACCGGCAGGTTCCTGCCACGTGTCACTCATCACCCACTGAGCAACATCCCCGTGCCCCAGGCTGAACAACGCGCCAGTGCACGGCTATGAGCAGGATGTGGGCTCCAAGACCACCATGCGGCTCTTCTACCCTGAGTCAGCTCACTTCGACCCCCAGGCAGAGAACAACCCCGACACGCTGCTGGTGCTGGTGCCCTTCAAGCCCATGGACTTCCAGTGGATGGAGGCCATCCTCAACGACAAGAAGAGGGCAAGTGTGGTTGGGGACCACTAACCGCAGGGTCAGCCCCGTCCCTGGCGGCTGCGCCTTCACCCCCAGTGCTATGGGGGATTCATTCTTAGCAGGAGGTCTCCATCCTCTTCCAGGTTCGTAAAGGTTTTTGGAAGCAGCCCCCATTGATCTGGGATGCCAACCCGGAGCAAGTGCGCATCCTCAACCCGTACTACATGGAAGTAACTGCTGCTAAACTGCTCAGCCTCCCCATGAAGCAGCCACGGAAGGTCAAACAGGTAGTGGCATGGCTTTGTGACTGCTGAGCATCTCTGTGCCAAACCTGTTGTGTATTTGTGGGATTATTAACGGGTTTCAACCCTGCAGAAGGATGCTGCTGCCCCTGTATCCTGTGGGAGGTTTGGGTTTTGGGATTCTTCCCATGGCTTCTCCATCTTTCCCCCAGAAACCAACCACAGGGCTGCTGGCCATCACCTTGGCTCTCCACTTCTGCGACCTGGTGCACATTGCAGGCTTTGGGTACCCTGACTCGGCCAACAAGAAGCAAACCATCCACTACTACGAGCAGATCACGCTCAAGTCCATGGCTGTAAGTGTCCCCCTGCTGTGCCTGTCCCCTGCCCTGGCTCTGGTTTCACCCGTTCCTGCTGTCCCACAGGCCTCGGAGCACAACATCTCACATGAGGCGGTGGCCATCAAGCGCATGCTGGAGCTGGGCCTGGTCAAGAACCTCACCTACTTCTGAGTGCAGTGGGGCTGCGCAGGGACACGTCCCCACCTCGGAGCCCGCGGTGGTCCTGGAGCAGCTGGTGGCCATAATGTGGGGGCCACGCCGGCTTGCCGGCCCCGGGGGCGCAGGGAGCCCCTCAACGGGGACTTTTC
>JAOWBP010004605.1:496724-514459 GCA_028571105.1 Tragopan temminckii
GCTGGTGGCCATAATGTGGGGGCCACGCCGGCTTGCCGGCCCCGGGGGCGCAGGGAGCCCCTCAACGGGGACTTTTCGTATGGAAACACTGAAACTAGTGAGGACTTGGGAGGGATTCTGGGGAGGATGGAGGGAACCTCCCCCAGCAGGTCTGGGGGGCACGGCAGGGTGCATTGGAGCCCCCCTCTTCCCTTGGATACTCTTGCATTTGGGATGAGGAGCCTGAGGAGGGACTGATGGGGGGGGGCGGCGTCCTGGGAGAGCCCCCTGTGGGTGGGAGGCTGACTTGCAGTCCCCTCCCAGCTGGGCACCCCAAATATTTAATTCCTCCCTTCTCCCCCCCCTCCATTTTTTATTTTCTTTTTACACGTTGGCCCAGCCCCATGCCTTAGTGCTGGTGTGGGGGGCTCAGCCCTGCAGCACCCCTGCGTGGCCCATGGTGGGTGTGGGGGCAACCTGGTGGTGCAGATTAATTTAATTAATTTAAGATTATTTATCATGGGGCCTCCCTCCTCTGTGGCCTCGTGCAGGGGGGGTTCCCCCCTTCCCAAAGGTGCCTTTTGTCCCACCATGGGCGCCTTGCTCACATGGGATCCTGCATCCCCCACGATTTGGGGAGGGGGGGCCCCAGGACCCATGGACCTCGGGGTGCTGGGGGGCTCCTGCTGGCACCCAATAAAGGTCCTGGTGTGACTGGGTTGGGTGTTCCGTGCTGGGGCTGGAGTGGGGGTGAGGGAGTGACTGAGACCCCCCTCTTGCCCTGCTGTGTGACTGTGTCCTCTTGTCCTCAAGTGTCCCTGTGCCCTGTCCCAGTGTCCCTGTTCATGTTCCTCTGCACCTGTCCACGTGTCTCCAAATCCCCAAGCCTCGTGTCCCCCCAAGTGAGCTCCCTCTGCCCTGAGCCCCGACCCTATGACTCCAGGCACTGTCCCTATAACCACATTGCCATGTCCTCATGTTCCTGCCTCCATTTCCCTGTGTGTGGGTCCCCCAGTGCACCTGTCCCCTTGTGCTCTGTGTCCCAGCACCCATGTCCCCTCCCTACCTGCTGGGTCCTTACCTGCTGTTTCCCCAGCACGTTGTCCTGGCTCCTGCGTCACCAGCAGCGTTGCCCTGGCTGCGGCCATCCCCGTGCCTCAGTTTCCCCATCCATTGGGCGTCCCCTGAGCCCACCTACCCCATGGCCCCACCACCAAGCTCCCGTTGGGGTCACACAAGGATAAGTGACCCAAAAGACGCTGCCATTGCAGTCTTCATGGCGGCGAGGCCATCAGCCCAGGCATGCCACGAGAAACACCTCTTGTATTGCCCGCCATACAGCGCGGTGAGGCCCTTCCCGGGGCGCTCGGGGGGGTCCCTGTCCCCGCTGGCGTGTTCCCCCCACCCCAAATCCCACACGACGGGACCCCCCGAAACGGACTCTATAATTATGGACACCGAACACCAAGAAGGAAGGAAGGGAGCTGGGTGGGGGCAAGTGGAGCGGTGGGGTGGGCATGGGGCCGGCGGTGTCCCCAAGCCCTGTGTCCTCAGCGGGGTTGTGCTCAGCCCCATCGCCCCACTCCTGGGTCCCGATTCCAGCACCACTGTCCCAGCGGAGGATCCACAGCCCCATGGGGACCGCATCGTCCCCCGCGGTTCAAACGTGCGTCTGCATCCGCCTCTGCAGGGGCCGGCTGGGGTCCGAATTTTGGGACGAAGACTGGGAATGGTGGGAGGAGGAGGCGGAGGCTTTGCTGGCCTTGTCGAACTGCACATAGCCGTCCTGCTTGCCGCTGCTGCTGATGCTGCTGTCGCACTGCGTGTCGAGGAAGGAGCTGCTGTCGCTCATGGAGCCGCGCTGGAACTCACGCTCGCACAGCTCGATGGAGCTGCTGCCCATGCCCAGCACGAAGCGCTGGCTGTAGTCGTAGAGGCGGCTCTGCCCGCTCAGCGTGCTGTAGATGTTGGTGAAGGACATGCCCGTGGGCACGCGCTGCTTGCCGGCCGGCCGCAGGTCCGCAGGGCAGCCCGACAGTGAGATGGTGGGCGTGGAGTGGTGCTCCTTGAAGGTGTTGACGCTGTAGTAGCCGTTGGTGGGGTCCTGTGGGCGGGTGGGGGCTATTGGTGGGGTCACCCCAAATCCCTTCCATCTCATTGGGGCACCCCACGCTACCCAGCCCTCACCCCAACACCGTGGGGTTCCCCAAAGGGGGCAGATGGCAGTGCTGGTGGCACCCCAGCATCCCACCCAGTGGGGGACAGGGTGGCAGAAGAGGCAGCACTGGGGCAGGCAGCCTGGAGTTGAGGTGGGGGGGTGGCTGTGTCCCAGGGCTCACCTTTAGGTTTTGGAACTCCTTCTCCTCCTCCTTGAGCACCTCGAGCTGCTTCAGCACCGAGTCCTGCTGGAACTCACCCCGGTCCATCTGGGGAAGGAGCGGGCAGACATCAGCACTCTGAGTGCCTGCACTGGTCCCTCTGCTCCGGACCTGGGGGCTCAGCCACAGATGGGGCTGCAAAGCACTCTGACCCTGTCCAGAGAAACCCCCATCTCTCTTTTTTCTTTATCTTTCTTTTCCCCTTTTTCTGCATTCTCACCCTCTCCTCCCAGTCTGAACTTGGCTGCTCAACAACTTAAAAAAAAAAAAAAAAGAAAAAAAATCCCAGCTGGCTTTTGGCATAGACACAGTGTCATAATTAATGTGAAAGCCTTGATTACTTTTTTTAATCCCCAACTTTGGCTCTTCTCAAAACCTGTGATTCCCGGAGGGCTCTGCTCCGTGCTGACGTGGGCTGTGCTGCACCAGGGATCCTGCACCTCTCCGCCTCATTACTTCCTCTTTTGAAGGCTGACCACCATTGGAGGCAAGGTATGCATTAATTACACGCTGCCTTTAATTACCCTTCCTCCAGAAAGGTGGGGCTGTGGAGGCTGGCTAATTACCGGCCAATTTCTCTGCTGCCTTTTATCTCAGCTCGCATCGATTGTGCAGCTCTGGCCACTGGATTCTGGGCACGGAGCCCCAGTGCTGCGCCCCAGAGGGCTTACTCTCCTGGTTTTATTTTTTTCCCTTTTTTAAAAAGGTAAGTGGTTGTGGAAATGTACCCTCCAGCAATTTCTCTTCATCTTCTGAAAGCCTTTGATGCAGCTATTAAATGCAATAAATTAAAGTACCTGAGTTTTGCTTGGAAGAAGGAATGCCCATGAGAGGCACTGATGGAAGGGGAGCAGCCTATCCAGAGCTGCTGTGCCTGCGGCACCTGGCCCAGGGACAGCCCAAAGGCTTTCCCAGGGAGAATCTGATCCTGCCCATGTTTGGAGGTGCTGAGGACCTGGCATGGGACAGTGGTGTGGCCCCAAAAGATGAGTCCAGTGGCACCTTGTGATAGAATCATAGAATGGGCTGGGTTGAAAAGGACCACAATGATCATCTAGTTTCAACCCCCCTCCTATGTGCAGGGTCGCCAACCACTAGACCAGGCTGCCCAGAGCCACATCCAGCCTGGCCTTGAATGATGCCAAAGCCCATCGTAGAATTATAGCCATTAAGGTTGGAAAAGACCACCACGTCCCCCCTGGGTGAGCAGCGTTCCCCATCCCAAGGCTGGGATGCTCTCACTGTCCTCACCCTCTTCTCCTTCCCTGTGGGCTGCAGGTTGCAGTAAGGTACTACAGAACAGAATCATAGAATAGAATCACCAAGGTTGGAAAAGACCTCTGAGATCCTTCAGTCCAACCACCCACCCACACCAGCATTTCCCACTAACCCCCATCCCTCCATACCACACCAAACAGTTCTGCAGCACCTCCAGGGCAAAGGACCCCACCCCTCCCTGATATCCAACCTGCATCTCCCCTGGCACAACCCACGCTGCAGATTGCAGTGGGATGCTCTATGGCTATGGGCTGTGATGTTGCATCCCTGCTGTGCCTCAGTTTCCCCTGCTGCAAAGCTACCCCTTTGCAGAGCATCACCCTGGGTTTTCTACACCGCGTCCTGAAGCATTGAGGGGACTCCTCAAGGTTGTGCACGGCACAGAAATAGTGCCTAATTATTAACAGCGCTCCCTAATCCGCCACATGCTGAGCACTCCACCAAATGGCACCGCTTTCATCTGGGCTGGCGGATCCTGCAGGGCGGATATTAAATTCTTCGGGTTCGTTACAGGAGACAACAGGGGTTTAATGGGAACTGCCCGTGGTTGGGTCCCAGTGTGGCTGTGGGTGTGCTGATGTGGGTGCACAGCCCTGCACACTGCAGTGGATGCTCCATTTGCTTTTTGGGCAGTCAGCCTTCCCTCCACCCATAGCATCGGGGGGATCGTGCTGAGATAACGTGAACAAATGCAAATCAGCCAGCATGACGCGTCTCCTAAGGTGTTAACGAACTTACAGATGCGTGAATAATTATTTGTGAGAAGCACAGAGCCACGTGGGTCACAGATGGCTGCAGAACAACCAACGCAAGTGTGAGTCTCAGGGAGAAGAAAGGGGGAAAGAGAAAGCCGTGGGAGTGGACTCGATGATCTCAGAGGTCTTTTCCAGCCCTAATGACTCTGTGATCACACAGTTTGTTCAGCTCGTTTTTGTCACCTACCACACAACCCAGCAAACACCAGTGAAGGTGGCCGGGCTCACCCCACCAACACCTCCAGCTCATCTGCACCCTGCCGCTTCCCCAGGCAAACCACCATCTGCACGCACTGCTTTGGCACTTACTGACATCTCCAGCACGGCCAGGAGAGCACGGTGAGGTGCTCACACCGAGGGAAGGAAGTCCTTACCATCAGCTGCTTGATGGTGGGGTGCTCCTCCGTCTCCCTGCCCGAGGACGGCTCCTTGTGCACGATCTCCACGCGGATGTCATTCTTGGCTGAAACCACTCCTTTCAGATCTGGGCAGAGAGGGAGAAGAGCTCAGCTCCAGGCAACCACACATCCCCAGGGCCCACCCCTACCCAGCCCAGCAGGCAGAGCTGCGC
Organism: Tragopan temminckii; assembly: GCA_028571105.1. NCBI lineage: Eukaryota > Metazoa > Chordata > Aves > Galliformes > Phasianidae > Tragopan > Tragopan temminckii. Next base: position 501,686 of record JAOWBP010004605.1, read on the forward strand.
CCAGAAGAGCCCCTCCAGCCGTGGGGTGCAGCTACAGAAGGGAAAGGCCAAGTGACGGTCGGAGCGCAGGCGGCGCTTTGGGCGCGAGGATCAACGCAGCCCCGCTGTCACGCAGCTGCCCTGAAGGTGTCAGGCATGCTTTGAAGAAGTTCTTTTTGAAAAACTAGGCGAGCGGTGGGAGGAGGAACAACAGCACGGATCCGAGGTGAAAGCAGGGATGGGTGTGAATCTGAGATCCGAGCAGCCCTCAGCTCGGCGCGCTGAGGCTCCGTCCTGGGCTCAGCCCATCTCCTCCACTCAGCATCGCTCTTGCCCACAGCCAGCTGCCCCACACCTCAGGCTTGTGCTGAGAGGCCCCTATTGCTTTCTTGTGCTTTGTTTTTGGCTGGGATGACACTCCTGGTGCAGGAGCCTCTGAATTTAATCACAGGGAAAAGCTAATTACTGTCTTGCACATCCTCCCCCAGGATTGCTGCCCTTAAATAACACCGGGCCGTTATGTCACCAACAGTACAACACCAGATGTGCCATAAAGCCTTTTTTTCCTTTCTTTTCCAGAAAACAAACGGCCTCCAGCCTCCATTCTGCTGCGTCCTCAGCAGGAGATGCCACCCCAGAGTTACGGTTGGTCGCTGCATCCCTCCCACAGGGATGCTCTGTTTGCAGGCTGTTGTTTAACTGATGCCACAGAGCTCTGAAATTTGTCCTGAGAGAGGAATCTGCAGCAGCCAGGTACAAAACGAGTCCTCACCGCATAGAAGCACTCTGCTGTCTCTTTACCTCTGACCTCACCGCAATGGAATTGATGCCAATACGACGCCTCAGTGGAGGAAGAAAAAGGGATGGCAAAGGAGGAAAACCCGCAGTGCTCCCTACCCGTCAGTGGGAGCCTTTGCATTTGGCTGTTTGTGCTTGCCCTGCACTTACTTCGCTGGGAGCGGGCGCAGCAGAAGGCGACAATGGTGGCCATCAGCACCAGGAATGCCACACCAGCCCCCACGGCCACCCCAATGATCACCGCCATCGGCACCGACTCTGCAAGAGGAAGGAGAGCACAGATGAGCGGGGCTGAAGGCAACGGGCGGCTCTCCCCAGCTCAGGACCCCTCCCGGCCATCGGCTCGGTGATGGGGAGGGATTGGGGTCCTTTCCTGCACCCCTGCAGCACCACGTCCCTACGGGTGGTGAGAGCCCAGGGAGCGCAGTGCGCAGCTCTGCCATGTGCTGCAACTGGGGCAGCGCTGACCTCTCTGTGCCTCAGTTTCCCCCGTGTGCAGGGAGGAGGGAGCCAAGGAGCTGGTTGCTTCCAGTAGGGCCATGTTGTTTATTGGATGAATGGCTGCCTCTCGAGTGCTGTGGGTGCCAAGTGCAAAAGAAGACAGCCTGGTGATATTGCCAAGAAAGAGAAATGCCATCAGAGCTGGCTGGAAGGGATGGAGATGGGCACCAGCACTACAGGCAGAGGGAGAGCTGCGGGTGTCAGATACCTGGGTTAATGCAGCAGCCATCAGCCCACCTCTGTCTTTGTCACCACAGGTCTCCTGCCTACTCCCCGGGCTCACAGCAGCTGGTGGCTGTGATGGGGGGAGCAGGGCCCCATCCTGCACCTGGGGGAGCTCACCACCTCCTGCCCATGTAACCACAGCCAGTTCCCTGTAGTTCTAAGCACCCCTTTCTAAGCCCAAAGAGAAAAACTGTTTTTGACCAAAAACTCCATTCTTCCCTTAAGACTTTAGGACCCCCAGGGTGTAACCCCATCTCAGGATCAGTGGAATGACACAAACCTGTGCTGCTCGAGCTGGGGCTCCTCTCACACTATAAAGACCCTTTCAGCACACAGCTTATGCTGATGCTTTCCACCTTCTGGCTCTTCTGCCTCTCCCTAGCTGTGCCACCTGTCCCTTGAGCCAGGCCATCGGTGACATGACACACATGGCACTATTCTGCTCTTCCCTAAGCACTCAGCACTGAGGGTTTCCCAAGCAAACAGACAAGGAAGTGAGTGCCCTGCTGCAAACCGCCCCAGCAGCATCCAGCTGACCGGCAGTAAAGTGCTGGCACTTCTCCAGGTGACCTGATGCCAAAGGCAGTGACTCGCTGTGGGGCTTTTGGAGGTGTTCGGATCTCTGGGAGACATGGACCAGAAGGGTGAGGAGGGAGATGTTGAGGGGCAGCTCAGCGTGGCCGTCCCTTTGCTGCAGGTGGTGGCTGTGCATTATCACCCCCTGCAGTGGGGCTGCGCTGGGGCACAGAGAGGCAGGGCAGCTCGCCATGGAGCGGAGGGGGACCGGTGCCCCTGGCTCCCCATCCCCTGCCCTGTGCTGCCCTACAGCCCCGCTGGCTCCTCAGGCGTCGTGACGGCTGGGGACAATTCGTATTCACCGTCAGCTCAGCACTTCCGTACCTGCTTGCATACCAGCTCCTGATTTCATTTCCGTACCTGTTTGAAAATAAAGCAAGTGTCCACAGCCGTGCACAGCCCAGGCGCCCACATCAGCCTTCGGAGCGCCTCCTGCTCCCAGCGCACAGCCCCGTGGAGGGGAGGGCCACCCCACGGCGTCCCCCTGCCCGCCGCAGGGATGTCCCCGAGTGGGGACCCCCGGCCAGCACCGAGTGCTCCTGCCGGCTGGCAGCCGACCCAGAGAAACCGCTGGCTGTGTTTGTGTTGGAAGAAGCCCAAGGCTAATTTTAAGGGGTTCATTTAGCTCTGATTTAATCTGGACGGCAGCCTTGCCTATAAATCATGGCTTAATGAGAGCAATCCACCTGCCTGCCCTGGCATTTAATAAAATAGAAGAGGACTGGAGGCCCTCCAGGAGCTGAGCGAGCCGCCTGGAGCCACATCCCTCCCTTGCCATGGAGAGCCCCTGGCCACCCTGAGCGCTGCGGGTGTGGGAGGAGCAGCCACTCCCATTTCCATGTGGCTACAGATGATGCTGCAGGTGGATGGGCATCACCTTGCACTGTGGGTTGGGGAATGCAAGGCTGGCGCATGCCCTCTGTCTCCAGTAAGAGAGGCAAAGTGGGGCTTTCCTCACCTCCTGCCCCTCTGCCAGGAGTTGGGACCCTCAGGGTGCGCCTCCTCCATCCTTCCTCAGACATCCCAACAGCATTACGGAGCACTGGCTGCTCCTGCAGCCCCGCACCGGCAGTGCCCACCTTGCTCCTTGAGCCGGATGATCTCCGTGTCGGAGCCGAAGCTGTTCCATGCGGTGCAGTTGTAAATGGTTTGGAAATCAGCGCGGACGATGTTGCTGATGGTCAGTGTGGAGATGACCCCCTCATCTGTGCTGACCGTCTCCACTGTGTAGCGCCCCGAGGTCCCAGACTCCAGGACATTCTCCTTCCAGGACCAAGCCTGCCAAGCAACAGTGGGGTCAGCCCGAGGTGGGTGCTTTGCCCACCTGTGGGGCTCCCCATGGCGCGGCCAAACCCCATAGCTCACTGCTCTGGGTGCTACTCACAATGCGGTCGGGCGGAGGGGTGCTGCGGATGAAGCACTTGATCTGCCCCTTCTGGCCATGCAGGGCGTGCTGGGTCTGCGTGCTGGAGATGATGGGTGGCCCTGCAGGAGAGAGGAGAGGGATTGATGAGAACAGGAGGAAGCAAGTCACACCTGGCTGAGGCTGGCACTGCCACCTGGGTGCAGAGGGTCCAGTGGCAAACCAGGACCTCAACTCCAATAAACATCACTATTGACTGGCACCAGCTGCTACCCTTTCCATGCCTTGAAGCTCAGAAGGGAATGCCTGGTGCATAATTCAGGAGATGCAACCCGAGGGCCCCAGACCCTTCCCACGTGGGAAATTCAGCCTCAGGAACCAAGGATCAGAAAAGGGAAAAATCAACCAGCATCCACACTACACCCTGCAGTCACCCCCCAAAAACCCACCTGCTTTCTTTAATGCTCTACAAGCAGATGTGCTTTGGTGCTCTGGGGTCTTTGCGCGCAATATCGAATGCTGAGAACATGGGGATGTGGGGTGCTCAGCCCCACAGAAACGTCCCTGTCCTCCTTCGTGAAAGAACGTTAAGAGGAAAACAGTCAGAGATGGGAACGTGGCCTGGAGGCTTTCACCCCAAGGGAGCAGCAGCAGAACTGCAATCCTAATTGCTCTTTATTAGACTCTTAATTACAGCAGATTTACATTTCTATGAGTGGCTTGCTGCTGGCAGAAAAGAGAAGGGATGCAGGCAGGAAGATGAGGGGCAGCGCTGCTGGTTCTCACCATGTCACAGCCCAGCTGTTCTGGATGCAGGCTCCGGGTTGTGGCTCTTGTTTTTCAGGAATTCATTAGGCTCATTGGAAAACGCAGCCTTGCCATCACACCTACCTGCAGGCAGGCGTTAGAGCAATGCTGGTCAAGTGCAAACATGCTGCAGGGCTGAACTTTCTCCTTCGATGCATCCAATTGTCTATTGATATTATCCCTTCTGCACCAAAGTTTCACCCTCCCCGAACAACCTCCGCAGCAATGCAGCCATATCCTTCCCTTGCAGGGATGCTATGAGGAAAACCAGAGGCCAGCAATGCCACATTTCTTCTGTCCAAAGGAAAGAGGCAAAATGACTGCCCATCAAATCCAGGTGCTGCGCCCTTAGGCTGTGATTGCTGCAGTGGGGATGGAGCTGGCTTCAGACACGGGCTGGACACTCACTGCATCCTGCACATCTGGAAGCATCTGCACATCTGTAAGCACCGCAAATGGGCAGCGCTTGCGGAGTGATGGGTTACAGCAGATATGGCTGAAACAGAAGGTCAGGACTTGTTTTCCAAAGTTGGGCTGTAACAGTCGTCACTGCGTGATACTGGAAACTTTTCTGCCTCTTTTAATATATAAAAAAGACATTTTGTTGTTGGTTTTTGCCCACTCTTCTCCGAGATGTTCTTCTCAGCACGTTCCAAAGGTGAGCGTTCTCCTCCATCTGCCCCTGGAAGCACATGCTCTGAAGGGGCTGGGCTGAATCTCACTGGACATCCCGAGCTGGATGGGACCATAAGGATCACTGAGCCCAACTCTGGGCTCCACACAGAACCACCCAAAAGTCCGGAGAGCTTGGTTTATCCTTTGCTGTGCCAAGATGTTAACAGATCCCTTGAGGCTTCGGCTGTTCCAAGGGACAATAACAGAGCCCAGCCCAGCTCCGCCATACACTGAGGGTGGCACAGGAGAGATGGTCCCACCTCCTCGGCTCACTCAGCACGTATAGATGATGCCACTGGTGGGCAATGAACCCAAAGCCAACAGCACCCAGAGTGGCAACAGGGTATGCAGGTCCAAATTAAGGAAAAAAACAACAACAAAAAAACCAAAACAGTCTTCTATCTATTTCAACAGTTGCATGTTAGTTACAAGTTCTGGAGGTGCGCCAAGACTGGGTGACACTGGAGAAAAATGGCTTAATAATCATAAAAAGGATCATTTTCCCCAAGGAGAGTGGATTTTAAATGGCACAAATGCCAACGGCTTTGGGTTTTATTATTGCTCGAGGAGTTCAGAGTCGAAGGCTTATCATCATGATAATAGCAGATGACTAAAGAACATTTGTGAGATGAACATGCCTGGGAATAATAGTGCAGAGCTGCAGCCTCATCGCGTTCGAGGACGGTGTTTGATTCTCCACCAAGCTCAGGCTCCCTATAAGAGCTGCTGGTCCACGGCTCGATGTTGAGACAGCCCACCAGCAAAAGAAAGGCTTTCAACAACGTTGCTATGGATATAAATGATGGAGCTATCGGTTGTGGTTATTTTTAGTGCACTGGTGCCAATTTAGTTGCTCCGTCCTGAAGGCTCGCATACAGGAGAAGGCAGCTTGCTGGCTGGGGAGCATGGCAGGATGGCCCCAACCTCTCCATCCTGCTCGGCTTCATGCAAACAAAACCATCCTGGTGCTGGAAACTGGAAGCATGTTTCGATCCTGCAAAGCCCTGGGTTGGCTTGTGTATGGCCAGGAGGGTGCTGCGCACACATGGGGGCTATAAATCAGGCTACCGCTGATTTATTATGGCCCCAATGGCGCCTTGCTGCCTTCTTGCCTCTCTTGCTTTGGCCCTGCCAAATGCTGCTCATTTGCATAATCCTCCTGCCCACTAATGAGGCTCTGAATCATATCTGCAGCCTCTCAGGCTGGTGGCCTCGTGCCCTGGTTTGGAGGGAAGGAGGTGGGGAGGGCAGGCAGGGGCTGTGCTGCTGAGGCTGATTTGGGGGGGATGGGACACTGGGCACAGGCTGGGGCAGATGGACACCCTCCAGCAGTGTCCCCACTTGGGCTGGACTCACCCAAGACGGCCGGTGCCACTTGCCTGAATCACTGGCCTCACCAGTCTACGGAGAGAGGCATCTGGTGATCTCGAGACAACTGCATTACCCTTGGATTTAAAATCACCTGAAAATACTAAGTGTTCAACTTCCCCTCTCAAACAGCGTTGGAAAAAGCATTCAGAAGAATTCATCAGCTGCATCAGACACACCGTGCCGTGCCTGCAGGAGATGCTCCCTGGGATGGCCCATGCAGCATCAGCAGCGTTCATCGCAGCACTGCCCTGGTGCTGTGCCGGGCACGGAATGCAGCTGCACAGCTCTTTCTCAAGACTTCCCTGTGCCCGCCGAGTGCCTGGGAGGTGTCAGGAAAGGAGCAGGTTCTTTGTTTGGGTTAATTTGTTGCTTTGTTTTCTGCAAGACACTTTAATTGTAATTAAAACCCAGCAGCCGGCGGGGAAGGAACGTGCAGGCGCCGCGGAGCTGAGCGCAAGCAGAGGCAGTGGTTGGGTTTCGCCCCCTGCTGTGTTGCCCTTGGCTCCCCTCGCTGGTGTTATCCGCATTCAAAATTAACGTTGTGCTGCTTTCCCTGCTCATTTTCCTTCTCTTTCTGACAGCGAGCGGGGACTGAAACCTGCCAGTTTGCCACGCAGGTGAGAGACGATGCAAAATTCATCCCCTGCTTATATTGTGCCCTGCGCCCTCCCTTCACACAAGGCACAATCCACCACTGGCTGCCACAGGTACTGGCCAGGTGGCCCTCACTCTGCAGGGTGCTGCCCAGCTCCCATTGGGGTGGGGGCACATCCTGGGGGCTCAGGTCTCTGCCTGCTCCCCCAAGTGCTGATTAGGCTGCCGGTCTCAGAGCCAGGCTCAGTTCCCAGCTCTCAAGCTGTACAACACAGACAACAGAGCTCTCCGACCTTGCGAGGGTTTTGCAAGATAAATCTATTAAAGATTTAAAACGCCAACCCCCAGCTACTCAATAAACCCCTGCTGATAATACAGAACCAAGCAGACCTTAGATAACGCCTTTTTTTTGCTTAACCCATGAGTCTCTGAGGAAATGAATACAAAGCCTGAATTGCTCACAGGGTGGAAGCATCCCCGATCCCACCCAGGCATCCCAAAGCAAATATCCAAGGGCATCATTCCAACTGCAGCACCACGAATGGTCACGGAATCACAGAACCACTAAGGTTGGAAAAGACCGCTCAGATCATCACACCCAACCACCCCCGCCCCATCAGCATGGCAAAGACACAGAGATGGAATAGCAAAGGGAAACCATTGGTACCGTTGACAGTGAGCGTCACCTCGCGCTCCCCCGCGCCCACCCGCGGCACCACAGCACGGCACACGTATTTCCCAGCATCTTCCTGGCGGACGGACTTGAGCGTCAGCTTGTTCTCATTGCTCAGGACCTGGAAGAGAGGAGGGGGCTGATTTCAGGGCAGGCGATTGGAAGTCGAGCAGGAGAGCTGGCTGGGGGAGCTCTGGATGGCCGGGGGAAGCTCTGCTGCCTTTGGCAAGCTGCACCCTGGGCAGCAGCACCCTGCCCTCCGGCCCTGGCTGTGCAATTTACAGCTTCAGGATATCTTGATAAGTGCTGATCTGACTGAAGCTGTCAGCACAATGCCAGCACTGGGGCATGCAAATAATGTGGCTTTCGAGCAGTGTTTCCAATTACCCACACTGGAAATGCACACCCTGGGGCTAATTCCTCTTGGTTAACCTCACCTCACTCCCAGGACTTTGCACATTGCAGTCCCCCACCCCTCCTTCCTTCTCAAAATGCTACACAGTGCCCACGGCCAAGGGCTGAGCTGGAGCTGCCCGGAGGCCCCAGGCCAGCAGAATTGGCCAAATGGAAGCTGAGAAAGCATCTCTGTGTGCTGACATGTGTGGGCAAGCAGAGGGCTGGAGCGCGGTTGGGGCTGTGCACTGAGGGTCAGGAAGCCCCCGTGCATGGCTCCCTGCACTGCTCTGTAGTCTTTGAGAAAAGAGAACAGCAGCTTTGTGGTGTGAAAGCACTGCCTGTGTGCAAATCACAGTGATAACCAAGAGAAACAACAGCTGCCACTGTGGGATGGGAAACCAGGGGATTACAGACCCAGTGGGATTCCTTGGCTGCCTCAAGCTCTCAGCTTGCCCAAGGCTGTGATTGCCTCCCTGTGGATGGCTTGCCCAAGGCTGTGATGGTCTGGGAAGAACACCCCAGCAATGAAGGCAGTGATCTCCCCATGCATGCGCCCAGCGATTGCCCTCCAGGGTCACAGAATCACAGAACATCCCAAGCTGGAGGTGCCCCATGAGGATTATTGAGTTCAGCTCCTGGCTCCACACAGAACCACCCAAAATCAGACCGTGTGTCTGAGAGCACTGTCCGATTTCACCAGAGCAGGGGTGATCCATGCAGAACCTCACGTCCCACTGCCCTGCACCGACCCTTACCACGCCTGAGCCCCGCTTCATCCAGACGATGGTGAGGGAGGGGTTCCCAGTCCAGGCGCAGTTGAAGACGGCATCGGAGCCCAGGTCAACAAGCAGGGACTGCGGTTCTGTCGCCATCCGGGGCCCAACTGCACAGAGCAGAGCAGCATTACCCCACCAGAACCCCAAAGCAGTGCAGTCACTGTGCCAGGAGGAGCTGCAGACCCATTGGTGCTGGGGTACCAAAGGGACACAGCCATATGGGACACCCAACCCATGGCACCCTATAACCCCAAAGACCCCAGGAAGCCTCCAGCAGGGCTGTGTGAGGCAGGAGACCACGGCCCCACGTATGGAGTGAGAGCCCAACAAATCCTGCTCAGGGAAGGCCCCCCCCCCCCCCCCCCAGCTGTGACCAGCAGCTCTGGCAGATTACTCACAGTAGACATCCACAGTCCTGCTGATGTTGGTGCTGCCCAGCGCGTTGGTGACCTCGCAGGAGACGGGCTCGAAGAAGAAGGTGTGATCCACGATGGTTTCATAGAAGTCACCGGATGCTTCCTTTATCACCTGGCCTTTCTTCGCCCACCTGCAGGACAAGGAAGCAGAGTGGTGTTGCACTGCTTTCCATTTGCCAGTGACAGCAGGGATGGGATGAGGACAGTCTGTGCTGGTAGGGAACACAGTACCCCTCCCTTGCCAACCAACACCGCTGGCATTCCCACCACAAAAACACTAGAAACCTTTTCAGCTTCGTCCTGCTTCCATCCCCTTGCCCCTTTTCTTCTTTCTGTTTTTTTTTTTCTCTCCAGTGAAAAAGAACTTCATCCCTTGAAGGCAGCTGAAATAACATCACCCTAGAAAGCCAAGCTGGCATTTGCAGCTCTACAACTTGCAAATTGTCTCAGAGAACAAGCTGTCAACTCAGCACTTGAATTAAGCCGCTGTTTGCCAAACAATGAGCAAATGTGACCTAACGGGGCACCATCTGGCAACCTGCCACTCCGGAGCGGGTGGAGAAAACTGGAGATGCTGTCATGCAGTGTGAAACTCCATCCGCTCCTGGGAGGAAGAAAAAAGAGCGGAGGAAAATATAATAAATCTCCCCCAAAGAGCGATGGGGACATTAGAAAGGAGAGGATTTCCCCGAGGAACTGCTGATGTTGTGCCGGGGCAGCTCTCCTGTGGTGGGATGATTGGGGACAGGGGATGTGCTGGGCAGAGGACAGACAGACAAATCCTAAAGGCCCACAAGTGTGAACCTAACAGGATGAGGACAGGAGAGCTGTGAGGCATCACCCTGCAGCCAACAACACGAGCGGTTCGGAAGAGAGGTATTAGCAGCACAGATGGAAGCTGGTTTGTATGCACTTATCTGCTCTCTCTTCTCATTTATCTTCACACCTCTAATGGTTGCTGACTGGCCGCCCCAGCTTCCCCATGCTGCCTTCCTCCCTGGATTCCCCCTTCAATAATTAATCAGGAGATGCTGCTCAGATTTTTAGGGCTGTGATTGACGAGGGAAGCTCCAGGTATGGGAAAATCAGCACAAGCGACACCTTCCAGTCACTGCTCCAAAGGTAAATCACATTTGGGTGCTGCTTTCCTCCTTCCAGATGTAATGAAACTGCAGCTTTGCTGCACGCCTCGATGACTCTGTCCCCATCCAGGTGCACTTCCAGACTGCAGCCCACTGGTCTTGCTGTGTGCACCAGATGGTCAAAGCCATTTCCTGGAGTCATAAAGGGTGGAAAAGACCACCGAGATCACCTCAGATCATCATTTCCCTGCAGTGACTGACAGCACAAGACCTTGCTGCTGCCCACTGAACATGCACAGCACCATGTTTTGCAGCAGCCCAACCTCCCTGGCCTGTGGGAGCACATTTCCAGAGGATAGAAGTTCTGTGGCTCAGCAGCAGCCCAGGAAGACACATATGAAGCAACCTCACACGATACTTTCTGCGTGTTCAAAACCCACTGCTTCTACAAAACTAGCTTTGCCGAGCGCAGAGATGTGTCACAAACAGCAATTTTTCGTGCTTCAGCAGAGATCAAGGTTCTTGCTCCAGTTTTCCAAGGCTTAACACTGCTAAATCAATGTGGCTGAACAAGCGGTATGGATCTTTTATAATGTCAAATCGGTTTTTAATAACGATGGCTGATAACCCTCCTGTAAAGCTCCTCACCATGCACTCGCAGACAGCCAGAAGGCAAATTCCTCCCGGTTTTAACAAGCCTGTAACGTGCCTTGCTCACCTATTAACCTCTCAGTAATTATTTATAAGCGGAACGTAAATAAAATGCAGCCAAGAAGACACAGAGGATGCGCAGGTCGTGCCCGAGGCCATCAGCTCTGTGTGTCTGCATCTGAGCACCCTGCCCAGCACACCTCCTCCAAACCACCCACAGGATGCAGGGGGGGGCCTGGCCTCCCCCAGCCCATTTTGTTGCTCTCTCCCCTCGCAGGTCAGTGCAGCCTACAGGGCAGAGCTCGTTGGCTTTGATCTGGGGAGCCCAGCCTGCATTTTCCACCTCTGGTACCCCTTTATTAATTTGTGCTGGTGAGCTTGGCTCAAAGCCTCGAAGGGAATTTTCTTGCTTGATATTCACCTGCCATGAAACCATAGGTGGTTGGCTGTTTGCTCCCTCCCCTTTCAGCCGCACTGGGATGCTGGTTTGGGGCTCAGACCTTCACTCCATCCTGTTTCATCCCCTTGTAATCTCTTCCCAGTGTCTCCTCACCCTGCAGCTTCCAGCCCTTCTCCTACCACCATTTGGTGCTTCCTCCATTCATAGCATCATCCTGAAGGATTCACACACAGGCAAGGTGTCTCCGTGGCTCTGTGCCAGACACATACATTTACCTCCAGGTCCCTTCCAAACCAATCCATTCCATGACTCTGTGACCATCTGACGCATTTCCACCATTTTGCTGCCGCCTCTCTCCCAAAGCAGAAATCTGGGTGTGGGTGATGAGTTCCATTTGGTGTTCCCAAGCTCTCTGCAGCTCCATGGGCATGTTTCTTTGGGGGCAGCACCAACTGCCCCCAGTTCAGCATCTCCCTCATCAACCCCAGCGATGGGGAAAAGTCGAGTTCAAAATGAAGATTTTGATGCAAGCTTCAGGAGCCTGTTCTTCTTCCCGTGAGACTTCACTCACTTCTGCTGGGCTCACATTGCCTGCAGTGAGCTGCAGGAGGGCACAGTGCGCCCACAGCATGGCAGGATGCAGCAGAGCACCGTCAGTGCGCACTTCATCTGGCTGAGCTCAGCACAGCAAATAAATTCCTCTGTCTGGAACAAGAGGACTTGTAATTCCTCAACAAATGGCATGTGAGAACAAGCTGTTTAGGGGAATTTGTAGCCCTGTCATGTAACAGCCCTCCCAAGTGACACCAGACTGGTTCGGTGCCGCCTGGATGAGTGAGGTGTGAATGTGCAAGCCTGCTTGCTTGGTGCTGCAGCTGCTTTCCTTCTCTCCAAGCTGGGCAGCACCCGGGGCTGCGGGTGCCATCCTGGCCCCTCCAACCAACAGCACTGCAGGGCAGTGAGCATTTCTCCATGGCGACGAGCTCTGGCTGGAATGGATTTGTTCTGGAGTGCCATTCCCCTGCTCCCATTCATTGTTTTCGACCAACACTATGCAGTGACAGCAGCATCCTGCCCACTGCTGACTGTGCCCTGTGCACAGAGGGGCTGTTCCGACCGAGCGCACCCCGGGGAAGCACAGTGAGCTGCAATTTTTAATTAACAATGCAAAATGAAGCAGTTGCTTGCCATATAAATTGTGTTTACTAAGAGTGACTTAAAATAGATAAATATTTTCTCGGACGCGTTTTAATTGCTTAATAAAAGTACTGAGAACACCCACAAATACCTTAAATAAACGCGTGGCTCGCAGAATGAATTAATTAACATTTCATTCCTGGGAATGGCTATTAATTGCTACAAATTGCTCAGAGAATGGTTCTGTTGTTTTATTGCCAGCGTTGCTCACACTGCAATGTGGCCGTTCCTGCACATCCCCAAACAGCAGCTGCCCACAAACATCACCCTTCTGCATCCCCTATGGGAGGGGGG
>JAOWBP010004605.1:514559-535610 GCA_028571105.1 Tragopan temminckii
GGATGGGGATGGGGAGGGAGGGAGGAGGACGCCGTTTCCTTGGAGCCTGACCCAAGAGAGACGGCCTATTGAGAAGTGATGGAGCATCTTGTTGCTCCCTGTCTGGCTGCACTGTGATGCATCAAGCAAATTATTGCCTTATTAAAAGTAAATCTCCATCATGGTGATCTATGGGGTTACTCCTCTCATAATGTATCCCTCAGCCACATGTCAGCAATGCACCCAGCATCCTTGCCAGTGGCCCTGCAGCTGTCCCAGACAGCTCTGCTGTCCCCTATGCTAGGAGCAGAGCTCAGATGACACAATGGACAGGGGAGCCCTGGTGGCACCACAAACAGCCCAGCATGGAGGCAAAGGTGTGGCTGTTCACAGAGCATCCTCCCTGCAATCCCTGGAGATCACTGCACCAATTACAGGTGGAAATACATTATTGTACAGTGGCAGGCTCCCTGCCATGCTTGGGTGAGCCCATTTTATCCCAGGAGCAATTAGTAATTAACACCTCTGCTAAAGGGCTCCACAGGTCTCTTTCAGAGCTTTCATTAAGCAGCTGCCAGGTGCATCTCCTTTTCTTTCCGAGCTGTCTGCAGAAGCACAGTCGGAGCTGCTGCCCTGGGTCTCCATCCCTGAAGGCTTCCCACCATGAGTGGAAGCACAGCTTGGTGCCAAGGTTGCTAATCCTTTTCTTCAGCAACAAATAAGCAGCGAGGCCAAATTGCCACCTTCTCCCAAATTTCAAGAGCTGGAGATGTCAGCTCAAGTCCCAGACAAGGACACGTTTGCCGTCTGATTGCACTTGCTGCAATGCACAGGTTGCTGCCACCAGGGTTTGGTTGTTTTTCAACACTCTGGGGTTTTGATGATAATAATAACACCTCGCTGTGCGGAAGAAACCTCTGTCTTGATTTTGTCTCTAATCTCAGCTTCGCCTTTCCCCCTCCTGCCCAGCCAGCAAAGAGCCTGATTGCTCATCAGACTACCTGCTATGTATGGGGCAGGTTTCTCCTCGCTGTCAATGGGTCCTGAGGGTGGGAAAAATCAGTGAGAGACACTCAGAGCACTCCAAAGCCCCCCCGGGGGTGGATTGGGGCTGGGCTCAGCTCTGCAGAAAGCACGCTGTGCTGGTGGATGGGCTGAGCCCATGGATGCCCCATAGAGCATTGTGGTGCTGCACTGGAGATGGGCAATAGTTGCTATGCTGTCCTGGTGTGTCACTGCTGTGCTGATGGTACGGGGGGGAGAAGAGGGATGGGCTGATGGTTGGGCTAGATGACATTAGAGATCTTTGCAACCTTCATGTTTCTATCATTCTAACCCAGTACACTCGCTTTCTACTAACGCAAAAAATACAGGCAACACATGGTGAAGTAGAACAAAGTTGCAAATTAACCAGTTTGCTCATCTTTTTGCTGTAAAATTCCTCTATTTTCTGTCCATCCATCCCCAAACTCATTCTCCAGTCACCATTCTTGAAGCCTCTCGAATCCCCTCAGAGCAGCCTGATAGCAACACTGCTCATCTGAGCTTTGTATGCCAACAGAAAACAGTCCAACGTGGCAGCATGCTGATAGAACAGACTGACCCATAGGAGCTCTGCGGTTACCTGCTGACTTCTGCACAATGCAGCAAGAAATGTTTCAAAAAAAGAAAACTCAAAAAGCAAAAACCATTAAGTCCTTAATTACACACTCCAATAGCAAAGCAGAGCTGAGCATTAAACACTGCTTGATGCCTAACAGACAAATGGCCTTATAATCCAGAGCCAACAGCTTGTGCTCTTCCTTTGCTTTTATATTTGCCAACAGCTTCTTGAGAGTTTGCAGAGCAATCAAAGCCCAAGGACAGCTCAGGTTAGCAGTTACTCCATGAACTGACGCTGGATGAGACCACAATCCCTCTCCAACGGGATCCAATGGGTCTATTTTGGGAAGCCAGCATCCACTGGGTATTCTTTTCCCTGTGCCACGCAGTCCCTGAATTGGGCTGCTGGTTGAACCTATCCTGGCAGCTCATTTCAGCAGAAACAACATTCCTAATGAAGCTTCTTGGAGGAATTAGGCTAATGAATAATAACCGAGGCCAACTGCATCACCACAGCACCTACACTTTCCCAGCCCAGAAGGAGCAGAATGCTCCCAGTGCACCCACACTGCACCCCATTCCCCATCTCCTGCATGGAAGTCAAGAAAACCACGGAGCTGAAGGGCTCTTAAATCAACGTCTCTTCCAGCTTGGAAGCTGTAAGAGGATTCATTATTTATATCACAGAAACACAAAAGCTTAGCATATTTTAAGCTGTCTGAAACGACTTCAAGGCAACTCATCCACTCTTCCCCCCCCCCTCCAACAAAGCACATTGAGATGTCTCCAAATGGAGCAGTGGGAGGAAACCCTTCAGAAGGAGGAAATACACAGAGGGATTGAGGGAGAGAAAGCAGAAAGCTATGATCTGCCCGGAGATCACCACGGAATGCCCAGAGGGGACGTTCCATGTGAGATGTGAGCACAGCCCTCACTGCACGGAGGTTATGGCCGGAGGGAAGCATCGTGGTGCTGCCCAAGCACTCGTGGCAGCAGGTGTTGGGTGTCCTTTCTTTCCTTTCCCCCTTTTTACACTTACAGTTTAGTCACAGCATCTCTAATTTCCTTAGATCTGAAGCCACCTCGTGAGACTGGAAGGGAACGATAGAGAAGAAAGATGGGGGGAGGAGGGAGACAGTAATCTTGTAAAAGTCAGTTTCGAAAAAAATCAATTTTCTTGTGTGACAAGATTTGCTTAAGGCTTTTCATTCTGTGAAATCAGCCCATCACCCTGCGGGAGCGCAGGAAGGAAGTAGCAAGTGTGGTTGGGAATATCTCAGATTAAAGACTGCTAAATTAGGCTTGAGGAGCTCCCAGCTCTTCACAATGAGAGCATAACTGTGGCCAGCACTGTGAACGATGCTCCCCTCCTTGTCCCCTTCTCATCACCAGGAGGCTCTCTTGAAGGATAGGTGACTGATAGGCTTGGGAAAACTCAGCTCTGGGTCACTCCCAACCTTCCTGGCTAGAAGTGGTGTTAGCAGCTTGGCATGATCAAAGCCATATGGTCTCTGCTCGCGTCCAGAGCAAAGCTTGCTGGAAATGAGTCACCCTGGATCAGGCTCACTCCAACACTGGCAAACCCCAGAACACAAGCAACAGAACCACAGAATCATGCTTGGGTTGGAAGGCACCTCACAGCCTGTTGCCCCACCGCTGCTACAGGCTGGGTGCCCCCAAGCTCAGGCTGCCCTAGGTCCACCCATGGCCTCAGACACCTGCAGGAATGGAGCACCACAGCTCTTGGGAACTGCCAGGGCCCCACTGCATAAGGACATCCCTCCTCACAACTCACCTAAGTCTCTCCACTTCCAGTTTAAAGCCACCCCCCTCATCCTGTCACTACCTGCATCTCAAAGGCTGGAGACTCCTCTTGAAGTTGCCAACCCCCAGGACACACAGCCGTATAATCAGTGAATGTACAGATGCTATAACTATAAATATACCAGAGAGTTTGGCTAAGCAGTTATTAAACCAAAAGAGAATAGATAGAATGCTTACCCATATCCTGGGCTTACTACAAAACTCCAGAGGAGGGATCTCCAGAAGAGACCCTTTCCCACTGGTAGTCAGCTCTTAAATGGGTCTAGGAGAGGTGCAGCCAGGCTCCACCCCTTCCAGCAGCACAGGTGAATTGGCGCGACTCATTGCCAGCCTCAGGTGATCAATCAGAGGTTCAGGCCGTGATTCAGCAGATCCCATACAACAGCCAACCCTCACTGTGCCCTGGGAGCTGAGAACCCGTTTTAGGGAGCCCAGCTCCTGACTGGCAGGGAGGCTGCTCTGGCTGTAACCCCATCATAAACCAACAGAAATAAGGATCTGATGGTTAACCCTTGCAAGGCTCTCTGGATTTCCAAAACCAGTCCACTGACCTGGCCTCACCCATCACCACGCCATGCAAGGCTGCATCCCCGCTCCTGCAGCACACCAGTGAGAAAGGCCCCACTCAACTTCTGTGCATACAGCTGAACGTCATCTTTTGGCCAAAATGAATGGAACTGGATTCCTTTCTTCCTCTCTTCGATGCTACAACCTCTTATTTCAAGCAAGACATTGCTATTTTTTAAGCCCTTCTCCAAATCTCACTGGGGGTCCTGGTTGGAATGGAGATGGCCACAGCTGTGGGGCACCCCACACCCCAACCCGCTCTGCACAGCACAGCAATCCTCCAGAACACAGCAGCAAAAAGCTGATCCGAAAGTCTCCACCACCAGCAGCTCGCGCCAGCCGCTTCATCACTCATTTGCTTTGTTATCTTTAATCACCGCTCCATCAGGAAGCGATGCTCACCACTACAAAGTGCTTTCCTTCCTCCCCCTTTTTTTTTCTGCTTTCCGTCAGATTCTCCCTCCGTTTCGCTCTCTCCTCATTAGTCTGAGCTGCCTCTGAGCATCTCCCACACGTGTTCCCATTACCCTGACAAGCCAGGGAGTGGGATGACAAATCTCCCCATCCCCACACCTCACCATTCCTGGTGTCACCTGCAGCCGCATCCCAGCAGCTGTGAGATTTGTGCCTTTTGTTTTACTTCATTTTTTTGCCAAGCTCCTCTCTCCCCGTTCAGCAGGAGTTGGCAGATGGGGCTGACGCATCGCAGAGGAGATCTGAAGAATTCATTTCCCCTCATTTTTTTATTTCCCCAGCTTTCATTTTCACTTCAGAGCAAAGGTCCGGTTGTCTGGGAAGAAGCTACAAAGGCAAACCCAGGCAGAAAAACAGAGATAGTCAGAAAAAACGCTACGGTGCTGATGACTTGAGACCTCTGTGTGCTTTGCATTCATTTCAACTTCCACTTCCATGGCATTCTCCTGTGTCTAAAAATTAGACTTACTCCATCACTGCTGTGAAATGCCCACAGGCCCTTCCCTGCAATGCCTCCTTGTGCCCTCTGGCCATGCTGGGCTGCAGGAGGCAGCGGGGATGTGACAGCAGATCTGAGGACAGCACGTGGTTGGCAGAGTCCTGGTGCTGCACCAATGGCAGCCGTGGTCAGAGGAAGAGGAGGGAGCAGAGGGAAGCACTGAAGCTGCAAGGAGCCTTGGTGTAGGGGAAGGCAGCAAAAACAGGGGGCTAAGAGGGGCTTTACATGGGGTGGTTGAGGGGAAAAGGGTCCTTATGTGGCTGAAGAACCACAGTGGTTTGGAGGGGCTGTAATGAGATGGATGCAGGGCTCACACTTACACTGCTGGCTACGCCACAGCACATTTTGAGGCCTGCCAGCCCCTTTTAAATAGTAATAGAGATGTGGCTGTCATTTAATACAAGCTTAATATCGCAGATCTCCCTTAACTGATAGAGGCAGCTGGAGAGACAAAGGAAGGTGCTAGTCGTGGTACTTTCCCAGCGATATGAAGCCCTCGGGGATGTCAGGACAGGGGGATGTTTGTCCAAAAGGGCAGCAGAAAGTCAGCAAACAGCAAGCACCCAGCTCCCAGGAGACACTTTTCCAAGCTATCTGAATCCAGACCTTTACCTGGGAGCAAAGACACTGTGTAATCCATTAAAGGAGCTATGCAGAGAGCTGGAGCGAGATCTACTCCTCATGCCCGCACGGTAACTCCTCCAACTGTGTGATCCTGGCAGCAGAAAACCCTTCCCAAGACTCTTTCTTCCTGAAGACCCTCTATTCCTCATCCTGCAGTAAAATTCTCCCTGCTCTGATGTGCTCCTGGCTTTGCTTCTTGGTGACCTGCTGTCACTCAGCAGCGCGCACTGTCACTGAGTGCACAGAGCTGAGCAATGCCAAGCCACCAGGGCTGGGCTGGAGCCACCTCAGTTAACTCCAAGCTGTGGTGATGTGGCTTCCAACAAAGCACGGGGCACCCATTCTTGGAGAACTTGACTTCTCTGTCTCCTATTTTATGAATAACTGCAGTGAGATACTCTTGATTTTCTCCTGCTCTTCTCAGAGACCGTGGATACCAAGTGCAGCTCTCCCACATGAAATGCTGTAACATGATGGAACGCACAGCAACGATAGCAGAGCAGCAAAGTCCCAGGATGCAGCAAGTAAGGATATGCTCAATGCAGTTGTGGCAGACACAAAAACAAAGGAAAAAAAATCTGCTTAAATTTAGAAAGCCTCAGGTATGCATGGATCTCCAGCAAGATCCCCTCACCTCCAGTGCCAACCCTTAAATGAGGGCTGGGAAGGGGTGGATCCTGGCTGCAGCCCTTCCCTCACTCAGTACATTGCATGCACCTGAGCTGCCCTGGGCTGGCCCTGCCTTCCCACCAGCTCACCATCACTGCTTCAGGCCATGACTCTGCATTGCCACTACACCACGTCTATCCAAACCCCACCAACCCTGCCACCCTTCCTCACCAAGACCCTCAGAACAGCATCTCCCTGCTTGCCCCTTTGCAAGCACAGCAAGTCGCCTCTTTTTGTTTTCCCTGCTCCAGGCAGGACACTGCCTCCCACTGGGCGCGTTCAAGCCCCACTGCCTTTAAAGAAAAGCTCTTAAAAAGCAGTTGAGTTCGGATTAATATTTGATGAGTGACAGCGTGCTGTTGATTCAAAGATAAAACGGTGTTTTCCAAACACAAAGGTCCTTTCTGCAGAGCGGAGCCCGCTGAGCGAACAAACAAACATCGCTTCCTCCCCACCCCCTGCTGCCAGCCCAGGTGTGGGGAATGGGAAAGCCCAGCCCTGACCTGCAGCGGGGATGCAGGAGGGCATTCAAATTCAGCCCAATGTAGGCAGAGGGAGACCGCCTGGCCCACACCAAACGCAGTCCCCCTCCGGCTATAGCATGGGGGAGTGCACCATGCACCCCGGCGGTGGTGCAGGAGGGTGGCTCAAAATGCCCCATCTTCACCGCGACTGCAAAAAGAACACTGCGTGGAGATGTCTGCTAGCCCTGAGGATGAGAGCGCTGCCTCAGTGCACCGGAGTGAGGCATTTATTACTGCCCTGCCTACAGCTGCTCCCCATCACTGCAAAAATAATCATCATCATCAGAGGAGCCCAAAAGGCTGAGGGACTCTGCCTCTTGCAATATTAAACTTTCCCATTTTCTTCTGCCGTCTTAAAGATTCTCTTTCTTACTGCAAGTGATAAATAATAACAGCAAAAAAAAACACCCCACAGACACACAACAGACATCAAACGCCAAGGGAAGATTGGCAAATGGAGAGATCTGAAGTGAGCAAAGAGGAGGCCTGGTTGTGAGTCGGTTCACGTTGCTCTGACTTGTATTGCTTTCCATTAATTTTATTCGCCATCACAGGTGGCAGAGCCACGGCGACAGCTAATTACTCTCTTGCCTTCCCGTTCCTGCCCGCTGGCTTGCAGCAGGAGCAAGCCAGGAAATTGCCCGACAGCCTTTGGGTGTGCACAGCCCGGCAGTGATGCTGAAACAGATGGGAGAGGTCAAAGGATCATAGGATAGAAACTCAGAATGGTTGGGTTGGAAAGCACCTTACAGCCCACCCAGTTCCAGTCCTGTCATGGGCTGGTTGTGCCCCCCAGACCAAACTGCCAGAGCCTCATCTGTGGCCTTGGGCACCTCCAGGGATGGTCTGTGGATGTGGTGCCAAGTGACCCTTCAGCAGCTCGGGTGGGAAATGCTGTGCTGGAGCAGCATGGAGCCCCGGAGCTAAGCAACATATCTGGTGAACAATGCAGATAGACCAAAGACCTCCATGTCCCCTGCTGATGCCCCCTATGGTCCTCCAGCACAGCCCCGTGTCCCATGCAGCAGGGGACGTGGCAGTGGCACTGCACGACTGTCCTGCTCCCATGTAAACGCAGAGCGAGGGGGCAGCTTGCTCATGTATTCACGGCATGGACGGCGCTGCCTATGGATTTATGCCCAGAAAAGGGGATTTATGGTGTTTAGACATTCTCCTTTGTGTTCAGAGCTGTTTACAGACAAACATATTGGGAGGTATTAAAAATAAATGCCGACTGCCGACCACGATCTGATATTTCTATCTGAGGATGAGGGAAGCCATAGAAAGGAAATATATCAGCCTGCTTCTTTCCAGGGGGGGAAAATCCACCGCTCTTCCTCTCTGTTCCCAGTGTACTCCTCCATGTTTGTTTTTAAGGCAGACTTAGCTCAACCTGGCTCACGCTTCCCACCCTTGCAGCTCCTGGTGCATGGCAATGGGCTTTCCTGCTCTGCTCTTCCTGGGGTGCCCCTGAGCCATGGACTCCTGCATCCTGCTGCCACGCGTTTCTAAAGCCTTAAATCCTCCTCTCTCCTCCCAGCTGGGATATCCTGTGCTGAGTTTTGATGCTGAGAATTCTGCTGTCTTGATGAAACAAGTGGAGGGCTATGGGGTCTTTGGGGAGGGAAACAAATTGCCCTGATCAATCAGAGCCATTAGGAGGAAGGAAGCCCCGCCGCGCGCTGCTGAATCCTGTTTGCTTGTCACAGTGGTAGGGAAAAAGCCGTGTGTGATGTTAACATGTTAGGGGAACTTAAGAAATCAAAAGCCCAAAGTGCTTGAATTTTTCATGCCTCCTCTTCTTTTTTGAAGAAACCCAAACCAACCCAACCTTTTATGGGAAAACATAACCCGAAAAATGTGCCATTAACTAAGATCCATCAGGAAATGAATCACTTTGCAGCAAAGGAAACATTTCTTCTCCAAAAGAGCAGTGCTGCACTGCACAGCTGTCCAGGGATTGGGGGTTCACCCTCTGGAGCTGCACCAAAACTGCAGGGATGTGACACTGAGGGATGTGGGCAAAGGGCACTGCGGGGGTGGGGATCTGGAAGACCTTTTCCAGCCTTCATGATCCTGTGATGCTTTGAAAGCAGGCAGCAGTCCCGGGAATGGCAAAGGGATGGGGCTGTGAGGTGGGATGTAGGGCACAGGGAGGGCTGTGGGTGGTGCGGGGACAGCCCGACTGCTTCCCCTCCAAATGGTAAATACGAAAACAGGGCGATTTGTATCTTTGACATTCACTGACTTCTGAAATTAATAACTTCTGTGTAACTAGGAATGCAATTATTGCTTTGTTGCACTGATAGCAGATATCCAGCCGGAAGGAATCGTTCCTACCAGCAAACTCAATTGTACCAATTAAGGCGTCTGCGTCCAACAGGAGGCAGGTCATGGTAACCCATCCCCAGAGGAGCCTCCTCTGCTGCTACAAACCCATGCTGGTGCACGAACATCACAGATTGCCTACATGTGCACCTGACTGCCAGCCCTGCTTCCCTCTGCAGTGGTACAGCCTGCCTGCAAGGGCACGGCCACAGTGCTCCTCACTCATCACTCCCTCGAACACTGCCCGTTTGGACCGACTATGGAGCGCCTGCACCACCTTCTGTCCACGTTTCTCCTCCTCTGATTCGCCCCTTTTTGACCTCTCCAGTGCCAAAGTGCAGCTCCAGCCCACGCCTCCCCCCCAAGCTGTGCTGGGGCTGCACGTGGCTGCTCGAGTACCCACTGATGGCACTGCAGTGGTATTGTTCAAACCACAAAAGAGTGTGCACAAAGAAAAGGCATTTTCCAATTTTCACATAATAGATTTTTCACTCATTTTTCTCGTTACATTCCCAACAGATGGCTCTGCCAGCTCTGTGCCAGGCCTCTGTCCTGCTTTCAGCTGGGATGGAGTTAATTTTCTTCCTATTAGCTGGTGTGGGGCTGTGCTTTGGGTTTAGGATGGTTTGCTTCTCATAGCACCCTGCCAGTGATCATTCTGGGGGTGCATAATGGGAGGGGACTGAACTAGGACAGCTGGTCAACCAGGCCAAAGGGATGTTCCGTATCGTAGGGCATCATGCTGAGCAATAAAACTGGGGGGGGGGGGGGGTTGTCTGGGAAGGGGCTGCTGATGCTCGGGGACTGGTTGGGCTTTGGTTGGCACACGGTGAGCAACTGCGTCGTGCATCACTTGTTCCACATATTCGCTATCCTGTCCTATCGAGCTCCCTTCATCTCCACCCATGGATTTTACCTTGTTTTGGCTCCTGGGGAGTGGTGATGGTGAGCTGGATGGCTGCCTTACCTGTACTGTGTGACAGCGGGGTTGGCCTTGGCAGAGCAGTGGAACTTGACGGTGTTGTCCTCCAGCACCGGCTGTGGCTCCACAGACAGGTTCACCAGGGGGGGGTCTGCAAAGAGACAGGGATGAGCCCATCATGCTTCCAAGTGTGGAAGGCAAAAGGCAGGGCAGCACCAAAGCTCTGAGGGCATAGAAGGGCTATGAGACTCCTTTGTGCCACACGAGGCTGTCCTGTTGCTCTGGGGCTCCTCTCCTCAGCAGCCTCCAATCCCTGCTCCAATCCAAGCTGCTCCCTTCTGGCTGCCACGCCACGCGCTGCTTGACACGGCATCTCCCTTCAAAACCATTAGCACAGGCTCTGATTCCCGTTTAAGGAAATCAACCCGCTTTGAAGAGTTCCCATTTAATATCTTGCTGGGTAATGATGATCTTTTGTCTACCCGCTAACTTGAAAGTGGCATTTCTGCTCTTTCATCAGCCTAATCATCTCTGCCAAGTCCTTATTGGTGTCACAGGCCTCTCGGTTCTCCCGGCTGCCGCTCTGTTTCTCTTTTCCTTTTACAAGATAAGCATCCGAGTGCTTTAGCAGCAAACAAAATTTAGAAGAGAACTGATGAAAGCAAATGAGAAAAGGGTGCAGCGCCGAGATGGATAATAAGAATATCCAGAACAGTTTTAATTTCTCCTGGTGTCTCGGGGAGGTGGTGGACCTCCAGCTTGAGGTACGGAGAATGAGAGCTCATTAAAGGGAAGAAAAAACTTCATGTGACAACATTGGACTGCCACCTCTGCCCTCCGCCCCCATCCTTACTGACCCCCTCCACTCCCATCCTCATTGACACCCTGCAGCGTTGGGTACCACTCTGCACTGTGTCTCCATGACCCCATGGCAATTTATCCAGCCGGAGCCCTGAGTTGTTGCCAGCAGAGCCACCTGCCTTTCTGATGGGAAATTATGACGGGAAATTATAGGTATTTTCAATTTACCCTAATCTCATTTTAAAATGTGCAATTCAAATCACAATAAAGATGGGCGCAGTTGGGAATATAAATGAGCTTCACTAACATAACAGCCCAGAGATATATAGCGTGCTCCTAATTCATTCGCAGGCATCCTGACACTTCCCCATTGTTATACAACAACAGCTAATCACCTTCCTTTGTTAAGTATGAATCACACTTCTCTTTAGTAGCTTCCCCATTGTTTGATGGTTTAGTGGCTGTGCCTACGATTTACAGAGGAGCCTCTTTGTATTAAAATGAGCCCGGCTCCTTCCTCACACTCCAAACAAAAAAAAAAAAGTAGATTAAAAAAGAGAAGGAGCAAATGAAATGAATTAAAGTCTTCGATCTTCCCTTTCACAGATGGGATTGGGCTCCCCAACACCGCAGCGAGGTGCCGCGATGAGCGTCGGTGTGAGCGAGTGTTTGGGGGTATTTTATGGGGAAAAAGAAAAGACACAGATTGTCACTCATCGGGATGTAATTCCACTCGGTTAGAGCTATAAGTCCTGCCCGGCTTAATGTGAGCAATGGGATCAGAGCCGGGGGAGAGCGCGCATCCCTGCCGGCACACCGACCCAGCACTGCAGAGCCACGGCCGGCACTGCGCTGCCCGGAGGAGCTGTACTGAGTGCGAGGCAGCAGCAGGAGGAGCTGGAAGCAGACTGTGGTGCCTCCAGCCCTGACCCCTCGGTGGAGAGCACCAGTGGGAATGCATCGCTGCACCGCCAGGCTGAACACCTGCAGAGAAAGTCACCCACAACCCAAACATGTGGACCTGCTCAAATCCCTTCTTGCCATGAAACGAAGGTGGAAAAACGAGTAACTGCACACGCATGTGTGTAGGCTTGGAGCAAATGGCTTTGGATAAGCAATAACCCTGCTCCTCCCATCCCAGCACGCTGGATGTGCATTTCCATAGAGCCAGTGGGCTCTGGCAGTATAAATAGTTTATGGCATATCAAACTATTAAACACGATTTTAATCCCACTTGTGATGTTCGGTGCATAACTCACAGGAGGCTGACTTTGATGTGGCTGGTGGAACAGAAATCACATTGAACAGATGTTCCAGCTGGAGTTGCTTAGTGTTTCCATTACAGACTCAGGCTTTTTTTTTTCTTTTTTTTTTCCCCTTGGTTCCTTTTCCTCTCTTTTCTATTTTTTGGAAGGTGAAGGTGTTTATGACTCAGCTCTTTCCCTGCTGCCCAGGCTAAGACTGGCAGTACCCATGTAGACTGAAGGGAGCCAGCCTTGTGCTGTTCATCAGCTGAAGCAGCCGTGCTCACACTCCTGTGCAGGACACAAACCCAGGCACCTCTTTGCAGAGTGCAGGCTGCTTAATCCATCCTGGTGTTTTCCTACCCCTCCACACCCATCCAGCCTTGGGAAACTGATATCCTCGTTAGACCTCATTAAGAATAACATACTTTTAATAGCCAGATAGGATATTATTATTATTACTTTCACAGCATGGAGTATTTAATGGCTCAGAGTGGAAACTGGTGCTCCTTATTGGGTCCTTTTACATCAGATCCCATCAGGCTCAGGGATGCAGCTCACATCTCCTGCACTGCGCTGCACAGTGTAATGATGTCTCCAGCTCCGTGTTGTTTGTGAGAACGCACGTGCATCTCCAGCTACTGTCACTGTTTGCAGGCTGTGAAATAACCCGTGCTATTATCTCATTTTATCTGCCCGCTTCTGTCAGGACATGCTATACAGAGACCCAAGAGCCCGTTAATCTTCCGGCAGCAAAAAGCTGGAAATCTTAAATGGTGAATTTTCTGCTGTGCTTGAGTTTGTTCAGGCAGTTTTAATTGGACTCTGGAAAGCAGCTGGCATGCTAATATTGAGCACCCTGCATTTGCAAACTGTTGGTAAATACAGCTGGAGGAATTGTGTGTGCAAATGAAGCCCGGCTGGAGAAGGGTCAAGACGTGCCTGAGAGCAGCGGCTGCTGCAGAGGTGGGAAGGGAGCTGCAAAATGGGATTTTTGAGGAAGGGGTGGTCATCCACCCCTGTGAATGTCCCATCCCTGGAGGTGCCCAAGGCCACGGATGGGCCCTGGGCAGCCTGATGCCCCATGGCAGGAGTTGGGTCCGTTCCAACCCAACTGGTCTATGATTCTATGATCTATAAGGTCCCTTCCACCCAAAGCCATTCTGTGATGCTCCCATGACCCCTCTGCACCAGTGGCAGGAAATCTCCATCCCCGTGCCTGTGACAGAGGCCGGCTGGCAGGGACCGGCCGCTGGCCGCTACTCACGCTGGATGTCAATAGTGACTGAGGTCTCCTTCCCGCTGGGAATGGCTTTGTTGGTGGCACGGCAGACGATGCTCTCCCCGTTCTCAATGTCAGAGGGGGCGATGAAAAGGGTGCTCATAATGCTCTCCCTCTTGCCATCACGGAGAAGGGTCTGTGAAGGGACACGGAGATGTAAGGAGGTGGCTATAGGTGCTACCTGCTGTCCCCTTCAGTAGGGTGGAGTTTTGGGGTCTTTAGGTCAGCTGTGCTTCATCTGTGCTGCCTGGCTGTGACTGCACTGGGGCTGAAATACAAATCAGCTGGTGGATTTGAAATGTGGAGAAACAAAGGAATTCTCACTTGGAGCAAGTGGTTTCAGGCTATCAGTAACCTGAGCAGTGTGTCTTCTTGGTTGAGTGGAATATCCGGATCAAATGAAATCTGGGTTGGATTTTAATTTCATTATGAAAAAAAAACCCTAGAAAGATGAAAACTGAGGTGTGGTCTTAAAGGGAAGATTTTGGCTTTTTTTTCCAGAGATGTTGCTGGAAGGAGCCTGGATGGTGGTGGCGGGGAGAAATGTTTATTAAAAAGATCTTCAGGAGCTCGAGAGGAATGCATTTCACTCTGAACTTTGAAGTTGCCTGCATTACAAATGGCTGTAAACTGACCCATTTTGTGCCTTGCATTTTGTGCTTTAGAAATTTTCATTAGAAATGTCAAGTGTTCCTGAATCCTTAGCACTTACCAGGCATCAGGCTTTGATAAACAGGAGAACATGTGGGCACCCATTCCGAGTACACTGCTGATTGCTCTTTGATGTTTTCCTTTATGACCCAATAAAGGCTTTCCGTTTAAATTAAAAAATGCCAACAACCCTGACAATTTTTCACAGAAAACTGCAGCTAGAGGCGGGGACATATGTCACTGGGAAAAAAACCCTTCTGTTTCAGAGCTTCTGCTACAGCCAAGGTCAGTGCTGTCTTTGCTCCTTGAGCATTACAAGCACAACACCCAGATGGGATTCTGGGGGGGAGAAGTGGTTGTTCCAGGTGATGTATAAGCAATGTGAGGGTGCAGAAAGCCAGCTAGATTCTGGGCAGAGCCCACCTCAGCACCAGCTGGTGGTGCATCTTCATCCCACTGGGGATGCTGCATGGAATGACATGGGCTGCGGAGCTGAAGGTGCTGCTCTAATGGCTTTGGAGCTGCACGGAGGACCCCAAGACCCTTCCTGAAGCAAGGGAAGAGCAACTGGTCCCCAGCACGCGCTGCCTCACCTTGGAGTAGGTGGCCCCATTGACGACTTCTCCTTTCCGCATCCAGATGATGGAGGCTGCCGGCTTGGCATTGTCTGCATGGCAGGTCAGGTTGAGGGGGTCCCCTGCTCTCAGGCTGATGATGGGTCCCCCCATAATGACGGGGTCATCTGGAGGAACTGCAAGGCAAGGACACGATGGGTGTGAAAGAGGTGACGACGCGACAATTAAACAAACCTGCTGCCAGGGCTGGGAGCTCACACGATGTCAGTGGCTGTGATGGGGACATCACACCATCCCCATGGGAAGTCAAAGCCCACTTACTGTGGGCATCAGCAGGGCCCCAAGCAGGGCTCCCCTGGCAGCCCTCATCACGGAGGGGCAGAGCAGTGCTGAGCATGCTCGTGCAGCTTTGATCCTCCTTTTGCTTTCACTTTATCCTCTGTACCACCCTCTGGCTGCACAAAAGGCTGTGAAATTCCTCTCGCTCAGGCTCACCACTGCCAAGTCTTTCAAGCATCTCTATCCCTTAAAGCAGGCGTTGCTGGGGGCGGCGAGGAGATGTTTAAGATCTCAACATGTCTTTGAAACAGCCATGGTCTGACAGCCTGTGTGAGCTGTATCCTCATCACAGGGCACAGTTCTGCTGCTACCGCAGCCAAAAGCATCTCTGTGTCAGCTGGGGAAGAAGGAGATAAGGGGCATGGTGACTTTTTGGGGACCAGTCCTTGAAGCTCGGCACCTTAGCATGGCGAAAGGTGGGAGACTGGGTTCCCACCCTGTGCATTCCCAAATGAATCGTTGAGGTTGGAGAAGACCTCTCAGATCCCCACCCCAGCCCACCATGCCCACTGCCCACGTCCCACATCCCTATGCCTCTGGAACACTCCCAGGATGACCCGCTGTGCAGCTGTGCAGTGCAGCACTGCACTTTGGAGCAGAGATGCTTCCACACACCGGCCCTTTTCGCAGGGCTGGGCTGCTCTCACCTCACAGCTGGCACCATGCGATGCCCCAACTCCGAGCTTTGCCCTTCCATTGGCCCAGGAACAATCCTAACAGCTCCTTGTTGGCTCCCCCAAGCCCAGTGAGGAGCTGGAAGGGGCTTATGCTCTCTGACAACCCAGAGGTGACTGCCTGCCTCGGCACAGGGCTTACAGTGAGCAGACGTGCTGCCTGCACACCAGGCTGCTCACACAGGCATCTGCCAAACTTGGTGAGTAATGGGATTTTTCGGCTCAGCGGGTGGAACCCAAGAACTGAAGGAAAAAAAGCTTTTCTACATGGATCCTGAATGTGTATTTCTCAGGCAACAAGAGTGAAAAATGTGAAAATCTGTGTTTTTGGGGTTAGTCAAACTGCATCAGGCCCTGGAACAGGAGGATATGGAAACTGTGCGTTGTTCTGATGCTGTTTAACTACTAAGGAAGGACTTTCACTTTTTTAAAAACAGCCATTTCACTGAATGCATTTATACCATCAAAAAAAAAAAAAAAAAAAAACAGAAAAAAAACCCACCCATGTTTTCCAGTCGTTCTTTTCCCCCTCACTGAAGCTATTAATTGAATTTGACCTCAGCTTGTGAAATATTGGAAACTCATCTTGTGCAGAAGGAAGAAGCCCAGCCCACGAGCCTTGCTCTGAAGAGCCTTTCAGAATGAAATGAAGGGACTGTCATGGGGATGTTGAACGTTCCTGGATGATGTCCTGCCAGTAGCTGCTCCCTCCAACCCAGAGCATCCTTCTGCAGTGCCAGCATAACGCTGCTGACGGAGCCTGTGGGATATCACAGCCCCACTCAGGTATGACTTCCCAGTGCCAGCAAACCCACTTTTCCAACCTGCGTTGCTGCTGTTTCCCCACTGGATTAGCAGCGAGACCGGGGAGCTGCTGAAGGGGTGAGGAAGAGAAAAGGAGAGAACAGATCCTGACTGCTTCTTCCCAAGTGGTTCTCATCCACAGGTACCCACATGGCCATGCATTATCGATGGTCTCCAGGCTCACTAAGCACAGGAGGAGGGGGGCTGCTGACGGCAATCAGCGATGTTTCCCAGCAGCCCTAACTCCTGCAAAGTGAAGGGGGATGCACGCCTTCCCCTGCCCAACTCCAGCCTGGGGAAGGAGAAGAACAGAAGATGAAGAGGGGAAGGAATAAAGGGAAGCAAGGAGCCGGCAGCGCAGAGCCATGATCCATTATTCATCCCGTGCTCCCAGGACTGTTGTCATTATAAGGCACCACTATGGAATCTGGCCTCCTAATTTTTAATCATGTAGTGGTAGAAGTGCCTTCCTGATTAATACAGGATATAAATAGGAAGAGCTGTTTGGGGTTGTGGGCTTCTCAATCCTGACAGCAAAGAGCAGGGAGTTAACCTTCGCATGCCTGGAACATCTACAAGGAACAAGAACAGGGATGGATGAGCAGAGCACGGCGGTGGCCACCACTGCACCCCATGGGCAGAGCTGGGTGAGATGCATGGGGGGCCTCTCCAAAGGAACCTTCTGGGGGGGGGACACCCGCAGACCTCCAGAGCCTTCAGTTTTCTGTCAAAGCACAGCACTTGCATCACTTGGTGAGTTATGTTAGAGGCCTTCCTGCATGCAGCTCTGCCTGCAAGCTTTACCTGTGTGATTAACAAATGGCACCACACAGGATCTCTAGCACTGAGCTGGTACCGCAGGCTAACGCTGCTCTGACCAAGGATGAACACCCATGTCTGCATGCCGCCGGCCATCAGACGGCTGGACAGCTCTGCAGCAGGCAGACGGAGCCTCAATTACCCTCAATATTTATTGAGATAACAAGATCCTGCGGGCAGGAGTCTCCTCCTGCAAGTAGGGAAAGCAAAAGGCCCTCCTGCTGCCAGTGCCGCTTCCTAATTAACGCTGACTGCATTTTGTGTGGCTGCTGGCAGCTCCTGGGCTGGGTGCACAGATCCTCCTGTGGGCAGTGCCAGCATCCCTTCCAAAGTGCTCCCGGTGGGGACGGCACCTGGTGCTAGGATGGAGCTGCTGAGTGGCCTCTGAGGAGCGCTGAGAGCAACGCATTGGAAGGAATATTGAGCTGCTATGAGATGTGTGTCCCCACGGAGCCCAACACCTCCCTGGGGAAGGGCTGCTGATGTGCTGCTCATCTTCGGGGAGGGCTGGGTGGTGCTCAGCGCTCTGTGTGAGGCCAGAAACAGATGCCTGCAGTGATCACAAAGCAGCGGTTTGCCAGCCCTGAAGCAAAGGGTCTGAGCACCCTATGAGCATCCCAGAGCACTGCTGGGTGCCACCCTCAGGATTCTGCCTGCCCTCAGTGGCAGCCAGAGGGACCCGGAGGCTTTGCTCTGGCACAAAGAACTGTTTGTGTATTCAGATGTGCACTGCAGGCTTGTCAAGGAGGCATGTTTGCCTCTTGTAGACAAGTCAAGCTTATAAGGGCATCATGCTACACTTGCTCAGAGTGAGCGTATGTGGGCACTGTCCTGATCTGCACGCAGCTGCTTGCCGGCTGGAGCATTCTGCAAAGCAAACCCTTGCAGATCCAACCTCGTGCTCCAGGACCAGGCTTGCAGCCTGCAAGGAGCAGGGTGTGACCTGCAGTCTCCTGGGAAGATGCATCCCTCTCCAAAACAGGGATGGAGCAAGGGATGACCTGAGCTGCTTCCCTGTCGGGTGGGAGCAGATGAGGTTGCCTTCATTCTACCAAATAAAATGAGCATGGGAGAGAGTCCATCTGGTTGTGGTAAACAGGCTGGGGAGGGCTGGGAAAAGGGAATAAGAAGGAATAGTTGGACACTGGGGAGAAAGGTGGAGCTAGCATTGCAATTCCTTTGCAGAGGAGCCTGGCAGCTAAGGAAAAAATGGACCTGACAGCAGGGGGACAGCACTGAGTCTGCAGATGGGGTCAGTCAGATTTCCCTTTGCATCCTACATCTGCTGAGCGTTCCTGCCTGCGAGTTGCTCAGTATCTGAGTGCCCCACGTTCCAGAGCTTTTCCAGTCCCTGCTGTGCTCTGGGAAGGGTGGCAATGGGATGGGACGGTGGGCAGCCTGCAAAATGCAGAGCACTCTCTGGAAGCTGCCTGGCAGAGGGAAAGAGGAAAGGAAAAAGATGCAGGCAGCGCAGCCTGGGGAAAACACGCTGAAAAATAAATCAAAAGAAACAAGGGGAGCAAGGGAGAAAAATAGTGATGAAAGTTTAAATAGTGCATCTCTCCCTCCGTCCTATTTGCCTGGTGAGTGTTGGAGGCAGCGAGAGTGTGGGTGGGCTCAGCAGTGATGTGGCCTCTCCATCCCACACAGGGGACAGAGACACAGGAGGGGGATGGCTCTGTGCCTCCCACACCCCACAGCCCTCCTGCTGGCTCCATCTGTCTGCAATGCACAGACCCTCCTCACATTGCAAACCTCCATGCTAAGATTTCTTACAACATTTCCCTCCCCCCATTAATGATCTCAATTCCCGTCCAGCAAATGAGCAATTTTTAAATATTGGGCTTTTCCATCCCCACTGGGATTAAACCCAATTTCTGGCTGCAAGGGCTGTCAGAGGAAACACAAGCGGATCTGACATGGGATAAGTGAGCATTTGTATTCTACTGAAGAAACCTTTTCTACGAGGAAAAAGCAGAAGTTTTTGCAGCCCCTCCAAGCTCTGACAAAGCGTGCAGGTGGCGGCCCAGGTATTGATCTCCTACTTGAAAGATTCTCGGCACAAAGAGCAACAAACTCCACATTTCCTCTTCCAGCTGAAAAGAAAACACCAACCCAGCAAATCCATCAGAGCTGATGGAGCAGTTTCCATTGAGCATGGTGCAACGTGGGTACACAGTGAGGGGAAACTGAGGCACAGCCATGGGGATGCACAACCACACTGCACATCACCCTGCGTCCCCACTGCTGTGCTGAGATGGGACCTGGGTGTCCCCAGCTGGAAGGACACCAATGATGGGACACATCCAGAACACAGCCCTCTGCCCCTTCTCCTTGCTTTTCTATAGGCCACGGCTTTAGCCAGCCATCACAGGGGCTGGGGAGGAGGAAGGAAGTGCACTTTGGGGTGAAGATGCATGCATGGTTTTAGTGTGGCATGTAGGACTGTAGGATGCTCCATGGGGTGCTGGAGTCTCCCAGCCCCATACCCCAAAATCCCCCAGCAGGGACTGACTTCAGCTTTGCCATGAATTAGCCACAAAGCCAAGGCTGCACCTCAGCGCAGCGCTCTGTCCTTCAGCCACGCAAAGCAGTAAAGGGCAGAGCAAATCGTTACGGATGAAGCTGGGACGCATCGGATGGGGTTGATCAATGCACAGCACTGCCTTATCTCTGACACTGGCCAGGGCCAGATGTGCTGAAGGAAGCCAGCACAGCCCTGCCACGATCAATCACAATGTTCCCAGTGCTGACACGTCTCGGCCCTCTGAAGCTGGTTATCAGCGGCCACACAGCTCTGCGTATGCGGTATGGAGAGGTTTGGTCCCACAGGCGCAGCCCTGGGATGCCCTTGTCTGCACTCCCCCATGCAACCTGTCCTGAGGCCATTCAGCTCTGCACAAACCCCTCTTTAAGACCAGTCACCCAAGTTTTCAAAGCTCGGTTGGGAAGGGATCCCCTCTGGCTGCTCTTCTTTGAGCACAGCTCCACTGCACAAAACCCTTTCATTTGCGTTGAGATATTCTTCCTCCCTCTAAGATCCCTGAAATGCCATGGGCTGCAAGGCAGCACCTCTCCTTAGCCTACGTTACCCTATAGACCCCAATGGTTTGAGCAGAAACGACCCCATCAGCCACAGCAAAGCAGCCTCAGAGGATGCGATACTATTTCTGCTGATGCTGATCCAGCCTTCCACCCCTGGGGGGACCGTCATTTGAGGAGCTCTATCAGCCCTTTTCCATCATTCCCACTCTTCAACAGAGTGAACTCTCAAACACTGAGCTCAGCCCTTGCAGGATGCTGCAGCAGGCACACTGGTCTGGCTGCCCCCTGGGTGCAGCCAAAGACAACACAGCTGTGTGCGTGGCCATGGGAATGCTGCTTGAGATGCTCAAGGCATCCCATCTGAAGGGCTGCAGGAGCCCTTCTAAAGCTCTGTGTGCCCAAAGATGGATTTCCACGGTATGGCACGTGGACGGAACGTTCCCAGCACTACCAAATTAGGGAAACAGCATTTTGTTGGGAGCAGAAAGGGGAAGATGAGGTCTGGGAGGGTTGGAGAGCTTTCATTGCATTGAGATGTGTTTCCCATTCTGGTTATTTCTGAGCTTAGAAATTTAGGTCAGTTTGCTAAACAAGAAGTGCTGATTTAGAACAAAAGGGGATGGTGTCAAAATAGGCATTTCGGGTTTTCCCACGCCCAAATTTCATTGCAGGAAGGCTCACACAAAACGTGTGAAACACAAATCCCTCTGCTCTCCTCTTCCAGCCATCTCTGTGGGCTCTCAGAGCAAATGACTCCGGGTGAATTTATCTGAGATTGCAAAAAGGCCGTGCCATGGGCCGTGCA
>JAOWBP010004605.1:545394-559927 GCA_028571105.1 Tragopan temminckii
GGGTCAAACCTGACCTTGGACTATCCTTGCCAAGCCACGAGAATCCTGAAAGTCGATGTGCTAAGAGCAGACACTGCAGAGTACTGGGATGTGAATGCACCCCCTGATTTAGGACCACTTCCCTGTCCTCCCAGCCCTACCATGGGATTTCTTATTCCTTATGCTGTGTTTGTGCTTGGGCTGAAATCCTCTGATATTTCCACAAATGCTGCTCTTCATCATCTTTGTTAATTATCCACACAATGAGATCATGTGCCCTCAGCACTTTGCGCAGGACACCGAACCGAGCGGTGCAGCCGACACAACAGAAGGAAGGGATGCCACCCAGGGGGTCTTGAGAAGTGGGTGTCCCATCCCTGGAGGAGCCCAAGAGGGGCACCCATCCCACGGCAGGAATGGGGCTGGCTGTGAGGTCCCTTCCAATCCACCCGTGCTGTGATTCTATGGCATCGCCCAGTTTGGTCTGCGCAAAGCTTGAGCTTTGCACCTGCCCTCTGCACGGCTCAGTGTGACACCCGAAGCACCACGGAAGGAAAGCGGCCGTCAGTGCGTCCGTCCCTCCTCGTGCTGCTGATTGATGCTCAGTGCTGTGCAGGCAGCCTGGCACGCTCCTGTGTTTTTGTTGTTTCGCAAGCTATCAGCAGCAGGATTTGCTCTCCTGAACCGCAAGAAATACAAATGATGGGTTTGTTTGTATTTAGCTAATTAGATGACTGGCTGAGCCGGCAGCACACGAGCTGGCAGTTCCTCTTGCTAAAGCAGCCCCAGCTCTGCTAATTGTGGAAGTTGTTCACATGAGCCACATACTTCAGCGGAGCTGCTGTCACCCATCCGTGCTGCAAGGTCTTGTAGGGAAGGACCAGCTCTGCTGTGGGTAAGAGCTGTGGCACCGAGCTTTGAAAAACATCTGAAGTAGGGACTGCTCACTCAGGCAAATGGATAATTATACGTATTTTTTAAAAACAACAACAAACACAAAGAGAAGGAAAAGCAGCATTCTCCTGAGAGGAGAGCAGGGCCCCTGGAGACCAAGAGCCACGATTTCTCTGTTGGTTTCTGGCTGCTGCTGGCTCTGCACGCCGGGGTGCAGGCTGCTGACTCTCAAGTGAGCCTTGCCCCTTCATTCTGGGGAAATATTTAAAAAAATAATTGTATTTTTCAGCAAAACATATAGGATAAATTGGATCTCTACTCCACAGTTGCTCCAGTCTTCTCCAGTGGCAAGAAAACCATTTGCAGTCCCCTGCAGTGGGATTAAATCATGAGAAATCTGAGTTCTATCACCAAACTTTATTTGAGGGCTCTGCTGGATCTCAATAAATACATTTATCCAAACACTTCTTTTTTTTTTTTTCTGACAAAGCCAGAACAGGCACTGTCAGTGCTTATGAAGCATTTCAGCCTGGTTTTGGGAACAGGACATCTCCTTCCCCCACCTGTGGGAAACCAACTGCCCAGCCTTGAGCCGCAGCCAAGGCTTTGCTCATTCCAAATCTGAACGCTCGTGTGGGTGCAGCCAGAGGGTTCTCCAGTTCCAATGAGAACACTCATTATTCTCAAAACAAATATTTGTTTTGAAGCCGTTAAGGAGAAATGGCTTTCACCTGCGGCAAGCACTCATTTCCTTTTTATTTTTCCAGAGGTGTTCCCTAACATCTATTACCCCGACCTGCGATTAATGACAATCTAAGGCCCGAGCTCTGCGCCCAGGCAGCATCTCCTGCTTGGGCACCGCAGTGCCACCACTTACTGGAGAGATCCCGTCCGACGCCGAGGGCGAGCCCGTCCTTGATCCACAGCACAATGCCATTGTACTCGGGGATGGCACACAGCAGTGTCACGGGCTGCCCGGCGATCACCACCTGGTCCTGGGGCTGCTGTGTGAAGGAGGATGCTTGACCTGGAGAGGGGACGAGAGAGGACGAGGCTGTCAGACCCCAGCGGCACCTCGGGGTGCCCCAGACTGCATGGGGCTGAATTCCAACCCAACTGCTCTGTGGTTATGGTTCTACGATCCTCTAAGGATGCAGTGATGGCTCCAAGCCTTTGGGACACCGCTGCACCATGGAGATGTCTCACACCTCCTGAGGGGCAGAGCATCTCATTTTCCACGAGAACCTTGCTGCTTCACTCTAACCCACTTCCCATCAGGGCGCGCTAAGTGCTGGCATTATGTTTTATTTTCACTCCTTGAAATTCATCATCGTTCCTTCGCTTTGTCATGACTGAAAACCATTCTGGGTGTTAAATCTCTATTTTTTTTTTCCCCCCCAGAATGAGTGTTCTGCTTTGCAGCCAGGCGAGGTGTGAATGCTGACGCCTACCTCTGGCATCCTGTGAAGAAAATAGCGCAAAAGCAAGAAGAAATGCCTGCAAAGCAGGTCTGAGCCAAACCTGGGCTATCCCAGAGAGCTGTGCAGGGATGCAGCACTGCTGTCTGATGCTGAAGTCTTAAATGCTCCACTCTTACCCAATTTTAGGCTGATCCTTTGGTATTTGGGCACGTCGGAGAGCGGTGCTTTGTGTTTGCTGAGCATCTGAGTCGTGCTCAGTTGTGGGAAGGAGAGATTCGAAAAGAGATCAGAGCAATTGGGCTGCCCCTCACTGTGCCACCTCGGGGCTTCAGCATTCAGGAGCCCTGCTGGGTGTTAATTATTGCTCTGGAACAAGCACAGAACAAGAAACTCACACCCAGAGCTCAATGACAGCTCAATACCCCACATCACACCGGGCTTCTGGAAAAGGTGCTTCAAAATCAATGCGTTAAAACCAGGACAGCTTCCACACGAACCACCCTAGATCAATTCAATCCTAATTTGCATTAACTCAATTTAATCATTGACTGATGATTAATCCCAAACCAAGGTTAAGTGTGACACAAGTTCTCGCAACTAAACTTGTTTCCAAATGAGTTGCTGGGCCTTGCCTACAGGGCAAAGCTGCAAAGCTCAGTCATTTTCCAACTCGTGCAGCTAAACCAGCCTAAGCTCCCAATGTGAATACTTATATTTCACTTAATTTATTGCAGCTTGACTTGCTCTCAGCCAGCTGAGGATACGTGGGAAGGAGCAGAGCCATCCTTTGGGGATTTCTACCAGTTCTATACAGCAGATTGAAAAGCTCTGAGGAAATTTTTGTGAATTCAGATGCACTGCAGCACCTTATTCTGAGGTATTTCAGAGGCTCCACCACTCCCATGCTTGCAGGGCAGCCTGGTTTTCATCATAGGTGTTCCAAGAGGTCACGGTGCTGGACCTCAGCACGACGCTGTGCTACACAGATCCAATCACAGCAGCCATGGGAGATGCTGGCTCACAGAATCATCAAATCACAGAGTCATGGTTGGGTTGGGAGGCTCCTCACAGCCTCAACCCCCAGCTCAAGCTGCCCAGGGCACCTGCAGGGATGGGGCACCACTGCCCTCTGCATCACAACTCACTAGATCTCCCCTCCCTCACCTTAAAGCCATCCTCCTTGTGCTGGGACACACTACAATCACACTGAGCCCCAGCACCACCAGAAACGTGCACTCATCTGGCCCGGGATGCAGAGATTTCATAGGAAGTATTAACAGCTCTACGGTTTGGATGCACAACACTGAAATCACAACACTGAAATAATGGGAAAAGCAGAGATGGGAGAAAGGAGATCAGGAGAGGAGACAGAACGCAGTGAGCACTCTGCCTTTTGTATTCCCATTTCCCACCCACTCCCCATGTTTCATGGCTCACTCGATAATTCCAACTATTCCCAAAGTGAGCGGGGCAAGCAGGAACAGCACTGGAATGCAGCAGTGACCAAACAAAGTTCATGTTATCAGCCAGAATTATCAGCTTGTCAGCTGGGAGCTGCAAGAGCCATAATGAGAAAGGAGCAGTGCAAAGTGGTGGCTGTGCCCCCTGAAAATGCCCATTAAGCAGAGGCTTCGTTTGGTAATTGCTGTTGGAAATGAAGCCATTTTTGTGATGGTTTTTTTTTTTTTTTTTCCTCCTTTTCCCTTTCTTGATTTGTTTTAGAAAGCAGCTGACGGCCATGGGAAATTAGAGTGAGAACACAGCATATGTCTGCTGTCCTGCCCCTGTTTGCTCAGTGTGAAAAATGGTCGGTGCACATGGATCCATCTCGGGGCTGAGTGACAGTGGCAGCAGAGGAGGGAGAGCGGAGGGACACAGAGAGAAGCACCTGGCCCAGCCCGGATCCACACTGCTTTGTAAAAAAGCCAAAAAAAGCCAAAAAAAGAGGTACCAAAGGCAGAGCTCAACTCGCTTTCAAATCAGCTTAACGTGTGATTACTGGGTTTAACTGGGTTTGGGAGATCAGAGGGCTGCTCGCGATGCAGCTTTTAGCTGTCTTATGTCTTAATGTCAAAGGAACAAGTAATTTGCAGAAAGTTTTAAGGGAGATAAGATACTTGACAGAAAATAGCTGGAAACGGGGTAATTGGGAAAGGATGATTTACAAATGCAGGGTGAGTGGTTTCAGCTGCAAGGAAATGGGCTGAAATGCTCCACTTCGGCTTTTTCATCCCCATGAACTTTCACAGCATAATTACGAAGTGGCAGTTGGGCTTCAGAGCAGAGCTGTGCCAAAGCCAAAACTGAATGGGCACTGCAAGGGGTTGGGATTGGATGACCCTTCCATCCCAAACCATCCTCTGGCTCTACGATTTCATCCATCGCATGAGATGCTGCAGGTCCACAAGACGTCCTAATTCCCACAGCCTTCCCACGCCCCATCTGGGCACTGAACAGCATTAGCGATAGGAATCTGGTTTTAAATACAAGCCAACCCTAAATCCTTGCAGAGCCTGGAGTTAAAACTGACCTCGAGAGAAAAAACCCTCAAAAAACCCCACCAAGGGGTATGCAGACAAGATGATAACCATGCCTCCTGGGTCCCAATGTTGGGTCTGGGGGCTTTGGCAGCAGAGAAGGTGCCAGAGACCCTTTGTGCCCAGGTCCCCTGCTGGCTGCTGGCTTTGCTGCATGGCCTGAGGAGCTGTCTGCAGCCCAGGACACCGCAGGAGATGCTGTGCTGACCCGGCCTCCTCCTGCCCTCCTGAGGGAATCTCTTGAAGGCCAAAGCAGGGGGCACTTCTATAGCTATTGAAATCCTAAATGCTGGGAACAAAACAGGAGAATAAAGCACCTGCGGCGAACAGCGAGCTGGAGTAATGCTAACCCTGCTTTCAAAAATCACAAGCAGGAGCCTTATGAAGTCACAAGCATGTCATAAAAGTGTGAGAAAAAAGAGCGAGGGGAGAAAAAAAAGAGAACCACTTTAGAACTCTTTATATTTCCTTAATGGATTTTGCACCTGTGGCTCCTGTTTTTCAGTGCTGCTCTGTAACGTTGCCTTGTTCTCTCAAACAAAGGCCGCTACTCTGCGACATTCGGGACTTCCAAGAGAAATCACATCGCTACCACTGCAGCACTTCCAGAGGAGCCCCAGCATCCTCGTGCAGTGCCAAGAACCCAAACCCGCTGGCAGCCCAGAAGAGGCACTTACACAGCACACAGCCCATCCCCAGCGCCCGCAGCGCTCCTCGCTCCCTCAGCCCTCTGGGGGCAATGTTTGCACGAGTCCTTGCCTGAATGATTTCCACTTGCAGCCCCCTGTGCACAAAGCAGACGGCGTGCTGCAAGAAGAGAAGAGGCAAGCGGGAACAGCGGATAGTTAAATTTTCATTACCCAAGAGAAGCGAGTATTGTAATAAGAAGCAAGGGACTTGCAGAGGGAACAATGACTCATTAGAAATGGAGACACCACGGCTGCTTTTATGTAAGCAGAGCTTTGAATTTCCATTGTGTTTTGAAAAGAATTAGCTCTTTTTGTTGAGGAGGGGATAGAAATGCTGAAGGAGAACTGGTAGAAATGGAACTATTTGGAAATGAAAGGATGCGGGCAGGGGGTGGTGGGATGCCTTCCTCATCCCTTGATGCAGAGCTAGCACTGCGTGGCTGAAGGTGAGCAAGGGGCTGTCCTGCCTCTGCTGCAGGAGAACTGAAGCCCAGAAACCGTCCTAGGAGATCTCTCTTTGAATCATTGAATATCTCGAGCTGGAAGGGACCGATAGATGTTATCGAGTCCAACTCCTCTTGCCTTTGGGCCAGGGACACCACAACACAATGATGCTGGCTCAGCATATCTCAGGGGTGGATGCAGCAGGGCACGCCTAAGGGAGGGCTCCATCCCCATTTCCCAGCAGTCAATAATCTCCCCTTCACACCCCCACCCTTCTATTGACCCCATGACAAATGCTGGGTCTGCCCACGCCATGGGTCCTCCCATGGGTCCTAATCGGCAGCCAAGGCCACCGCGCTCCCCGCAGGACGCCATCACACTGTACAGCACGCGCCCACATTGATTTTTCAGTGGCTGGGAAAAGCAGACAGACAAAAGTGTTCCATTATTTACAGCGCTCTCAGGAGCTGTCACTCACATGGCCGTGCCATGTTCCCTCATTGCGGTCCCCGGTCACCAACGTGCCTGTCCTCCAATTGCTCCCAGTGAGAGGGGCCACCTGGGGAAGCATCCCAAGGATGTTCTGGGGCACAGCAAGGATTTTCTCAGTACAGGACCACGCTTTTCTTGTGCCTCTGTAGGACTGAAGGACAGACGGGTCCCCAGGCAGGAGAGCTGAATCCCACCAATGAAGCTACAGGACAAGGAGCACACTGTGGGGACGGCCAGAGCCATGCCCTGCCCTGTCCTCCTGCTTTATGGAAGGAAGCCAGCCGCAGCTTGAGCTCCTCACTCGCGCAAAGCTTTCCATTATTTTGTTTTGTTTCCCTGGAGGGAGAAAAAATAAATCTGTTTGAACAAAAATGTCAGTTTGGCCTTTTTTAGTTTGACTGCGTAAACACAGCTCACGTGGCTTCGGCATGCTGAATTATTCAGCCCGACGGAAGAAGTCAGCCCCATTGCCACCCCACGGCCTAGGGATGGGTCACCAAGTGGCACAGCACCCTGCGCCCCCTCCAGCCGTGCCCCCATCTATGCTACCTCTGGAGTGCAGCGTGAGGACCACTTTGCTCCTGGCACAACCCTTTGCCTCTTGGCCCCATCTCCAAGCAAACCTGAGCTCTCTCCACTATTCCCCAAACCCTGCTTACAGAAAAAATCCGCATCCCACCGTGTCCACTAAGCAGCTCCAGACAGGAGATGCAGACACTGCGAGTAAGACGTTGGACCTTTTTGTCTATTAGTCACACAGGCGAGAGATCTGAACTGCCGAGCGCTGCGCTCGCTTTGATACCCACATGAAATCCCAGCACTGCTTTCAAAGTCACCGCCAGCAGTTTGGTCAGCCATGCAGAAAGGGCTGAAATGTCATCGTCTGCTCTCTTATTAGCTACCAATTGGGAAAGGTGTAAGTGCACACTTACCAAGGGATATTTATTGGCAACGTCCCCCCAGCACCAGCACTGAGAATTACCTCTTGTGAGATTAAATGCCCGTTCGCAGTGCTGCACTGATAGAAAACAAACTAATGGACTGCATTGAGGAGGGAGAGAACACAGCTTGCACAGAGCACTTCTCGGTGACCTTAGGGACAGGGTGGCACCGAACTTTCAGGCTCCTCTGCTCCATCACTGCAGTGTGTACCCACTGCCCCACAGAGCAGGAGCGTCACCTTCTGCTGGATGGACTGACAGAGGTGGAACAACAAGAGCTCTGGGGCATGCAGAGCTGTTGCTGGGTTGGAGATAGAGGTATGCTGCTGGGGCAGGGACAAAGGAAGGCTCCCTGCACTGCAAACTGGCAGCGGTGCCATGCAAAGCAAAGGGGCAGGGGCTCAGCTGCAGTATGGTATACCCATGAGCACAGCTTTAACGTGCAGGGGAGAAAATGGAACTTCTCTTTCTAAAACAGCTAACGCCCCAAGTGGCTGCTCTTCCCAAATCTCCCTGACATAATATTGTGGGATTTATTCATAAAATCCATCAGGACCTGCCTCTCAGCCCTGTCTCACACCCAGCCCCACATCGAAGCACAGCCCCATAAATCTCAGCACATCCCCTAGTTAGAGGGCACACAGGACGCTCGGCCAAAGGAAGAGCAGGAGGATGAATAATCCATTTCACAAACGATTTGGAGATTTCAAAGGCTGGCTCAGCTCCCAGGAAGAGCAGAAGCAGCAAGTTGTGCAGTCTATGGGGCGGAAAATCAGACCAAAGAGCTCGCCCTGGGTTGCACGACGCTTCGCTTCCGTCCTCGTCTTTCCCAATCTGTTATTGCAGGCTTTGAGTCGTAGAGAGAAATCAAAACGAAGATTCACTTCAGAACAGAAAATGCAGCTATTAATACCAAAACCACTGCAGGATTCTCCTCCCATCTCCCACCCGCTACTCCAAAACTAAACTCTTGCAATGAGACATTGAGAGGCAATGCTGCATGAAACCCCAACCGTGCTGCTTGGGGGGCCCCGGCATGACGTGGGCACTGGGACCCGAGCTGAGGAGCAGGGTGAGATGGCTGCAGGTTGTGCTGCACCAATTAGCAAGTCTGACGATGAAGCAGAAGGAGAATTAGCAACTTTCTGCCATAATTATTGTTTGTTTGGATTTTTCCGAGCGGAAATAATTGTAAATATGTGTACTGCCTTTTTTTTTATATAAATGCAACATTCACATGCAGGCTGTTCTTTAGAATAATTTGTTTCAATTCTAAAGGTAAGCGCGTGGAATACACAACAAAAGGTGCTGGGGGGAAGAGGAGGAGGAGATGCCAGGAGGAACAGAAGGAGCAGAGCACCAGCTGGGCAGGGAACGTTTCTTGCACATCCATCCCCACAACCCTAGGCAGGCACTGGAGCCTCACACACTTCTATCCATACACAAAGGCCTAAAAGTTGTTCCCTGCCCAAAGAACCGTTGCTGCCACAACATCCTTAGACCCAGAAAAATGCCAAAAAATGCATTTATTCCTCAGATAGGAGGGAGGAGTGCAATTTCTGGGGGAAACCAGGTGTTCTGGAGGACAGTCATCAGCACCAGTGCTCACAACAGTCAGGTTCTGCTTTTTGCCTGGTATTAACCCAACTCAACCTGGAACCACTCAAGAAGAGAAGTGTGAACTCTGTCAATATTCACATCCCTGAAAGCTCTCCATCACACACACCCCTGGGAGCAGCATGGGGATGTGCCCTCACAGCTGTGACTTCTTTGCCTGATCCCCATCAGGAGGGGCCTCAAATGTTCTTAAACAAAAGATTTCACTGTTCAATTTTTTTTTCTTCTTTTTCCTGGCTCCTTTTCAATGGGCCCCATTGCAGAGCCAATGGCGTGCTTGGGTAAAACCTCAGTCCAAGGGATGGCAAGCACATTCTGCCCTGCTGAGTTAATCAGCAGGTAATGAGAGATGCTTGTCAATAAGCCCAGCTGCTGCTGAACCTCCTCCTGAGCTGAGCACCGCACCTGCAGGACACGAGCTTTCCATCCAGACATGCTCACTTAGGACATGATGTTTTCCCTCTACACGTTGAGCTGACTCTTGGCCAGAGCTCATGCAACAAACAGCCAAAATCACCCAAACCACCAAAATCAGGGTTTTTTTCCCCGGGGGAGATTTTTTCCCACTGGTTTGCTGGTAAAAGATTCCCTGCCCGGAGCTGAGAGCAGGCAGTATTCAGCTGGGAGTCAAAACAAAGGGAAAAGGCACCCGGGGGCAGACCTGCTCCAGCTCCATCACTGTGAGATGCAGCACACGGTCCCACACCATACAGACACCTATAAATTACTCGGCCCCCGGCTGCCAGCTCAGCCCCAGCTCGATATTGCCTGCAGTAATTATTTGGATCAAATGCAGTTTATCTGCTTCATATTTGCGTTTCCGTGCTCTCCGGTAACTTATAAATGTCACTGCAGTGTTTATTTGTTATAATGAAACTTAATGACGTTTGAAACCAATGGCGGTGGCTGTGGGCTGCAGGTTTGAAGCAAATCTCTTCATCTCAGGAGCAGGAGGCCCGGAGATAACATTAAATTATTCTATAGGGGAGGAAGATGCACGCAGGCAGACATTCATTGGCTGCGTTACTCATCAGAGATGACTTGTGCTGAGCCGCGGGCTGGCAGTGCTGGCACACACCGGGACTGAGCGTCCCTGTCCTGGGGGCCACGTGGGCACCCCATGCACCCCACTGCCTCTCCTTCGGTGTGAATAACCCTGCCAGCACACAGCGAGGGAACAGGAGGGGCTGCTGCAAAGCAATGCTGGGCAGGGGGAGAAAGCAGCTCCAGAGGCTGCATAGGGAGAGCAGACGTGGCGCTGGCACCTTCTCCATCACACCACTGACCCCAAAGGCCCTTCTCCTGCTCCAGACCCAGGATAAACTTCCCTTGTTTCTGCTCCAGGCGCTGCTCCTTCTCCTCCTGCCTTCCGAGGCCGTGAATAATTCCCTCCCTTTGTTTCTGTGGCTGCACGTATTTATAGACTTTGGTCGTGTCTCCCCTTGAGCTTCCTCCAGATGATATAAATTCACCTCATCCTGCTCCCCGCGCCCTTCCTTCCCACTGTCTGTACCCTTCCCTGCTCACTGCCTGGCTGCAGCCTGCTGCATGTCCAAGCAAAGCGCCCGTGGCAACACAGAGAACATCTTTCCTTCAGCTCCCTGGCTGCTGTCAAACCCAGCACTGCATCAGCGTTAACCCCTGCAGTGCAGCCCAGCTTCAAAGCACTGGGGTTAGGAAAAACTTCCCATCGGGGAGCACTGAGGGCTGATGGTTCCACTGCATGCAGCGCTCAGAGCTGCAGCACATCGTGGTTTCCTTACTTGGGAGGAATCCTTCCAGCAGGACTCCTCCTGCGCTGCCCCGACGCTCTGTGCCTCCTGAAGGTGTGCCAAAACAGCC
Source organism: Tragopan temminckii (assembly GCA_028571105.1). Taxonomy (NCBI): domain Eukaryota; kingdom Metazoa; phylum Chordata; class Aves; order Galliformes; family Phasianidae; genus Tragopan; species Tragopan temminckii. The sequence continues at coordinate 556,251 of JAOWBP010004605.1, forward strand.
ATGGGACCACAGACTCATCAGATTAGTAAGGTTGGAAAAAACCTCTAAGATCATCAAAACTCTCAAATGACACATCAGGAGCTTCCCCCATCCCATGTGTCTTTAGAGAAAGACTGTTCCCAGCAAAAGAGGCCTTTGAAGGGACAGCAGGCTGTTTGTCCCCTGCCGATATCTGAACCTGCCAGCATTCCAGGTCCTGACACAGAGAGGTCACATACCAACATCTGTCAGTGCATTATTTACCCACCAACGATGGAATGTAAAAGAGCCCAGGCAACTTATTTGATTAACCTCATTTGACCACTTGGATTAAAACCAGATCGCTGCAGATGAGTTACCTGATGACAACTGACAAGTGAAATTAGCCCTCCCCCCCGCTCTGCTGATAAGGATACCACCATGATGGCTCAGCCCCACCTCTGAGCTGCACGGGAGCATCCTGTGTCGTGTTCCCAGCTAGGATCACATCGTGCACCTGCAGCTTCTCGTAGCACCCAGACTCCTTTGGGGTCTGACCTTGCTCGAAGTGCCGTGATATCAATTAACGAGGAGGAGCTGATGGTGCAGGGCCACCTGCAATGACCTTGCCTGCCAACCCTCACAGAGGGAGTGGTGCTGGGGTAGCACTGCATCTCCCAAGCAGCTCTCGGAACAAACAAGTTGACAAATGAGGCTGCTTTGTAATGAAGCTGAAGCCAAAGTCAATACTCAGCCCTTCTATCAGGGCACAGATCAACGGCGGTCTCAAGGGCGAGCGACCTTGGGGGGTGGGACAGCTGTCACTTGAGGAAGGGATGGCAGGGAAGGGAGAGGGAGCAGCCCTGGAGTGAAGGGCAACGTGCAGAAAGTGGAAAAAATACAGGAGAGGAGAAATGCAGAAGGGAGGGGAAAGCCTTTCTGATATGCTCTTTCAGCAGTTAAATCAGGTGATTATGATCACGGTGATCCTATCCCCCACTGATGCTGATGTAAATCTGGAGCTGGATCCTCCTGGCAAAGCCCTGTTTCAGGCATTTTCCCTGCGGATGATTTTCTTCCCACCACAGCTGGCTGAGCACCAAAATGGGGAAGGGACAAGTTGCTCTGCCTATTTTCAAGTACTGGGGGAGGTTTAAAATTGCAGCATCACGTTAGGTACAGTCAGGGTGATCTGCTTAGGAAGGACAGGGAAGGAAATGGCGGCACAAGGGAGGGGTGGGAGGAAAGCACTCAGGAGCAGCAAGGGATGGAATAACAGAAATAAACCAGGTGTCCTCCTCCACAATGTGGCATTCACCACTGGATGGAGCCTTCTGGACCACCACAGCCTCATAGAAAAGAATCAGCCCTTAAGGCTGAAAAAGTCCTCTGAGATCCCCAAACCCAGCCTACTGTGTCTACATCCCTCAGTGCCACATCCCCATGGCTCTGGGACACCCCCAGGGATGGTGACCCCCCTCACCCCCCCGCGCAGCTGTGCAGTGCAGCACCACTCTTTGGAGAAGACACTTTCCCACTACCCAGCTCCAGGAACCTCCACAGGCAGCTCCTGCTCTTCCTGAAGAGCTCAATCGAACGCAGGTCCGAGCTGATGGCAACAAAGAGCTGGCAGATTTATCTCCAGGTCAACCTAAATATTTCATTTAGCTTCTTGAGAAGTCAATTCCTTTCTCCCTTTCTTCCTTCCTTTATTTTAAATCTCCAAATGCATACCATCTCTCATGAATATTGATGAGGATCATTAGTCACCGAACATTTCACTTCCCTTCCCTTTCCCCTGTCTATATAAAACCTTCATCTTTGTTAAAGGGAAAAAAAAGCCCATCGCAAGTTCCATCTCTGGGTGTATTTTCAGATGAGACCCATTAATACATTTATAGATTGGGTAAATACCAATGGGAGCAAATACTGGGCACAGAAGGATACGCACACAGCCCCAGCATCGACACTGCTCAGATCTGTGGTTGGAGCCCCTCCCTCTGCACAGGATCCCACTAACAGCCCTGGTGCTGCTGCCTCCAGGGGGGTTCCTCCAGACCCCCCCCACACCCCACCTTCTCCGTAGGTTTTCTGACCACGTCTCTTCCTTCTGTGTCCATCAGCCTCAGCCCGAAGGCTGCTGAGGGACTTTATTTACTGAATGCAGATGGCAGGCTTTGGCCAAACACCACACGTCGCTCAGGGGGAGACAGAACAGGACTTGCCACATTCAGTTTGATGCCTTCCAACAATATTTTGCTATTTCCTTACGATGAGAAAGGATTTGCAGAAGGATTTAGAAGAAAAGCCAACCCAAACAAAGCAGCGTATTTCACTGCAGCACCTTTCAGTCAGTGCCAAGCTGCAAAATGGGAACAGGGTCATTTTGCATTGGGCTGAAACCCAGTTTGTTGTTAGAACTGTGAGATACAGCTCTCTTGCTCTGCTTCAGAAAGAAAGGTTTGCATTGCAGAGCAGAGGTGATGCTACGTGACCTAACCCAGGGAAACCAGTGGGCAATGCAGCTTCTGCACCTTGACTTCGAGTTTCTTCACAGCACACCAAAGCAACAGACCTGTGCTGCAACACCAGAGTGCTCCACCTCCTCGGCACCCACACTCAGCTCCTGTCCCATAGTCCAGCTTGGGCTGGGAGCTCCCAGCAAGCTCCTGTCCCTGGGTGCACAGAGATTTACTTCTGGCTTCAGAGTCATTCTCGCTTAGCTGTCAATCAGCACAGAGCACATCTCTCTGAGTGGGACTTAAAAGGCTGCAACTGAAATTTAACTGAGATTATTCTAAGCTGTGGCGACATGGTGATGATTTGTTGCTCCAGTCTGTGAATCTCAGTCCTGAATGAGCCTGCATGTGTGTGCCACGGGTCCAGGGCAGGGATGGGCACCTGGCACACAGAGATGAGCCATCAAGGACTCCCAGGGGAGGTAAAAGAAGTTTCCTCCAGTCCCCAGGATACACTGATACCCTCCTATCCCCAACGCACCACACCATGAGAGCTTACAGGAGGATTTACAGCATCATCAGCATTTGGCTTAACAGCACAGCCGGGCTGCATGTCCAGGTTCAGCTCTGGTGGGCACCATGTCAGCGCTGTGACCCGTTTTGCTGATGAAATCCAGCTGTCAGCCACCTCTGCAGCAGGGTCCCCGCAGACACCGAGGAAGGAAAGCTGAATAATAGCCCTGGGCTGCAGCAGCAGCTCTGCAGGGAGGGGAGAACCATCAACAAATCCATGAGCTCAAAGGCAAACTCTGCAGGTAGCCTGGAGGCAGCGCGGAGATGAGAAGCTGCAGTCACTGCCTTCAGACAGCAGCTCGTATCGCCTTTAGTTCCCCACTGCCCCCTGATGCTTGAAAAATAAACCACCCCAGACCCAGCAAAGCCATCAACAAAGAGACTGCACAGGGAGGATGAAGCACGTAGACTTATCTCTGCCCTTTTCCATATGAATCTTACAGGATTCTTCCCAGCATCTTGCTACGTGTTCCTTAGATGCTCATCCCACTTCAAGCATTGCAAAGGACATAAAGAGCTGCTCAAGGACAGTGGGATTCAAGCAGCCAGGACACTCTGTATCCATCCTGAGATATCAGTCTGTGCTTATTGACATCACACCCCTGCAGCATCCCTAGAGGACCAAAGGGATGTGCGTGGTGCTCATGCCCTGCAGGCTCCATAGGAGCAGCAGCAGCTCCTGAAGAG
>JAOWBP010004605.1:574301-595371 GCA_028571105.1 Tragopan temminckii
AGCCACCAAAATCCAACAGCTGCCTCAACGCCTGGCAGAAAGCAAGAAGTGGGGAGAGCTGAACACTCCCATTACCATTACACACCATAATATTGCTATGGTGACAGTTCTAGCCGAGGGATGGAAGTTCTGAGCACAGTGTGGAGTTTTTTTTCCACCTCTGCCCTCAGCAAAGAGAGGAGCACAGAGCATCACCAGCTCCTGCTGGACACAACGCTGTGCCCCGCTGCAAAGCTGAGCCTCTCTGCTGCTGCTCAGAGACACAAACGTCTCGATGCTCGCAGCCCTGTCCAATCCAGGGCAGATGGTAATAAATTTTTCAGTGGCTGGAGCAGAGCGCAGTAACTGTGTGATTAGCATCTTTTTCTCCACTGCACATTTCATCTGTAAACTAAGATTAAATACCTGGAGGAAAAAAAAGCAAGCCACAGAAAAAGGGGAACCTTAATATGCTTTCACTGCAGAGTTCACATGAGAGAGCAAACAGCTCAACTCCGAGGTCAGCAGCAGCTTGTAGGGAGCACGCTCCACACATGGCGATTCAAGAAATCTCATTTTCAAAGGGATGCTCTTCTTGTCAGCCTGGCTGCGCCTGGAAATTGTCCTGACCCAGGCAGCCAGGGCTGCAGCGCCCACAGAGGGAGCAAGGCAGGGAACTGCTCCATTACCCGCCTCGGCTTGAGCTCTCGACTCATTTAAACCAAACAAAACCGATTCCAGCTGCCAGTCAAGCCTCAAGAACCTCACTTTCCTGCGAGCTCGGCCTGAGATAAAACAAGGGAATGAGTTTCCTGTACTGCACAGAAGATTAGGCACGGTGCCAGCTGTGGAGAATAGGATGGATGCATCGGCAACCAGCAGAACAACGTCCTCCACTGCTGCAACACAGGGATCAGTGCCTCTAAGGGACCTTGGACAGCAGGCGCCATAAAGGAAATTTTGGCTTTTATTTGTAGCATTACATAGCATTTATAGCTAGAAGATTGTTGTTAGTTCCACCCAAACCAACTGCCATAGGTCCTCCTCTCCACAAAGCTGCTTCGTGTACCTCCCCTAATACACTGGGTGCACACACAGCTGCCTTCCAAAGGGCACCGGGCACCACTGGTGGGTTCAGCCACGTATTATCTCCTCTTTGTTTCACATCTTCATGTTAGTTGTGCGTAGTAGGGATTGGCACTGATTTGAATGTGCTCATTTCACCGAGCAGACACCCAGCAGAGGAGATCAGCCGGCGCCCTCACGGGACCTTGGGGAAATGAAATGCTGCATCCTAAAGCCACCACTGTGAGTGAGATGGGGAAAGAAAGAAGAGATATAAAATGAAACAAGGACAAAGTAGAGAGATCAAAGGCAGTCTGTGTGCATGGAACAGAAACACAGCAAGAGTGACAGCGCCGGGATCCAGCAGCATTGCAATGGGAACATTAAACAGCACTCTGATCTCCAGTCCGAGGTGCTCCTTGCAGGAGAGGAGGTTTGGGTGGGGGAAGAAACTTTTCCTTGAAAGCCAATGGCACACCAATGCAAAGTTCCTTCCTGTTTTATCGCTGGCACAGAAGAGCAGAACAGACACTTTTCATCCTTTGCAGTTAAAACGAAAAAGAAAATAAAGACTACTTTTATCCCAGATCCATTTATCTAAAGAAATAAATTCTGCTCATTTTTCCAGCAAGAAAGCTCTCCACCTGGAACGCGCTGACTGGCTGCAGGCAGGAGTGGAGCAATCAAGATAATTTGCTAATTCATTTCATACTATTTTTTGAAGCCTAAAGTGTAAGTTAAAACAAATCCAGGTATCCAAGTGCTCTGTGCCAACGTTTTGTTCAACAGATATCAAAGTCAGGTAGAAATTCTACATCAAATTATTCATTGCACAATCTTAAAGCAGCAACTGCCCCCAGAAGCCAGACAGAGCTTTCACTGTAAGAGAGGGAAACGTCTCTGTGCCACAAATAGACCTCCATGGCAAACACCATCCCTCCCAGTCCTGCCCCACAGGCTCCATCCCCATTCTCCATCCCCGCTAGCTGCTCATATCCTGAACAGGAAGGAGCAGCAGCTCTGCTCAGCTTCCCAGGGAAGGCAGCAACCCCGTATTTCTGCATGCACCAGGCATCCTGGAGCAGCTGCCACGTTTCAGCTCAGGACTTCTGCAACTCAGCAAAAACAGAGCCCAGAAATGCCATAGGAACTGCTGGGCACCCATCGGTCAACAGCTGCACGCTGCTGCAGCATCGCCCCGCACTCAGAGGGGCTGCAATAGAGAAAGCAATGATCATCACCATTAAGTGTCTCGATGGAAGGCAGGCAGCTGGTTTTCAGCATTTAGCTGATGAAATAAACAAGGGTGCTTCTGGCTAATGTGGAAAACAAACATGATGTGACCAAGGAAGCTGGAGTCTCTCCAACTCTCCCTCTGCTATCTCTGGGACCACAGAGCCACACTTCTAGGAATGAACATGCCCATGGGGGGGGCAACTCAGCCCTTCTAGGGTTGGAAAATGTGTATATTAAGGACAGTAGCGATGCAGGGAAGCACAGCTCTCTGGCTGAATATCCCTCTGCAGTCTGCTCCAATACAACCGCATCGCCCATGCCTTCCTCCTGCAGCTGCAGTGTCCCCTCAGGGCTGTGCTGTCACCCACTGCCTGAAGCAAGGACAGGCAGCACTGTCATTCCTTCCATCACTCACACCCCAGGATGGAGCAGACCCTGCAGTTTGCAAAAGCCACCAGACAGAGCTGTTCTGCCCATCAGCAAAAGGTGTACAGCCTCCAAGAAGCACATTTAACATATTTCTGCCTCCTAGATGGCTTTTGCTTTTCACAAAGCTGGAAGTGCAGTACAATACATGTGACTGATTAGGCTGCATAATACAGTTCCTGCACATTCAGATTAGGAAGGATTATGACAAATAAAATAGCTGAACACAATTCTTACTGCCATCTATTTCCAAATGCAAGACAGCAAGCACAAGGCAGGTTTAGGGGAAGAATAAAAGCACCAGGGCCTGATCCTATCCTAAATCTTGTACAAAGGCATCAAGATAGCATCTTCCACCCAAATGTTCCTTAAACATACCCAAAGAACCTAGTCTCCTGCAGCAAGGGCGTATGCTAAGCTACACATAGATCCCACTTCCCACAAACAACGTGGTCAGTGGGCATGGTAGGGATGGGCTGATGGTTGGACTCTATCTCAGAGGCCTTCTCCAACCTTAATGGCTCTAAGGAACCTTTCGGGACACACACCTCTCCACACACCTTTGCCCAGCAGGCTTCAGTGCCAGCAGCTGCTCCACTTCACAGCCCTAATGAGCCCCAGGGAACAGGCAGCCCCTGGTAAAGGTAGGGCTGGATGATAGCTTGGCTGAGCATGTGCTGCCTTCTGAAATGAAGGTCAGTGCTGATACTTGGGGTGTGATTTTCTTCCATTTATTTCTTGATAGGAAAGTGATGGAAAGTGTAATTACTGCTGTAGAACAGCTCACAAGTTGCAAATGTCCTAGCCTAGAAAATCAGAGGCAGAGCTGTAAGTGCTGTGGGAAGGAAGAAAGGGAAGCAACAAGGGGTGTCAGCTCCTACTCACCCCATCCATCATCCACCTGCACATGGGAGATACTGGGGGAGCTACATAGTCCCCATCCATCAGCCTGCTGCCCTCAGACCTGCTTCTGTGGGCTGAATCACAGTAACCACACAGCCCGAAACACCCCAACCCAGCACCAACCAAAGCAGCTCCAGCAGAACCCAGCAAGACCCCAGTTCCTATTGCATAGTGCATCAAACACAGCACTACAAAATGCAGACTCCTCAGCAAAGCTCTCCACCAGCTCAGGAAAATCAGAGCTGCTCTTCAAGCAACAAGAGGAGCGCCAGGTGAAGAGGAATCAAGCTCCACTCTGGTTGCTTACAAGCAAACTCCACAGTGAAGGTGTACTGAAATAACCCAATCTATCAAAAACCTCTATAAAGAGGAAATCACACAGTACCTGCTCTCTACGGTGCCTCCATCACACAAACCTCGAGCTCCAGTCTCACCCCCACAGCACAGCAGCACTGCCCCACTCCTGGTCTTTTCAGCAGTGAGAAGCTGCCTGGAGCCTCATTAGCTGAGTGCCAGCACCTGGGCCTAACGAACACTCCTCACACCTGGGTCCTACTAGAACCTTCCAGCCCTTGCAACTGGATCCTACCAGAACCTTCCACCCCTTTGTTCATTCCTGGTGCAGCACCACCTGCCCTGGGGCAGTGCATCCGTGTGCCCTTTCCATGCCCTCCAGCACTGTGTGCACCCAGCAGCTGCTGCAGGGCTGCTCTGGGCACAGTGCCCACAAACCCACAGAGATTTCCCTAAATCTGTGACCGCGCACAGAAGAGACAAGTTTGTTTCCAAGGAGGTTCCGCTTCCCTTCCCGCTTCAATAAAGACAAAGGGACAGATAAATTGAGATTTATGGGTTGCCAGAAGAGCAGATTTTTTTGCTTTTTTGCTATTTTTCCCCAAACCCAAATGCAATTTTTTATGTTTTCCCTTTTCTGCAGCAACTGTTGGAAGGCTGCAGATGGAGTGCTGAGAGCAGCTGGGATCTCCTTGGAGAGAGCTGCAGGAACAGCAGGCTGCAGGGGTGAGGGGCTGTGAGTGTGTGTGTGTACACACAGCATCGCCCCAATGGCACCACTGAGGCAGATGACTGCTAACCTTCCTTCTCTGGGTGTTGTATGGCCACGACTACCAAAACACGGTGCTGGAACTGAGCGTGGTCCATCCGGCTTCTGCCATTCAAGCACCAAACAGAGCTGTTGGTGCCAGCTCCCGGGTCACCCATGGGTGTCTCAGCACTGTGCAGCAGCTGCAGGACTGGAAAGTAGGGATCATTACCCACAGGCTCCTCCTGCTGTGCACATACACGGCACTGCATAGATGGGCAATTCCTACTGCCGTTTCTATGTACTCTACACCCATATCAGCACTCCATAAACACAGAAATAAATGCATTTCAGGACCTGATCACCAGCAACCCCTGACCAAAGCCCCACGATTGGGAAATGTGGATTTTTCTCTCCCTGAAGTCCTGCAGAGTGGAGTTAGGCCAGCGTCACCTCTGTCAGACAAGTGCCTGCCATGCCCCTTATTACCAATGAAGCCTCCCTTGTGGATTGCTCCGTGCTCTCACCCTGCAGCCCAGCATTTCAGAGCAGGGCTCAACCCATGCCATCCCAGGGCTGGAAGTTCCCACGTTGTGGCACATTTCTGTGGCATGAGCAGAGTGATACGGCTGAGCCCGTGTCAGCAGAGGGCTGCCAGTCTCATCTGAATAGCAGTGCCTAAGTTTCAGTTTTAGTTAAGCCCCTGCAGGCTCCTTGAAAGGTTGGAGATGACACAGCCAGCTCTGACACTGCTGGGAAGACGTGTGGAGCTGGCACCAAAGCTTTGGCCTCCAAAGCAAAACTGGGCGCTGGAAAAAAAAAAGGGATGAGTTCTGGGGGGGAGCAGAAAGGGGTTTTGGGTCTCCGGACCACTTTAGGGTAACGCAGTGATGAATGCAATGCTCCATCACAGATTTATGCTGCAGAAATGCTCTCCATGCATTCACACTGCTAGATACACAGCCATCAGTACTCCTAAATTAACGACCCATGGCTGTGCCCAGCATGTCCTCATGTAAATCCCGGGATGTGCTGTTTGCTTTCAGAAGAGACAAACACGCAGCTCTCCCCCAGTCTTGCACCACACCATCATATTTCAGTAGCGACGAGAAGATTTCCATCAAATGCATTTGTCATAACTGTTCACAGTGGCTGCTCTTCTCCAAGCAACAACTGAACAGCAGTGATGCTGAATTCCCTGTTCAATGGAAGTCGTGGTGCTGCATTGCTGAGCTTTGTTTCTTGCACGCCTCCTTCATCGCTTCCTCTTCTTTCTTTTCAGGTTGGAAAAGCCCTCAAGCAAAAATGCTCCTACCTGAATTGCACTCATTTGTAACTCAAATAAAAAACTGTAGTTTTGAACAGTTTTACTAAAAAAAATGATAACAAATCAAGCAATGACAAATAAATCTGTTAGGGATTCTGAGCAGGGAGAATGCTTTCTTTCCATTCGTTCTCCTTTCACCACTCAGTGTGTTGATGGTTGGATTTGATTTTAGTGGTCTTTTCCAACCTTAATGATTCTACGAGTCTGCAGTTCTCCCTTTCTCCATTCACTTTCCATTTTCTCTACCAGATCCAGTGCCATCTTAACACAAGGGTAAATAGATGGGAAAACTGGGATAGATTATTGGCCAAGAAAAGGAGATGTGAGGGCTCCTGGATGGAAGCATCATGAAATTAGCATGGAGAAGGGGAGGCCCAGAAGAGCCTGGAGGTGATGCTGCTCATAGAGCAAACATGGAAAACCAAAACAAATCATCTGGTGGCATTTGAACAATGAAGATGGATGAAAGAGGAAGGTTGTGCTGCACTGACAAAAGGCTGCTGAATTTCCACACAGAAGCAGCAGCTGTGGAGTGGGATTTGACCCCGGCAGCACTCCTGGTGCCGTGGCCACTGTCATGAACCCAACAGCACTCCAACATCACCGCAGGCACTGAAGAGCTCTTTCAGTGTGAAGCGATGGTTGGGTTCAAGCATCCTCACCTCCCACCCATCCCTCACTCCACACCCGTCTCATCCTCCACCCGATGGCTCACTTTTCTTTCCATGGCTCTTCTCCTCCCGCCTACCGGGTGCATCTCAGGTGATGCAAACCCAAATCCAGTCATTATTTACACACTGCAGCTCCCAAAAAAGAAGGAGAGGCTCAGGTGTACTTTAAAAAAAAAGAACTCCGAGATTCTTTAGAAATAGAAATAAATAGCAAACTGCCTGTGTGTCCTTTCTATTCGCTCTGTGGCTCTGCAGAACGCAAAGGTTATGTTTTCCAGATTTCTCCACCAAGACCCAACAGAGAATAGCAGAGAACACCGAGCCATTCCCTTCAGGTCACAGCCCTGGGAGCTGGGGCCCTCAGCATGGCCAGACACATCAGGGACTGATGCTCCTGAGTATGGGCAAGATTTGTGAATAAGTACAGAATGTTACGGGCCCTGAGTGTCATTTTTTTCTCAGGATCCTTCAAAGGGGAGTTCTTGTTATCCTAAATAAAACTTTATTCCTTTTTTATTCTTTCTTTTTTTTCTTTTTCAAAGCCCTTTGTCATCAGGCAGGCTCAGCTTGGCTTGTGATAAAGCCTATGCACATGGCACTGCTGTAAATACGCTCTCCTGCACCGATGGGAGAGATTGAGAGATTCTCCCATTTTTCCATGGCTGAAAGCACCCACTAAGATGCTCAGCCCCATGTCCTTGTGTGGGGCTCCCACTGCAGCAGCTCTCTGCCCAAGGTAGGTTTTACAGGGCTGTTTCTCTTTCCTTTTTCCTGCACTGGGCCAAGTACACAGAAGAAGAGCTCCAGCCACAGGGCATTCAGCTCTGGAGATCTTTCCAGCAGGGAGCATATGGTGACTGCACACCGCTGGGATTACGAATGGGCTCACCTTAAGAAAACAGAGAAACCCATTTGTTCTTTTATTCAAACCCGTGTCTGTGCTCTCTGCTGACACAAATCAGCCTTCCCAGCACTGGCACACACAAACCTACATTGCTTTGGCTCTCTGCAAGCCTGAAGGTGGGTATGGTGCAGAAGGATCCCAACCATCCCCATATTACAGCAGTAACAGAGCAGCACCGTCGCATACCACATTGGTGACACCATGCAACCACCAAATCACAGAAGGTCTTGGGCTGCCCTGTGAGCAGGCTTGCCAACCTCTGTATTAGCTATTAAATCAGGTTACCCAGAGCCCCATCCAACATGGCCTTGAAAACCTCTGTGAATGAGGCATTCACAACTTCTCTGGGCAGCCACGCTTTTCTATGGGGTCCCACGCAGTCTGACTCCAGCAGACCCTTTAACTGCCCTCACAGCCACCCCAGCCCTCCATTTGGAACCCAGCCAACTCCTTCACCCATTGCTCCATGTTATTTCTGCTGCCTTTCAGCAGGGAGAGATTTAGGATCCATTCCCTCATTGAGTAACATCCATTTGTAAGCGTGGGATCACCGGGGAGCAGTCAATAAGCGCTGTGCCAGCCTATCCCTACTCACTGTGCAGCAGTTAGTGCAGAATATGAAATATATATGGCTGCCTTCACCTAATCTAAAACTATATCAAATGGCTCTTAACCTTGCCCGAATGAATTCAATTTGGCTACCGGATGCGGATCCAATTCCTTGGGCTAGAACAGAAAAATCACTTTCTACAGCAGTGCTCCCAAGGGACTGGCTTCAGAGACAAAACTCTGAGGGATTTCCAGCTCACTAATCCAGTGATAGCTCACACAAGGCAAATCCAGAATGATGATGTCTTTTTGTCCAACATAAGCAAACCCCAGGAAAGACAGAAATGGGAGAAGTGTTTTGGGGGGGTGTCCAGCAAAGCTCATGGAGATGCTGGAAGGACGATGGAGGCACAGGGTGGAGAAGGGATAGGAGGTCTTTATGTCTCACCAGTGGTCGATAAGAGAATGGCGTTATAGAGGCAGGCAGTACAAGGTTGATGAGGCATGGAGAGCTGCATGGGACCATGGAACACAGCTAGCCTCAGCACACTCTGTATTAGTGTGAGAGAGAGCCAATGTCCTGTACCAAGTCATGCTTTCCCAGCTCATCTTGACACGCAGCTCTGACTGTGCAGTTCTACCCCTCCATGTGGCTCCCTTCCATTAATGACCTCATTCAGATATTCTTGGAGGAATTAGCAATGGGAAACCCTACATTCTGCGTCCCTCAGCTTACTTCCTCTTGGAGAGGGATGCTCCAGGTGATGCTGTCCTCTCCCCTTCTCCCTTCTCTTCTTGCAGTGTGATTTTCCAGGCTCAGGAGCATCACCTGAGCTGAGCTGCACTATTGACACCACTCACTAATTGAATTGTCTGGTAGTACACTTTGTTCAAACTCATCAGTGATGGCCCTCACTCAAGTGTCCAGCAAAGTAAGGTTGGAGATGACACACTCAGTGCCAATCCCCTGCCACCCAAACAGCTGGGGGGTCCTCTGTTGGATGCTGGCAGGAACTGATTGCTCTTTGGCTCCAGATCCTTTTGTTCCCCTCCACACAGAGATGCTCCTGCCTAAATGGGGATGGTTGCAATGGGGAATCGATCACTTTTTGGCTCCCAGCCCTTTTCTCCATACAGCAATGCTCAGGGGCTAAACCAGGATGATTGCAATGGCGATGTGATGAGGACAAGGAGGAAGAACACAGTGAACTGTTGCACAGCACAGGGAAAGGAGGAGAAAATGAAGGGGAGAAGCAGAGAACAACTTCATTTCTCCAAGGCAGGCTGCTGCCGGCTGCCCCTCGGCACAGCTGGGCAGGAGCAGGCTGCTGCAGCACAGTACTGTGGCTAATGAGGCATCTGCTCAGTCTGACAGCCCGCATCTGCTGCCTCTCGTCTCCGCCTGCCAAGCTCCTGGCAGCCCAATGCATGGGGCTGCACTGCCCTGCAGCCAGGTGCACCCAGCCAGAGCCACCTGTGCTGCCCTGGGCACCCTGTGGGCATTCCTGGGGCATCTCTGAGGCCAGAGCAGCGGGGTAGGGAGACGATGCTGCAGGAGGGCATCTGTGCTGACACTCCTGGGAGAGGCAGCAGGAAAATTTGTGCCTAAATACACCGACATCCCCCCCCCTAATAGTTAATATTAAGCCATAAAATATGACTTTTTGTGAGACTGAATCCAAGAGCGGAGCAACCTGGAGAAAATCTGGACCTTGCACTGCCTGATTGCAAAAGTGGAAATCCAGTATCTACATCAAAACTTGGTTAATTAAATTCCCAGCCAAAACTCAATATTTGCACCTCATTCATTTCCTGACCTGTCGTGCAAGGGGCCTGGGAAAGGCTGGATGTGGGGAGGGGTTCTGCTCTGCACAGGGCTCCGTGTGCCCACATTCAAAGGGGTGGCAAAATCCATCCACGGGGCACAGAGAGATTCATCAGGAGTGAAATCCAAATGTAGTTTGAGCATCTTATCTGAATGCAGTGCTCATGTTTCATTTTTGCTGTCTTTAATGAAAAAAATATGTGTTTCTGGGAGATACCGGCATGTCATTAAAAGGAACGGAGTGAATAATGCTGAGATAACTGGGTCAGATGAGTGGTGGGTATGAAGCCAACAGAGACCACCTTGATTTCCAGAGGGGAGCACTTTGCTCTGGGCTCTGCTGTTGGGCTCCTGGCTTTGATGAGGAGTTGCCATCCCTGCTTTGCCTCAGTTTCCCCACATACAAATCTGCAGTGCTTCCCATTGTCACATTTAATTAATCAGTTTTACAGGCAACAAACAGGACCAAAGGAGCTCTCCTTGTGCATCCCTCAGTTGGAGAAACCCCACTGGTGTGCAGAGCAAGCACCAGCTCCACTTTGCACGAGGGGCAAAAAAGGAACTGATGAGCCTAATGCAGTGCTCAAGCAGAACAGGAGGCAAAAAGCAGAGGGATGAACCCAGCTTTATCACATTTTAATCCATGCCAACCCCTCCTCTCTGCAGCATTTCCTTGTTGACTGGTCCCCACCTGCCTCACCTCCTGCTTGGCCACTAACCAGCATCACCAGTCTCTAAAATTGGGACTCCACTGAATTACGTCTTCATCCTGAGGCCCTCCCTGGGTATTTCCACAGTTTGGAGGTTTAATGCATTGTATTTAATGTACTCATTCTGGAAGCCAGCAGGCAATGCAATTCTCAGGTGCATGTGATGCGAATAATGAACACCTCTTGGTTCCCAGCTCTCAATTACCTGAGTCCCTGGAACTGCATTAGAGAGGAAGAGAGGAGCCCTGTCCAAATGGGAACGGCTGAGGGACCACAGACACAACAGTCAGGGGCTGCTGGGTGTATTTCAGGTGTCCCAGCCAAGCTGGAGGAACACTGTACCAACACACACCATCTCCAGGAGACACTGAGCTGGCCTTTAATGCCCACCCTTCCTCATGACAGCAGCTGGCTCCTCTCAGTAAATGCAGTGGGGAATGCCACAGCACCAAGCTCTTCAGGAAGGGTTTTCAGTAGGCAGCACTCAGTCCTCCAACAGCTCAGCCCTGCTGGCATCGGGGAACTCAGCTGTGCAGCCCCTTAACAGGAGGCAGACCCAGGGAGGGGCAGGAGAGCATCCTTTGCTCCCATATGTTTCCACAGTAACCCCATACAGCGATGATGTGATTACCTGCGTTCCTGAGGAGTGCTCCCCACCACAGGAGCACAAGGGCAGGGTGGGCAGTGGTGGAGCTGCTGCATCACACACAGCCCTGCACCAGGTGTGCTGCTCACTCACGTCCCATTAACCCCAAACCCGCAGCAACCGCACCGAGGATAGGAGCGGGGCCGCATCCCTCGTTTCCTCAGCCTGGCACAAAATGAAGATTAATTTCAGGTAGGTATTAAACCCATGGAGACTATTAACTCCATCGTGATGGAGAGGAATAAACATCTCAGGGCACATTATTATCTGCACAGGAACCTCATTCCATGGTCCTCTGGGGAAAGAGCAGAGGAAAATGCTCTGCCTGGGAACACGTGGACTGAAGCAAGAGAGAAAATGTGGGAGCAGAATAAGCTGGAATGCAGGGCCTGCGACTGATGGAGAGGGAAGCAGCCACAGGACTGCAGCCCCTACTTGGGACTGCCAGACACCATAGTGGTATGTCAGAACAACAGCATTAATAATGCACTGGGAAAGGTGGGATGGGAGGTGGGCTCTGCCTTCACAGCACCACAGGGTCCTTTGGAGAGGAGGGAAATTGAAACCACAGAGCAAAGCAACAGCTGAAACTCCCCTGCAACTTGCTCAGTTATCACGGCGTTACTTGAAATCTGCTTTAGCAATTACATTCCTCACAAGATCTGAAGCAGTGGAAAGAAGAATGATAATGATAATATTAATGTACAGTATCTTCCGAGCGAGAGCTAAGTCATTAGGCAGAGAGCAGAAAAGAGGCAAAGACAGAAAGAGATGGAAGCAGAGCTGCACTGGGAGCTTAAAGGGCGGCTGAGAATAAAGGCAGAGCTGCACTGGAGCAGGTGAGCCTTCCCCTCTGCATTGCTCCGGAGCAGAAGGTGACACACTGGGGATAGCAATGCCCTGTGACGCCAGTCCAGGGCTCCTCTGTGCTGATTTCAGAGCGTGGAGACCCCCACCCCATGCAACCACTGCCTCCAGGCTTCAACCCGCAATCAGCCAATTGATAGGCAATTATCCCCGCAGCACTCAGCTATACATTACTCCCTTATTGTTAGCTCGCATTTTTTCTGCTGTTCCGTGCCAGATAACCTTAATTTTCCCCCATTTGTTCCAGCGTATAATTATTTGTTTGCAATCATTGCCTATTAGATAGACGAGTACTGCACAGAAACAAACATTCTCCCTCCAGAATGCAGCCCTCAAAAGTTCTAATATGTTATTTGATCAAATAATCTTCACCATATCAAAGCAATACCATTTTCCCTTTCAAAACCATGCATTTATTAAAATGTAAAGCAGTCCGATCGCACTGTGAGTGGAAAAATAAAAATAATATGATGGTCTTTTGCGGGGAAATATGGCATATTTGTTTTGGATGACTTCCCTGGAATTTCAATTCCAGCCCTTATCCATTTATTTCCCTCCCTGCCAGCCAGGGACCAAGCCCAGTGGGTTTGCTTTTTTCCTTTTTTAAGCCCTGTGCTTGGGACTCTTAATTTCACTTTTATGAATGGCTTCTGGCTTTTGATTTATGGTGGAGAGCCCTTTATCTTTGCAGAATCAGATGCATGTGGGAATCAGAGCGTGTCCTGCTGGAAATGGAGCACCGGGAGCAAAGGAGTGGTGGGTGCAGAGCGCGGGGCGCTGAGCAGCACTGAGCGGTGTGGGGGGACACAGTTTGGGCCCACATGAGCCCCACGCACCCACTGCTCTCTGGCTCTGAGCAGAAAAGGGAGAAATGGATTTTCCAACCCAATAAAATCGGATTTATGGCCCCACCTCACGGGACTGGGTAGAACAAATAAATAAAAAATCATGGGCACTCAAAAAAATATAGTAAAGTTTAGGGCTGGCTGTTTATTTCCCCTCTAAGCTTTGAGAGCTTTACGGGACCCTACTTTGTAGTGACTGCAGGAAAAGCTCAAATCCACCTGAGCTCCTGGGACGTGCACGTGGTGCCCTGTAGGCCTCTGTGTGTTGTTTTGGGGCGGGAGGAACGCGGAGATGGAGGGGATGGAGAGCACAGTGCATCCCTGCCCTAGCCAGCACTGAGGAACTGATCCCCCAGCAGGATGCCGAAGCCACGAGACCCAGAGTGCCACCAGTTTGTTCTTACGGTAAATGAGAAGAGATGTCTGCAGCAAAAAGCCGCCTGCTTTACACCTAGCAAGCACCCTGCTTGGCGGTTTATCCCTGTGAGCTGTCCTGCTGAGCTCCTGTTCATTGTGCTGGAGCTACTGAGCATTCCCAGCACATGGGGTCCCAGCCATGCGTGGGGAAAGGGCGTGCAATGCACGGTGCTCAATGGGAAAGAGGGAGGAAAAGGCGAGGCTGGTTATTTGGATGAGCACAGCCCTCAGTTCCTTACTGCGATGTCCCAGCACTATCTGACTGCATTACTGAGTTGCTTAGAAAATGCAGCAGGGGTCTTTGATCACAGCTTTGCTTGCAAAGCACTGCGAGCTGAGGAAACAGAACAGGGAACTGAAGGGACTCGAGCACGAAGGGCAGCTCCATAAAGGGTCAGAGCTGCGGAGCAGGCAATGAGCCGCCCCAAAGCATCGCCCCATAACGTGGCACACAGCCAGGTGTGGGGTAGGGGGCGGCTGTCCCCTATGGAGTGAGCAATGGGACACACACCTGACACGAGCACCTCCTCCTGCACTTAACCTCAATTCTCACACTTAATTCAGAAATTAAGCCCGGCACCGGGTTTCATTCAGCTGCACTGGAGCAATTCAGAAGAAAGGAAAGCATATTAAACGAAGGCACTCCGTTTTAATAGAATGCACCATAACTTGGGGGGAGAGCAGCCATCCCTTTGATGCCAGCTACTTAATAGGTGAAGAGAAAGTCATGCAAAATACACTTATATTTTCTCATCCACCCATATAATAACTTGCAATTAGGGTCCAAGCACATGGAAGATCATTATTAGAACTGAGACCCTCCAGGAGTTTCCGTAAGTGTTTGCTTTTTGCTGTGGTGGGGAAGATTGCTTGGAATAATATAATTTTGTGTGTTCAAAGACTCAAGAGTACGCTGAGTGGGGAAAGGGAAAAAAGACAACTAATGGTAAATGATATCTTAAAAGCATGGGAGAGGTTGAAAAAGTGGATTCATGCAGAAAATAATATACTATTATTTAAAAAAGTAAATTGCTAAAATGACACTCTCCTGCGACTCTGCCTCCACAGAAATCATCCCAGCTGAATCCCTAATGCACGGGGCTCTGGGATCTTCCTTTTTAGCAACATGATAAAACCTGCAGAAATATCTTAGTTATTTACCAAGTGATTAAACCGTGGTAATTTATGATGGTGTTACCAGAACACTGTTTTCCTGGTTCTTACAGGGTTTATTGCTTCCAATATAACACTCCCCCCCTTAATAAACCCCATTGCTTCGATTCTATTGCCTTACATTTTTAGATTTCTTTTAGTGTTTTGCATAAAATTCCAACTCTAATGGGCTTTATAAAATGAGATGTATTGTCACGGATCCAAGCCCTTATGAAGATAATTATCTTGTCCATTTGTGTTTTCATTACATTGAGAAATACTCTTCCTCTTCCCCCCGCCACATTTTATTCCCTAGCCCAAATCACAAAGGTCTGTTAGTTTTTATTTCCCAGTCCTTTGGTGAGGAAGGCAGGAAGCCCAGCCCACCCCCAGCTCCACCCGATGGATGCTGGTCTGTGAGTGCTGGGGGAATGGCAGGGAATGGGGATGGCTGTGGAACGTAGAGGAGACCACGGGCAGAAGGTGAGCAGAGAGAAGGGAGAGAGGAGTTCTCTCACCATGTTCATGCCATGGTAAATGTTTTAACCGGCAATGGGCACAAACCTGTGTGAGCAGTGGGAGCTGTGAGCAGGGAGGTCCAGGAGGCTCAAGCATCCCCATGTGCTGCAAGCAGTCCCTTCCCAGCAGGTCCTTAGTTCTACAAGGCTGAGTCTGCCTGCATCTGCACAGCTTCTGAGCCAAGGCTGTGCCGGCTCTGTGTCTGCTCTGGGGGTTCTGTCCCTACAGAAATGGATGATACCAATGGATGACTTCCAGTGCATTTTGTAGGGTGACTTGTGGCTCTGCAGAGCCGGTGTGTGACCCACGAAGGCAGGCCAAGTGCTGCACTTTGGAGAGATTTTCTCCCGGAGAAGGCTCACTCATTGCCCACGCCACTACTGGCCTTCCTTTTGCTTTTTGTTGAAGCCCATACGTGTTGTACAGAAAAGGGAATGCACATCATTTGCTCCGGAAAAGCTCCCACGGAGCACGAAAAAGCAATGTATACATGGAGCTGGGGGAGGCGGCCGTGCCCTTGGATGGAAGCAGGCTCGGGTACATATTTCTATGTTCCTGTAAAACTGGAGATGTTATTTCCACTTGAGCTACTGCCAGAACTCCTGGAAGAGCAATGCTATTATCGTACAACATCAGTGCGTCAGCTACACCATCCACCTGCCTAACGGGGCCCCTGTGTGCAGTCCAGGGCGAACTGGGAAATCACTTCCATCGACTCTTAGAGCTGTGGAGACAGATTCTGTGACAGGAGCAGCCTCTGGGTTTTTTATCTGCACCAAAGGAGAGCCACATTCCTCCCTGCTTTACTTTGGTGCAGTGACACCAAATGGGAAGATGCTTTTGGTTTTAAAACAGAGGCAGCAATCGTACTCATAAATAAACTAGTGGAGATTTACTTAAGTCACCCTAAAAGCTCTGTTGGTCCCATTAATCCCAAAAAGGTTACGAGAAATCACAGAATCATTCAGATTGGAGAAAACCTCTCAGATCCCCAATCCCACCCCTCTGTGCCCGCTGCCACGCTCCTCAGTGCCACATCCCCACAGCTCTGGAACACCCCCAACGATGGGGGCCCTCCACCCTCCCCATGCAGCTCTGAAGTGCAGCACTGCTCTTTTAGAGAAGAAATGATGCATCCTGCCCTAAACCACGCTGCAGGGAGCAGCAGCGAGCTGTCCTCACAGGTCAGCTCCAACTCTTTGCCCCATTTCCTTACAATCACAGAACCGTGTGAGTTGGAAGGGGCCATTAAAGGTCACCTAGCCCAACTCCCTGTGATGAACAGGGACACGGGCACACCCAGCTCAGTCAAACCCACAGCTCACCCCAAGGGAGCTGACAGCAGCACAGCCAAAGCGCTCACTGGCTTTGCTCTAAGCCAAACCTCCCACATCCAGGGATGCTTGACCTAAAGGAGACGCCGAATGCAGGTGACAGCACAGTCACCCCATAGGCTGATGTCCTGGCTTCGCCCTTCTGTTGGAAGGCAAGAATCCAGAGCTGGTGCTTGACTCAGCCCATGGGCAGGGAACATACCCTGCACCAGCCTGGGGACAACCAGCACACTCCCACCAGTGAATGCTGCCGTAATTAAACACCACAGGAGTGCCCCTCTCTCTCTGCAGTGACTGACGCTGCCAATTTGGCTGTGCTGAGCCGTGTCACCCCGCGGTACATCACATCCTAATTAACGCATCTTGTCAGGTCCAACCGCTGGCTGCGGTGTCACACTGCCAGCAGCTGTCACTGGGATCCCGCACACAGGCTGGGGCTGCAGCGAGGATTTTATATAAGGGGAAATGGGCAGAGGGCCTCACTGCAGGATGGAGAGGTGGTGAGGGCTCCCAGCATCGGGGCTGGGTGGAGAGAGGAATGCAAGCTTTGCCATCCCACTCTCATCCTACAGCAGTGATGCGCAATGGATGGAGAAGGCTTCTTGGGACAGAAGCAGCAGCGTGGCCCAAGATCACACATCCCATTGGAGCTTGCTGTCCTCAGCATTAGATTTGACATATTCAGAATCTGAACTTGTGTCCCTGACTCCTGCCGCTCCGCTAATTATTAGGCACGACAGCTTGGCAGGCAGGAGCACACAGCCCAGGTGCCCCAGCCCTTCAGCTCTTCTCAGGATTAAACATTTATTGCAGCTGAAGGCTGCACAACTGCCAGCCCTGTGCCACAGCACAAAACCCTATGAAACACAGCCAAAATGGGGAGAAACGTGGGAAATGAGGCATTTTTGCCCGCTTTATAGGCTGTCTTTTTATTCCGGATCCTAAAATACATCTGGTTTCCTGGGGGTGAAAACAGCACGTTTCTATGCAGCCCAATTTGGAAAGGATCGTTAGCACGTTAATTGAAACTAAGGCATGGATCAGTGGCTGAGAAAGGCCCTGTGCTGCTCCTCCAAAGTGGGGCTGGGCACCCTGGCACCAGCTTGGCCTTCGTTGTGGCAGCATGCAGGGAGCATGCATTGAGCTCCTTGCAGTGCCAGCAGCACAGAGCACGGCCTTCCCTGCAAAGTGCTCAGCGAGAACTCAGCAATCCTCAAGCTCTGGTGGGAGCTCTCACAGCTACAGGATGGGAGCTGCAACCCCCGTGCACCATCCCAACCAGCTGCACTGGAATCCAAACTCTTCAAGTGAACGCAGGCACCAAATCGGTGGGTTTTGTAAATCTTTGATAACAAGCCTTTAAAGGGCGAAGCCTAATGAAGGCATCTGGAAAGGAGGCACAAACGAAGATGGGATGCAGTTCTCTAATTAAAACTCTGATGCCTTTTTATCTCCTTCCCTCTCCCTCGCTCTCCCCCCTGCTGATGGAGGGGATTTCTCAATCTGAGGCCTGTGTTGTACAAAAAGCTCAGCTTTAATATTCTCTTTGATTAAGTGGTATTTTTCTTCCTCCTCTTCTGCTGAATGCTGCTGCCCACCTCTTTGGTTGGGATTCAAAGGAAGAGGAATAGGAAGCATGGGGTTGGCCATGGGAAGCAGAGCAGGGGGACAACCACACACCTTCTGAGTGCCAAATGTCACTCCTGGTGATGGCATCACCAACATCCGCCTCCCTCCCCTAACACTGAGCACAATCTTGGCATTCAAGGGGTTAACAAGTGAGTAGATCAGGCCCATTTGAAGGGACGATGAGACGCTCTAATTTGATTGATTTTTACTGAATTCATGGCACTTCTCATTTGCAGTTTCCCTCCTTTTAATTAGCTGCTGCTTGTAGCAATCATATTCGATTCTCATTACTTAATTAAATAGGGTCCTCCACCTTTAGGCTGTACTGGGAGATGGTGCAGGCGACAGGCTGGATGGAAGGGGAGCATCTTCCAGCTCTCCCTGATTAAAGGGGCTGGAGCCTGAGCTCTCCATTCAGCCCCAGAAGGCTTCCATCTGCTCCAGGTGCGTTTTCAGGAGCTGGGTTTGATCACCTCAATGACACCGGCGGGACGGAGAACACAGCTGAACCCTACTGGGATGGCAGCAATGCAAAGCTGTGGGAAGAGTGGCTAAAAAACTGATGAATTTAAACTACCTTGAAAATACACAAAAGATCCAGCACACTGCCTGCAAACCAGCCTGTTAATTACAGCTGCAATTAATCTCCATAACATTCCCAGTATTTGGCAGAAGTGACTCACAACGAGGATGGCATTGGCAGTGTGGTGGTGTTGCTTCTCCTTGGTGGGAAGTAACCAGGACAGATGCATTGGCAATGACATCAGCTGCACTTCTCCTTCTCCAGTGTCATCCCTCTGCTTTATATACTCACACTTTGACATTCCACTGCGTGAACAAAGCACGCACCCTGCATATGGCACTATCTCATGCATGGGATGCTCGACCTTTGGGGTTACCCTTACCCCAAAGGAATCTCAGCCCCACACACTGGGTTGAGCCCCTCCAAGATCACACACAAATGCCCCAACCCCCATTTCTGCAGCTTTTTAATAGCAGATTCTGCTAATGCTCCCCAAAGCACAAGCACGTCCAGAACCTGAGCATCCTTAGCCCACATCCATGGCTGCGTTGGCACCTACCAAGCAATACTTTCTCAAATTTTAGCCTATGCACACAAACATCCCCATCAATGGCACTTCCACACATTCCCATGTCACAGGCACTTGGGGTGCTGTGCTCAGAGGAGAGGGCAGCTCTCCGTACACAACTCATGTTCAGTCTGCAATAAAGGCAAACTCCGCGCTAAAGACTTCCCGATCTCACAGGGATTTCTGTGGGTCTTGCTTAATTGTCCCAAAAGTGCTTTGAGATCTGGAGATGAAATGGGCTACAGAAGTACACCGGGTTATTATTATCATGGATTTCCATTTGAGTCACCAGGACTTTCCCTGCTGGAGTATAATGTATTCCGTCAATTATAGGAGAGCAGCATGAAGCTGAATAGGACCCTGATAATGAGGGGCTCTTTCATTTCCCTCGCGCATGCACGGACCAGTTCAGAGGCTGATAAATGAAGGTCTCCCCCTCCACAGACAGCATTTGAGAATTCTTTCAGTGGAATAATTTTATGGTTCTTGACTCAGGAAGTCGGTTTGAACTTTGGTTTTGGAGATAAAAGGACTGACAAAGCATCCCCATAGGACGCCCGGACTCGTTTGCATTCATAAATGTGCAGCCAGCACCACGGCCCTCTTCTGCACACCAGGAATTACCTTCGCTCAAAGGTTTTCTATATTCACTTATCATCTAATGAGCAGTGCAAGAAACTTCATTTCAAGGAGGAGAGAAGGATGATAAAAAAAAAAATCCCCTCTTGGTGGATACCTTGAAATGGGGTTTCTGTTGCTTTCTCACATCTGGTGAGAAAGACAAGGGGAAAAGAAGGGAGAGTAAAAGAGAACAAAGGAGGCACGAGATGAAGATGTGGCAGAGGTGTTCTGCATCAGACAGGAAAGGGGTGGGAGCTCCATCCCTGTGCCCACCTCCTGCTCTCTGCCGTGCCTGCAGGTCACGGCGACGCAGAGAAAAAAAGGGGTTTCCAAGCAGTAGGAAGATGGGGGACACCATGATCACATCCTGCTTCTGTTCTTACAAGCAAAGCAAAAGTAAGTGCTTACAAATGTGCTGTCAGCACAGCACCTTGCTGCATCACGGGCCCTAACTCACCAAGTTTTCACTTTGTCTTCCCGAGGGAGTTGTGCAGGCGTTGCTCTTGGCAACTCCTCATCTTCCAGTGATAGCTGCAGGGAGACCTTTGTCACTTTATCCAAGGGAGATAGGATGTAGCCCTGAACTCATCCGCACGCATCCCGGCCTCAGAGCACTTTAGCTGGCAAAGGAACAAATTACAGTGATCTAACATAGCCTTCTTCCATTAAAACTCACCCAGAGTGCAACATTAATCTAATTATCCAGAAAATATAAAGGGAAAAAGCTCCTTTACATTGCTCCTCAAGGTGAAGAATCGCTGGCACTTAATGCTGGTCCTGCAGTAAAGCAACTAAACCATGATTTGTCTGAGTTATTGCCACAGCTATGGAAAGTATGGGAGTGGTGAACACATGGATTTCCCCATTTACTCACCTCGTGATTGCCATTCTCCTCTCCAGGCTCTTGGGAGGCTCTGGTGCAGTCACTGCATCCCCGGTTTCCCTGCAGTGCCCAATGCCTGGAGCAGCTGTGGGCACACAGTGAGGTGCAGCCCCAGCCCAGGGACTGCTGTCACCACCCACATCCCATGGTGAACACACTTGGTCTGTGTTCCGTACCGATAACACGCTTAGTGATAACCCCCAGCTCTGTCTCTCTGCCCTTAAAGCTCAGCAAAAGGCTCTCCCTGTTATTTTCCACAATTCTATCTAAATCCCTTAAGCTTGCTGGCCCCGCTGCCTCCCACTTCCCGACGTACATGTAACTTGCTGGGTCTGCACCTGGCCTGATTCAGCGCAGTACTCGCACATGCTTGACATTTTGGGGTGGATTATGTCTCTTGATATTAACAGAGCTCCAAGATAAGCACAC
>JAOWBP010004605.1:626016-648449 GCA_028571105.1 Tragopan temminckii
GGAGGAAAACTCTTGGCGGGGAGGATGAAGGTGTTGTTTGGGTTCTGGGAGGGCAAATTCAGCTCTGTGGCTGAACTGCAAGATAACGCTGCTTTGGTGGAGAGCTTTAAAAAAAACCTGGGGCTGGCAGGCTGCAGTGATGGGAGGTGCTGGGAAATTTGGGAGCTCAACCAAGAGAAGCGGTTGGCAATGTACTTTTCAGCAGAAAAGTGGTCTGAAGGAAATTTCCAAGATTGAAGCAGAGGAGAGAAAGGGAGAATGGCCATTTTCTGATCACAAACATCCCTCAACATGGTTTTGTGTCAGAAAAGGTCATGCCTCATGCAACTCCTGACCAGCTGCAATAGTAGCCAAGAGAAATTAGATGGCTGGGTAGCTGATGAGGTCTCTCCTCATTAACAATCTAATAATGTGGTCAAAGGCTTGCTTATTCCCTACATCTGTGCTACTCCTGCATTTGCCATGTTTTCTGCTCATGGCTGGTGCTCAGAAGAGTGTGAGAGCTCATTCTGATTGGATGTGACAACACTTCTCCTGGAGCCCATGAAGCCACTGCTTGTGCTTTTAGTTCTGACGGCCCGGGGTCAACTCCACACCGATGGTTTAGGCTGAGGGGGCAGTTACATGGAACCCAAAGAGCAAAATCCTATTAGGAAAACAAGTGAACCAACCCCTTCATGTTGGCAAAGCCACCGGTGAGGCCAGGCTTGGAGTCATTGCATCCCAGTGGTGAACAGCAGCATCCGCAAAATGAGCGTGAAGGTCTCAGTGTGGAGAGTGATGGATGGATGGGTGTCCACAACCCCAAATTCAGTCATGCAATAACTAAAGCTGGTGGCAGTCTCTTGTCTCTTCTTAGGCCAAGAGGTGGGTAAATAAGATTATCCCCTCTCATTCCTATCTCAATGTTTCCAGGCATTAGGAGACGTCTGCTGGAAGATACCTGCCTGACCAAGCTGTGCATAAAATGACGAAGGAAAAAAAAGCTCTTGAAAACATCCTACAGAGATGCACATCACATTGGTATTACATTAGCCAAAACTGGAATTGCCATGCAGTGAAGAGTCAACATCTGCTTTTAACCCAAGTTACAGAAAAACAAATATGAAAAATTAAATAATAAAAACCTTATGTGGGAAAGGGCCTTCGGGTCACTGAGACATTAAAAGCAAAAGAGAAAGATGTCACAGCTGCCTCCTGACTCTGCCAAGCCTTTCCCTTGTCTGCTCTTCTGCTCACCCCCCCAGTAACGGCCTGGTTTTCTTTCACTGGAGACAGTTTTAGCCCGGGGAAGTCATGGAAAGCAATAAAAAACTAAACTGTTTCTGGGTCAACACCAATTCTAATCCCTGGGGGGTTATTTAAACAATTCAGTCCTCGCCTCTGAAAGACAAGACTTGGTCCCCAAAGGTCATTCCATCAATAACTCCTAAACCATCTTAAGGGGAGCAGCCTCATCCCCAAAGGGCTTTTGAAACCGTGTTGAAATGGCCTCGCAGATTGCAGGGTTTAGATGCAATGATGTATTTAAGCAGACAAAGCCCGCAAGTTCTCTAAAGCACCCACACCTTTTAGGACTTGGCTATGCACAAGTGCCCTTCCTCTTGACTTCATCTCACTCAAAACCAAGCAGGAAAATCCTCTTCATCCCCTGAGCTGAAGGCTTTTCCTTTGGTGGTCAATCCACCTCTGTAGCCAAGAGCTTGTGGGGCAGAAAAAGAGGTGGCCATATTAACACAAAGTAAAACTCATCCCAAGAGTGAGGAGAGAAAGGCTGCACTGTGGCTGCAACAGCAAGAAAGGCACTGAGAAAAATCTCCGCAGACCGTGACTCCATTTCCCATCTATAATCCCAAACACGGCCCCTTCCTCCATTCCTTTTCCTCCTGAGCATCAGCTCTTCCGTGCACGTATGCTGAGCCAGGAGGGCTCCAGCCCTTCACACACAGGCTGCTGCTCGTGGATGCTGCTCAGGCACAGGAGGAAAGAAAAAAGCAGCCAAAAGCCAAAGCAGGCTTGAGCAATCTCTTTTTGACATGATGAGTTTGCCCAGAGACAAAACACTGCCATAAAGCTAAAATAAAACAGAATGAAATTAAAGCAGGGGCATTTGTACAGCATATCATGTCCTGACAAACTGCTGGATGAGCGGCAAAGGCAAACAACCAGGGCTGGCCAGGAAGGGCATCTTCCTGCAGTTGCTGCAGTTTTTAATTTTCAGCACATGGTTTTTCCGGCGCGCGGCAGCAGAACAGCTGATGCACACATCTGCTGGCAGCAGGAGTGCTGGAGAACAGGGACCTCTTACAGCAATTACTTTCCAAAGGCCTGACCCTGCAAACACGACCCGAGAGACCACGACCTCCACGTAGGAGAGAGCGCTTGCGAGGGCGAGAAACAAAACCGAAACGCAGCCCAAAAGTGAGGCTTCCCATTGCTCCCTGCCCTGTCCCCCTGGCATCATACCTCCCCACCCCATGACAAAGCACGGAGAGCTTTTGCAAAATGATATGAGAAGAACCAAATCTGTGCTGGAAGGTGGGTTTTGATCTCTGCTGCCGTGCAGCACCTTGCCGAGACGCTCACACTGGTTCACCGGGGTTTGTTTCCCTGATTCTGTCCGAGAGCCACTTCAGCTCTGACAGCATTTGTGCACCAAGATCACTGCCAGCTCACAATCAAAAGCAACACGCTGAAGCTTCGGGGTTAAGATTTCCCGGCTGCCTTCCTCGCTGCTGGTGAAGCGCTGAGGACGAAATTGCTCTCAAATTAAAAGAAGAAAAGAGGAGTTAAAAGAAGGAAAAAAAAAACAAAAATCCTGGCACAAAACCTTCCAAGTGCAGACAGATTGTGTCTGTGCGTGAGGAGGATGGCACACAAGCCGGGGGCTGCAGACCGTGCAGCACGTGCAAACACGGGCACTTGGTCCCTCATTGGCTCCCAGTGATGCAAACTGCAGATGGGAAAATCCTGCTCTCACCCCAAAACTGCCTCTTCCGTCCCCCACTGCATACATTCTTCAACACGAGTGCTTCCACAGTGAGACCTTCCATCATGCTAACAGGGCTGGGGAATGGATGTGGCTGAGAAGGCAGCCTGCTGTATGGGGTATTTGCATCCCACGTCCCCAAAATGCTGTAGGGCTGTGTGCAATTCTGGAACAAGCCCTTGCTGGGCTCGATAAATATTCTGACAAACAACACACAGTGTTTTTCCAGGGGAAGAGAATAAAACCTGTTTTGACCAATCTCCCTTTGCCATGACAGATCGCTGGGCACGCCATGTGTCACACTGGGACACTCATCCCAGCAGAGCACATCCCAGAGCTGGGGAGCAAGGCTGGCTCTAACCCAGCACTTAGCCTGGCAGGACAGATCCCACACTCCTCGTTTTCTTCCCATGCACTCGTTAGCACTGCTCCCTTCTCTTTAGACAACATTTATATTTCTCTAATCTACTGGCGGTGATGGATGAGAAAGAGATTTCTCCCTACAAAACCATTTACAAAGGGAAAAAGCCACGAGCACAATATGGAAGTCTTGAGTGTGTCGCTTTAGACAAATAAACATAGCTCCTTTTTATAAAACATCTAAACATCTTGTATAGGAAATATTAGATCTCAGTTGACTGGAAAATGAAACCAGTTTTCTGCACTCTTCCAAAGCCTCTTGTGATATTACCAATATTTTTTTTCCCCTGTCGAGAATAATGGCTTTTCTACAGGCCAGCAGATAGGAAAGTGCTTTCATATATTTCTAGATGCAAACACTTCCCTGAATTACCTTGTCTTAATGTACTTTGGAGTTTGGTGCAAGTTCCTTGATGACTCTGGGTAATAAGAGGCAGTGCAGAAAAGCCACGTTAAATAAATCAGTCACTTCTAAAACAGCATAGGATGAGGATAGAGAAAAACCATGGAGCCCATGCAGCTTATGGGAGGCAGGTGCCTTAGGGCTTACACTGACCCTGCTCGGGGTGGGCACGCCAGCAGGGGCACGCCAGGATTTTGTTGTAAAATCGCACTCTGATGAGAATCTGATATTCAACCACAAAAGGCTTTGGTGGAGATGTTGACCACAGCGAGAAGTCCCGCACGAAGGGATATTTCAGCCCCTTTGGAATGGCAACGGCAAAACGAAGGGCACGAAAAATCCTACGTTGTCACTCCTTATCATTCCTGGTTAACAATATAAGATATGTGATAGGAGCAAAACAATTTGGTGGCAGAACATCATAAATGAAGTCTGTTTTCCCTGGAAACTGCATAACCATTTGAATTAATTTAATTTGAAATATCAAATTAAATTAAACTGTAGAATAATCCCCAAGGGAAAGCATATTTCATTTGCAATGTCTTCTGATAGAGTATTCCCTGCCAAAAGTTTTGCTATGCATCTGGCTTTGGATCTAAATTTATTACATTAGCTCTGGGAAGACTTTTAATAGAAAGTGAGATTAAAAGGGAGAAAGAAAAAAAAAAAAAGAACTTCTGATGGGAAACGCAGACCCCCAAGCCTGATAAAGCCCCAAAGAAGCGCTGAACACGGAGGAGCGCGGTTCCTTGTATCTCCCCTTGCTCTGCTGGCATTGGTTTCAACCTCCAATCAAATGGGAATGAGATGAGCCATTAAACAACTGCAGACCTGAAATCGGGTGTATTTCCATGCACAAATACATGTCTTCAACCCTACCTGACAAGCGACAACATCTTAAATGTGCCAGCCAGGTGAATGGCAACCAACAGGGGAAAACACAAAAAAGGGTCAGAAGATGATGGATGGAGGAGGATTATGTGCTTTTAAATCAGCTTTGAAGGACAGAGAGGCAAAGGAAAGCACTTTCTTAGTCAGGTGGAGCCAGGCTGGGATTTCCATTTCCAAAGGAGTAAAGGGGAGGGAAAAAGAATTCAAAGCCCAACAGGAGAACAGTGTCTTATTAGTAATAGCAACCTTGCTTTTTAAATAATCTCACAGACAAATACAATCTAGGACAGATCTCAAACACTCTTTGGTTCAACAGGTTGGGAGGAGGGAGGTGGTGACCCCATCAGTTTTCAAAATATAGGTCACACACAAAAGCAGCACTTACAAAATGAACGGTCTTGCTTTTCACGGCAAGAAATTGAAGAAAATTGCAGCCAGCAGCCGCCTGTAGGTTGATGCAGTGGGAATAATCTATTTCTTCCCTTCTTTTTCTATTTTTTTTTTTTTTTTTTTTAAGTTCCCCCTGCGAGCAAATACAGAACAGCAGATGCTGGCATGGAAGAAAGGATTTACTCTAAACAAACAACCCAGTCCCTCCAAGAAAAGCTTTCCTCCAAACCACAAGCCCTATATCCACATCCTCTCCCTTCTCCTGACCCCCCCCAAAACAAATACCTTCGCTCCGAGGTATCTTAATCAAATCAAAAAGCATTAGGACTTTAATCTCCAGCACTTCAGTAACCTCCCAGTTTGTTTTAAATCTTGATTGGAAGAATTATCCTGACAAGAAAATTAGCAGTAAGTCAATAAACCTGTAGCCTGGAGATAGAGCGGTGAGGAACCAGCGAGAGAATTCATTGGATCACGCGCACAAACGCACGGAGACGATGGACTGACTTGGCTGGCAAAGTTCATTATGATTTTAACCATGAAACCATGAAGTGCAGGTAATCATATTTGAAGAGATAAGAGCCACACAACCAGCGCCGGCCTTCGCTGCGACACAGAAATTCTCATTTACAGCAGTCACGGGTGGAAAATCAATACCCACTTTTGGATGCAAAAGGAATGTCAGACTTGACAAAGCTCCTTCGGATGCTTCTTCCCCCCTCCCCTCCGCCTTCTACCGCTTCAAAACCCAAAACCATGGTGAGATTTGCATGCTCGCTGCGTCCAAGGCTCCCCCCAGCTTGGCTCACAACTCCTCGAGATTTTCTCTGGCAACAACCTCATTCCATCTATCCTTGTCACAGTGCATCTTCCTCCCCATTCCAAGCAAATTGTCTTCATGCCACTTACTCGCAATTCTCCTCTGCCTCCCCTCCCCGTGCACAGAACTGTATCGCGCTCCATTGCCCAGGGGGGAGCTCAGATTTGCACTCGAATTGAGGAAGTCTGCTCCAAAAATACGTTTCGCAAAGAGGACAGATTATTCCCCGGCTTAATACATTTAGAAGGTGATAAGGAGAAGATTTCTGTGTTGTTGATTTTTTTTTATTTGCCCTCAGTAAAACCCCACAATAGTGAATTATTTGCAGCAAATTGCTCAACGGGCTCTGATGTTTATGAACTTTCCAAGCTCTGGCCCAGTTATTTATGAACTGATTCTTTATGTAGCGTTCTTTGAGAAACGGTTGATGCAAACATATTTCAGCCTTTGGGTGGCTCACCAATGATTCACTGTGATAGTGCTGAGGGCACATGCATTTCCCCCACCAAACGAGGCTGCCTTGGCTGCAGGGGCTCGGGGTGATTAAATATGAGTGGTTCATTAAGGGAAAGAGCTACAGCAGGAGACCCGGGTACCAGCTTACTAGCAAACACTCGTGGCCTCACGCCATTCCCAGTGCTGTGGCTGATGCATGAGATGGAAGGGTGACACAGAAAGATGTCTTCGCATCTCCTGTCCCTACATGGGTGACCTCTACATCCCCAAGGACCTTCTGAGATGCTGCACAAAATGTGCTGGCACGAGCAGCAGAACCAGAAAGTGTTGCAGGAGCAAATGAAATGGTTGCAAGTAATCCATGGTCAGCCACACTCCCCTTATTGCAGCCAGCATCTGTCTTTAAGAGGTTTCCTAACTTGAGCCCCATGAGACTCTCATTGTTGAGCTTCAAATAAAGCAGTCAGTGACTCCAGCACAAGCAGAGAGCTGATGGATTGGTCCACCCAGAAGTGGAACGATCAAGGGATTGGCCAGACAACGCAGCAGCCCATCTGCACTGCACCCAGACCTGAACCAAGATATCACCAGCTGGTTCTTTGACCTCCCAACCTACTGATGGGACACTGAGTCAGTGACAGCCCCAAATAGGACCACGGCTGGCAAAACCAAGCAGGATGGCAGAGCTGAAGATGCAAACTTTTGGATATTGATGTCAAATTACGAGCAAGTAAAGCAGGATGATCTATCTTTCAAGTAAGATTCTCATATTTTTGTATACCACATTGCACACGCTGCTTCTGACACTCCCGAATCCTCGTGCCTCTCTGAGCACCAGCAATCAAGCAGAAAGTTCTGGGGCAAGCTGTGAAATCTCTGAAATGAAAATCAATTCCATCTCCATTTCACAGGGACTAATGTGGCATTTACAACACAAACAATCACTCCGGCTGGGGAGGGAAATTAAAAGCTGCGCTACATAAAAAGGAACAATGTTTAAAGTTCTGGTGGAAATGAGCAGTCGGACCGGAGATAATGACAAAAGGGTGTTGGGCACGTGAGAGCCCGAGGCACAGAGCGGGGCTGGGAGCTGGCTGCATCTACACAGCTGTGGGGATGGATGTGGGCTGGAAACAGAGCCTGAAGGGTCACAGTGGTGAAGTGGTGGAAGAGCATCTCGAGAGTACCACTGGGTGATGCCGGTGAAGATTTTAATTAGCTTCAGTGCAAACACTGGGAAGTAAGTAAACAGTGTGGGATGCACTGCCTGCAGGAGCAGAGTGCTGGGCATGCCCCAGGAGATATTTCCAGCCTCATGACCACCTCCTATATGCAGCATTTTCCAATGCAAGCTGGAAAAGCATTCAGCGTATCTTTTTCCCCATGAAGACTTTGCTCTTTCTTTGCATACAGTCAAGTAGGACCTGTAAGCGCCTCGAAGCAATCCCTACACTCTGTGCAGCTCTGATAAAGCAGCAGCTCGGTTTGCAACACCGCACATGAAAGGAGACGGGGATGAGTGGCCAGGTGACAGCAGTGACAATGCCCGGAGGAGGAGGAAACACCACCAGAGAGGGCTCAGCGAGCAAATGGGGGCTGTTTTGTCTGCAGATGAGAGGCTGAGGGCAGCCACAGGAATAATCTTACAACATAAAACGGCACTGCTGGGAGGGAGGAGAGACATTCTCCGTGTCCACAGCAGACAGCATAAAGAATAATGAGCTGAAATCGCAGCAAGAAAAAGTTGGGAATACATGAGAAAAAACTTTCTAGGGAAAAGAACAGCTCTGCACAGCCTCCCTGTTTGCACAGTCCTCCATCCAGGTTCAGGTTGGATATGAGGAACAATTTCTTCTCCGAAGAGCAGCGTTGCACTGCACAGCTGCCCAGGGAGAGGGGGGGCACTGTCCCTGGGGTTGCACCAGAGCCATGGGGATGTGGCACTGAGGGATGTGGGAAGTGGACGTGGTGGGGTGGGGTTGGGCTCCCCCAGTGAAAGAGGCAAGATCCTATTCTCTCTGCCTGAGGAAAACACATCTTGCAGTAAAAATGCACTCCACAGCTGAGAGAAAACGACAAATAAAGACATTGCAACCCAAGAAACCAAAAGCACAAGGTCTCAGTTTTCCTGTGAATGTGCAACAGCTTCGGGTGTGATTGGCTCACAGATGACATCAGATCATTACATGGGTTGGCCAGATTTACCTTGATCAGAACAGCAATTTAGTCAACATTTCTTCTCAAAGAGCACTAATCACTTTTTTCCCTGTTCGTGTGCATAAAATAAGATTGAAACGCACTGCACAAATTGCTTGCCGCAGCCCAAAAAATGCTAATAAGCAGCAAATATCTAAATCATGGCTCGAGACCTGGCCCGACAAGGTAAGAAAACAGTGCTGGCACATGCAGAACTATTATTTACTGGTGTCAGAAATAACTATTGCATCTACATAACTGGGAGCTGCATGACAGCTTCTTCCGGGAAACTGCTTCAGCTGCAGAAAAGCTGTGATTTGAATGAATGAATGAATGGAGTTTTTCATACATGGCAAGAAAGTATAAACCAGGATGCAAGACCTTGCAAGGTCTCTGCTCAGCTATCAACCCATGGGAAAGAGGAAAGAAATGGCTCCTTTGACAAACAAAGGCACCTCTTGATGCCCTCCTAGGCTGTGCTAATTGCTCCTTTATTATTAACAGCAAATACAGATGGTGGTGGAGTACATTGAGCTGTTACTGGGATCCAAGAGCTCCCTGCAAAGACCACCGATGGAAACTTTTCTGTAACAGTCCCCTCTCCCCCTTGCTCCATTATGGACCCACATGGCCTAGCCAACACCAGCTTGGCACCAGGCCCTCCAGCTGAGTCAGGCTGGCAAATTAATATCGTTCCTATTGATGCAAAGCCATGGATCTGAGCATCACTGGGAACCGAGGTCAGCAAGATGATGCGTGCCCATCATAGCTCACGCAAACCCCCACCACAAGGGGACTGCCATGTGCTCTGGTACATAGGGCATGGCACTGCCATTCTTTACACCACTTACATCAGCATTTTCACCCAACCTCCCTCACATCGCCCCAGCACATCTCTACCACCACGACTGGTTGTCATCCCTTCTTTCTACCCCAGCATCCCCAGTCTTTTGGCTACCAAGGCATACTGGGGCTGCTCTCTTGTCTTTTATGACACTCTCTGGGCCGGCAGCTCCACTTAATGCTTAGATTTATATTGTCCTGTGACAGTTCTGTTGAGAGAAGGGAGGGGAGAATGCCACTTTGATTTGCATTATTGTGGGGAAACAGCGGCCAAGTTCACGTATAGATTTATGAGGCTGGGAGTATATATTGACTCCGACTCTCCAAGGGCTTGGGTGCGGGCATGGAGAGGACTCTTATCTCACTCACACTGTTACAAAGCCTGGATCGACTGTGCTGAAGACAAGCAAGGACTTACATCCCTACAACCAAGATCAAAATCAGGCCCAGACTCCACTAAGAACACCCTAAGGATTAGGGTGCTGCTGATTACCAACTGCCCACTGCAGCAATCAAACAGAAATCATAGAATCATAAAGGTTGGAAAAAAAAAACAGCCATCAAACTATCCCC
Source organism: Tragopan temminckii (assembly GCA_028571105.1). Taxonomy (NCBI): domain Eukaryota; kingdom Metazoa; phylum Chordata; class Aves; order Galliformes; family Phasianidae; genus Tragopan; species Tragopan temminckii. The sequence goes on from JAOWBP010004605.1 coordinate 635,998, forward strand.
ACTACGCACAGAACACCACAACCCTCCAGTCAGTGAGCAATGGAAGTGGAGCTGGTGGGGAAATGCTACCCAGATCAGGGCAAAGCAGTGCAGCAAAGGGAACGGGCAAGCCACCAATTCCAGCCATGGGAGCTCATTCCTTTCAGGGAGGAGAGGGAACAGGGCTTTGCAAGAGGGATGCAAAGGGAGGAACCAGGATGTTCCTTCCCTGCCAGGAGGCAAAGCAAAAAAGCCTTGGCAGGGGAAACCCTTACATACAATAAAGGTATAATAAAAGGGTTTCTACAGGAAGGTAATGCAAAGGTAAGGCAGATTCTGGTTTCCCTCTTGGAAACAAGCCCCTTCACTCTGGAGATGAGCTTTCTGGCAGCAGAGCCATGAGAGCTGTGGCTTCAACTGCTGCCCACTGCATCGGGAGAAGGCAGTGAGGTTCCTGCTCACCCACCTCCAGGAGCCAGTGACTTTTCCAAGGCAGCCCCAGCCTTGGAGCTCAGCCACGGAGCCAGAATGATGCTGAGGGCATCGCTGCCCATGGCAGTGCCCGCACCTCCCGACACGGGCAGTGTGTCCCTCACTGCCTCCTGAGCCCACAGCTCCACAGCCCCACTCCTCCCAAGGGCAGCGCAAGGTACAGCTGTGTGGATGCTCACTGATATTTCAAATCCTCCAATTAACAGGAAGATAATTCGTGCGGTTAAGCATTAAAAAGGTACTTAAATCAGAATGAATTCCGCTCCGTTATTTCCCAAGATTCAACTCCTGCTCCATGGCCCACAGAAATGGAATGGGCAGACACAGCCCATAACCCGCTCCTCGCTCCACCTCCCCTGGCCAGCAGCAGCCACCGTCCCCCTGTATTTGTCCATTAATGAACTGCTTTGTAACACTGAATGACATTGTTCAGCTTCATGTATTCCAGCCTGATGCTGCAGCAAGAGACTTCAAAGCTAATGATCAGGGTACGTCCATCCACAGATGAGCATCCCCTTCCCTCCACCCCAACCAGGGACAACACTGCAGGGGAAAGAGTGAAAGCATTGGAAAGGAAACACATCAGGCATCACCTTTAAAAAAGTATTTCAAAAATGAGCTGTTTTTAATCTCTGTTATAGTAGGTTTCCATATTCCTACAGTTTAACAGGTTTGTGGCTTCTGCACTTAGCACTGGAATAAACAATGCTCCAGTAATTGCCAGGTCACTTGTATTTACTTCTGCCTTCATAAAAACCATCCCATACGGCAGCCTTGAGCGGGCTATACTGTAATTTTCTTTACTGCCTCACACTAATGGAGGCAGGAGGGATCTGAAGAGGACTAAAGAGGGCAGGAGGACCATGGCAGATGGTGGAGAAAGAAGCCCAACAGCTCAGCAGACTTCCGACACAATATTAAAACTCACTCCCACCTCAATTTGCCTGGTCTTTGGCAGCCTGGTGGGGAATAAAGAGAAATGCTGGAAGTCCAATGCATCATTGTTTTTAATTACAGCTGTTTTTCTCAGCTGGGCTGGAGGAAGGGATGGAACGAGAGGGAATGGCCTCAAGTTGTGCATAGGGAGGTACAGGTTGGGTAGTAGGAACAACGTCCTCTCCAAAAGAGCGGTGCTGCACTGCACAGCTGCACAGGGAATGGAGGGTCACCATCCCTTGGGATGCACCAGAGCCATGGGGATGTGGCACTGAGGGAGGTGGGCAGTGGGCACGATGGGACGGGGTTGGACTGAGGATCTGAGAGGTCTTTTCCAACCATGGCTGCGTGGTTCTGTTCTATGAGCAGGCTGCACATCCCAGCTCAGCCCTCAGACCCTGCGGAGCACGTGCTCCATGCAGAGCAGCCGAGCGCACGCAAGAGTTCGCAGCTCTAAATTTAAGCTCCTTCCACAGGTTGAGCTATTAATTACACTTCTGGAGTGCTTCATGACAGCGCCTATTCACTGACTGATCTCTGCCACGAGGCACTGGAATAGCACTGGATAATTCATGAACGGGGAAAGAAGGAACATTTACAGCTAGCTGGGAAATTTGCTTCTATGAGAAAGCTCAGCAAAAAGAAATGGAGGCGCTGAGGATTTCACCACTTCAACATCTTTTTCTGCAAGTGCTTTGTTGAAAGCTGGTAGGTCTCAAGAGCAAAGGATGCTCAGTTTAAACAGCAGCCATCGCATTTTTGGCCAGAATTAGCAGTGTGTTCTTTCCCTGATATGCTCAAATGGGCTGATTGGAAGCAGACAGCTCCTGCTGGAAGCCTGCGCTAAAAAATAAAATATATTTTCTCTGGAAAAGGAAATTTAAAAAAAAAAGGATAAAATCTGCTGTTGGGTCAATTGATGTGGGGGAAAAACCCTAATTCCATCTGCACAGGTATAGCTGACCATCTATACTGTACATGCACTGAGACACAGGGCGCTTACAGGAGAGAGATGGGAAAAGACATCGCCAGAAAGAGATCTGTGACCTGCGATCAACTCACTGCCCGCAAAGGAGGAGTCTTCCTGAAAAGCAGAAAAAAGCAGGGGGAGAAAGGGGCATGTTTAAACGCACACACTTAAACCACACTTCTGGGTGTGCGCACCACGCTGGTCCTGCATGAGTTATCAGCTCCGAGTGCCGCACCGGATGAATTAATGTTTCATTAAGGGCTGTAACCGACTGCGGCGCGTCGGCACCGCCGAGCTCTGCTCCTGATGAGCAGTTGGGTTATTAGAGTCAGGAGAGCAACTGCGAGGTTATTGCCTCGCTCCAGCCCAGCTCTGCATACTTTGCAAGGACTTGCTGCTTGCTGCCTCCCTTCCTTCACAGCCCATCGGCCCCGAAGTGGCTGCGTTTGGTTATGACAAAAAGCTTGCGTTTTAGCGCCGGTTTGTTCCATCATGTCGTAAAGTTTACAGCCTGCTGGAGGGCCCCTTTTTACATGAAGAACGAGCACAGGAATACAGGATCGACGCTGCCGCGTGGCGATGCTCACAACAGAGAGCGCAAACTCCAGTTGAGATTTGCCACAGATGATGGGGAATTTAGCCCCACAGTTCCCATCAATTTCAATCACAGCTGTGGTGGTGCCAAGCACATGATTTATCACAAGTCTCACTGTGTTCTGCATTACTTTTCAGAATAAAATATCGCCTTCCTTTTATCTAAAAACAACCCTCTCTCCCAGTCCTAGCCCTATCACCGGCACATTAAGAGCATTAATAAAAGTGATCTGAGCATTAATAAATTAGCTAGTACTTCACACGCTTCATTATGTTAAAAGAGATGAGAAATTACAGGGTTCTTCAAGACATCTGACTGAGAAGGGTAATAAAGATCAAAGGGATATTAAAGACCAAAGGTCAGCTTTGGAAACCCAAACTGTACCCAACGCATCAGGAAAAGGTGAGGGCAGAGAGAATCATGTCTCATATCTATAACTTCCATTTATCCAGAAAGACACACTGTGCCATCACTCCATACTACTAGGTTGTTCATTTCACTGGCTTTGTACTCATACCAACAAGCAAGATTTCGGCATTCAGCTGTAACGGCCCAACCTAATCCCAGGTTGTGCTGCCACAAGGGAAGAAGAAAGAAGGCCTTCAGAGGCACTTGGTTTTGAGATAATTTTTCCAATTAAACCAAGCGTCAGGTGGAAGCTTTTCAATAGCAATAACTATCCACACCTATTGGATACTTCTAAAGAGCCCATTCATCTCACTATCCAAATGACAAGATAACTGCTCACACTGTATAACTTCTTTACACTCAGAAGGGTCCCAAAGTGCTTATAATCGACTCACTACGGGATTCATTTACCTAGGCCTGAACCACATTGATTCTGGTGCAAAGCACAGCGACTCTTTAACAATGAGCAGTAACAAACCATGAGAATTTGAGGCAGGAGGTCAAGAACAACCCAGCCATCTGAAACAGCAAGTGTAAAAAAAAAAAAGAGGGATTTAGGGAAAAGCAATGAAAGTGATGCAGTTAAAATAATCTAAAATTGGACCCGAGTCCATGGCCACCATCTCCAACCTTCTGCCAGAGGTTCCTTCAGACTACGCACTGGCAGATGATTAATTTCCCATTTTTAGTTAAAAAAAACCAAAACACATCTATCTAGAGACTCACATTATTTGCTAGGTACAACAGGAATAGAGAATTTCCAGCCCTATTTGACAGCATCTTGGGTTTTCTGATTGATTTCCCAACCAAGCTGTTGACCCAGAGAAACCTCCGAGGATTGCAGCCCTGGCTCACGCAGCTCCCACCCAAAGTGCCTGAAAGGAAGCGATCCCCATATATGACGAGTGACCTGGGAGGTGGCACAGTTTCTCTGCAGCCTTATTAGAAAGCACTAACGGCACAGGAGCAAAGACCCCTGATGTTATTTGGATGTGAGCTCTCTGCCAGTTTATTTCCTGGCTGGATACGCTGGGCTACCTGCATTGCGCTATGAAAATGAAACAAATAGGAGACAGCAGTATGAAAATCCAGGCACCTTAAATCCAGACCTTAAATTCAGCATGGAACCAACTGAAGATCACATTTAATGTTGAGTCCAGTATGTTGGCCATGACCTCCCAACGCTTCATATCAATCCACAGTTCATCATTACAACCGGACAAGAGAGAGCGGTCTCACCTTCACCCTCCTCTTCCCACCATCACTGGACAGAAAGTGCATTAAACAACAGAACTGAGCTGTGGATGTCCCTGTACCCTGCAGGGGAGTTGGATTAGACGACCTTTAAAGCTCCCTTCCAGCTCAAATGATTCTTTGATTAAACATGCCAGCCTCCTCCAGACGTGGCTGTATGGCACAGCACTCACCTCCCTTGCCCGTCATGCCCAAGAATGGTTTGCAAACAGCCCTGGTGCTTCTGGGGAGCTTTGGACACGTGTGTGCCATCAGCACAACCTCTGCAGCTCTACCAAGGTTGAAACAGAACAATCCCTGCAGGGCTTCATTCCACCACAGGGCTAAAGTGCATCTTTAGGGCCTCTCCAATCTGTGCATGCATTGCAAGGAAATGTTTTGCTGCTGCTGCATTCCCCCTCACCTCTGAGATCCCCTTTTTAAGCTGTGCTCTGCTCTCCTGGTTTTGGAACCCCAGCACCTCTGAGCCACAGTGATGAGAGGGGAAGAGCAGTTATTCCCTGCTGTTGCCACCGCTGTGCGCTCAGGCAGGTCTGAATGCTGAATCACACACTGTACAGGAGAGAGGTTCCAGGTTTTCTTTTTCAAGTCAGTGCTGTTAATTACTTTCAGGGCTCCAAACAGCAGCCAGCTCTATGTGAGGAACCTGACAGAGCTTCTCTGCGTTTCCTGTTCCGTGAGCCTCCCTTCCTGCCTGGCTCACCTGGTGGGGAAGGTTTGCGTGGACCGATGACAGCAGATAAATCACCAGCTCTGCTTGCCAGCTTTGAAAAATGAATCTGGGCTTCTGCATTTCTCACCAGAGCATCGCTCTGCTGGTTGCCTCCTTGCCAGCACAGGAGGGCCATTTTAAGTGGGAAGCCACAACAAACCCCAGTGTATTTACAGGAGCAAAGTTCTGTCACCTGAGAACACCTCAGACGTACCCGAAGCTGACACAGCTCCCATTGCAATACAGCCTGCCATATGGCCAAGTGTGCTGCGTGGCTGTTGGACCGTGCAAGACATGCACAGCCACAGACTGAAGCATCCTATGGGCTTCCCACCAGCTGGGTCAGCAGGGTGCGGGATCTGCTCTGCAACCACAGAAGCGTCTGTCCCCCATCACCCCACCCAACACACCCAGCCCCTGCAAACATTTGGATGCACTGCAACCAGGTGCAGGAAACAAAGGCTGGGGAGCCCCAAATTAGGTCAAATCTGCTGATGAGAGAGGAGTAAATAACAGCTGCTATTCCAGGGATCTTTTGTTCTCGCTCAAAGCAGAGCAGGTAGCGCTGCAGATCTGTCTCCTCTCGCTCCTGCTAAGCTGTGGTTGAGGCGTTTCCAGAGTTTCATGGGAACATAAAAAGAGGCAGAGGGGGGGACTTCAGCAACGCGCACTGATGGTAATACGTAGCTGAGCCTACAGCCACTGATTAATGGAGCCAATCAACAAACAATTGTGAGAGTTCCATTCCTGCAAGCGCCTGGACATGAACTGACAGCACGGAAAGTGCGCTGCCTCGTAACGGGATTTTTTTCCCCCTTCGCTAGTTTAATAAGAAAGCGGCTAATAATAGGAAGGAGAATATTTTCGAGGCGTGTTTTATTATCCACTTATCTCTGCTGTCTGCCAAAAAAAGGTCTGAATATTCCTCAGCACATCTGAGACTTTCTGGCAGGGGAAAAAGACTGATGAGTTATAAAGTAGGGAACTAATGAAAGCAGCTACATCTAAGTGCGGTAGTGGGGTCCCTGAGCAGAAACGCTCTGCAGCCTGGCACTGTACCTTCTGGGTCTGGTGGACGAAAAGAACCTAGGGAGGTGTTACTTTATAACAGAGAGAAAATAAGGTGCCATAAATGCTCAGATTCAGTTACTCTCTCCCCAGACACCCAGGAATTACCTGAAATCCCCCCCACACCAGCAGCATCCCACAGCGATGACCACGCAGCAGTGCCCCGGCAGCCCCTGCCAGAAGGGGAATGGTGTTTGTGCCTCCCTTCTGCTCTCACAAAGCCTGCTGTGATGTGATCACAGCTGAGCTGGGAGTGCAGAAGTCAGAGATTTGCTTTATGCTCCGCGTAACGCCAGCCGACAATAGATAGAGATATATATTTTTATATAAATAAATAAACCTCTGCCCATAAAAATCCATCTATCTATATACAAGGCATCCGAAAGAATTACTTTACTGAAAAACATGGGCGATGTGGATGGTAGCAGAAGCTGTCATTACAAAAGCACGGAGATTTAGCACTGCTGGGCCTTAAGAAATGGTTTTCCATAGTGGCAGCATCCCATGCTCAGCCCCAGCCCTTCCCGTCGGCCGTGCAAAGCCTGCTATCTCTTCACCCTCCTCGCACATCATTCAAATTCAAGTAGCTCCTCTGTAACACGCTGAGCAAAAGCTTACCACTTCTTATCCAAAGCTTTCAATCTCGTAAGAAATATTAAAAGGCAAACATGAAAATTACAGGCAAAGTAACCAGAGGATCGTAACCTGCAGCAGTAATGGAAAATCCAATCGGTCTTCGGTACAGCAGGGCTGATGCAAAATACAGAGGGAAATAAGTGCTGCTTAGCCCTGTCTCTGTTAATATTGCTGTGCCGGGCAAGAAGCAGAATGCAAAATAAAAGGAAGGATGGAGCCTTTTTGAGAAGAGTTGCTGGATGCAGTGGGAAGGCAATGTCCATTTATCCCTGCGAAAACAGAAGGCTCATAGGACATGACTGCTTTTGCATGCAATATTTCAACCACCCCTCATTTCTGACCTGTATCTCCGGCACCTCCCCACTGCCCCCCATATCCTACTCCAGCTCCTGCCCTACCCAGCTAACACAGCAAACCCCATCTCCCAGCACATCGCTCCCTTTGCCAGGCATGAAAAAACATCTTGCCCGTCAAGCTGTGAAGCTTCGGTTATCAATTCAGCACTTAGACGCAGGCAAGGTCTATTAGTGATAATGAAAGTGGGGAGCCTAATTCCCAACACAAATGAACTTGGGGAAAAGGGGATTACATCTCCTGACAGGCACAAAGTTGAGGATCTGGCATCGGCGGCTCTGTTTAACAGGCTGACCTCATTCCTGCCTTGTAAACAAGCTTCGAAGTATGAATAATAATAATAAAAAAACCCTCATTTTTCTTGCAGAATGATTATATTGTTTTATTATTTTTCTATTCATGCTGCCAATAATAAATCACATTACCCAAGATGTTCACATTTATTACACTACTTAGAGCTCAGTGTAGCTGGCGTGGTTTTGCATTAGCACTGTGTTGCCAGAGCTCAGCTTTTTGTTAGTGACTTTGGAGTCCCCAGCACACACCCTCTGTAAAACAAATCAAGATGGGGAAAACAGCCCTGAATTGGTGATGCCAGCCAAAATCCCACTGACCTGGATGGGTCAGCATCCCCCCATGACCTCAAGACCCACTTAGACACGATCTTGGGGAAAGGATAAACTAGAGGAGATGGCAGAAGAAACTGGGAGATGAACTTCAACCCAAGGCTGTATTCCATTTCTAATAACGAGGTTATCCCTAGGGCCACAAACAGCCTTAATAGTGGTGCACAAAACCTCACTTATCCATCCACCTCAGAAGACTACCAACAGCTTTAGAGGCGAGGTGGGCTTGGTGAAGACTCCTTGAGCAGGAAGCCTTTTTGCATTGTAATGGCAAATAAATAGAGGCACAAGGAAGGAAATTATGCAGCGGTTAGTAGGCATGAAAAAAAGGCATGCAGAACCTAACCCATGCCTTCACCGCTGAAGCCAGCGTATCAGCATCCCTCGGCTGAGGTGGGGTTTGGGGATGCACCTTCTCTGCCTGCTTGCTTTATTAAAGTGCAATTTAGCACTTCAGGTTTGTTTCTGCGTGCTCAGCCCCTGAGCAAACCTCACAGGGCAGCAGTGCAGCGCAGCGAGCAAAACAAAACCGGGACCTGGCTGGTGCATGCGAGAAAAAGGGAATCATATGGTTGAAGAGATGAGTAATTGTAGTGGAAATTCAAAATCACTTCACTGAGCCCATTTCATGCCATCGTTTCTGCCCTTGTAAATCAGCAGCAGCAGCAGCAATTTATTCCTAAACAACAACAATTCTGAATGGGAAGGAAAATGAAATAATTGTGTTTTGACCAGCTCAAGACAATTCCTCTGCATGCAGATACATATTTATAAATGGGGTATCAAGTGTGAAGTGCTCCGTCACGCTTGTTATGTACTTCCAGGTGCTCATCACTGCTGCGAGCTGCACAGCAACATGAGGGCAACTGCAAAACTTTGCCAAGAATTTGGAATTCGTGCTCAGCACTCCCAGAAACCCAAATAATTCACCAGGGGAGCAGCAATGCCGACAGGGACCTCCTGGTTTTGGTGTCTTCCTATGCTGTCCCCAGCTATTCCAGTCTTATTTAGACACATCTGTCTCAGCTCTGCTAGGTGACTTCTGTCTCTGCTTACAGCAGTTCTTACTTCACAGCCCTCGAGCTGTGCACCATATGCTGCCTTTCTTTTAACCTTAAGTATCTGTGAGACAGATGCAGCTTTTGACTGTTTGTCCGTGAGCAGCAGGAGATGCCCGGCTGCTCCTCAGCAGAACTGACTGGAAGAGGCATTGCCCAGCTCTGCTCCACGTCCTTGCAAACCTCAGATCCACCCAGCTTGCAGGGGATTAACAACTTGTACTGCCTTCGGCTATTCTGCAGTCTATCCCTTGATCAAAACGTGATCAATTAGTGGAAGAAATCCAACGTGCAATCGCTTTCCTGTTTGCCCTCCCCAGGAAGGTCCCTGTCAGTCCTTCTCACATGTCACTCTGCAAATCCCAGGGTGATGCGAAGGGCCCTTTGCCTCTGCATCCCCTCCCCAACAGCACCCACGCTGCAGAGAAGCCAGCAGCAAAGACCTGCATACAGAGGGAAGCGAAGGTATGGCATATTTGAATGACAACTCTCAAGGTACATCAATCAAAGTGTTTTCCAGGGGAATATTCTGATTTTTTTCCCCAAAAAAAGTATTTGGCATATGATGAAAACAATGTCAAATGCTGTCTGTCTCCACGTTTCCCGCAGAAGACCTCAACTCGTTTCCTAACAGTCTCTACTCCAGGTGCAGATTGCCTTTCTGATCCCCATTAGGTCTAGCAGCTGGAAACCCTTCCAGCCTTTTTCCTTCTTATTGATTTCACTAATTATTATCTTTAGTTTTAACCTCATTTTCTTAAGCTATTTTGACAGCTTTGTTGGTCCATCAATCAGTTTCTCCTAAGCACTTTTGAAATCCTTGGTGAATCTCAACCTAAGTTGACAAGGGATGATGAGATGCATTGTTAAGGGGAAGAAAAAGGAGGAAAGAAGAAAAAAATATGGAAAAAAGGGGCCGGATGAAGGAAAGCGAGCCTCTTCTCTGCAGCTGAAGAAATAAAACACACTGCCTCTTCCCACCTCAGTTTCTTATTGCTGCACCCTATTAGAAGGAGGAACAACGAAACGGCACCGAAACGAGGCGGTGAGAAAATGCAACTGAAATAAATGGGAAGATTTCACTAGGATGTTTGTTTGAAAAATGTAATACAGATGGGAACAAGCTGCTGGGAGGGAACAAACATCATCTCGATTAGCATTCAGCTGCAGCGGAGCATCGGGAACGCCTCCTATGAGAAGTTTGCCCTCTGAGCCTGCTGTGCCCAGAATCACAAAACAGACCAAAGACAACTCCCATATTATGTTTTCTTTTCTCTTCCCTTTCTTCAGCTTGAAAGCATCATTCGGTGCCACTCTGACCTTCGTGTTTAACTTCCCCTATAAGGAGCCCTACACATCCATTTAGCATTAGTGAAACTTTGATGCGATCCCTGTTCCCCCCAGCCAACCGACCCCCAGCACCACCTGTGGAGCTCCTCCTGCCCAGGAGCTTCCAACCCTGCCCAAGTTTAGTGCTGCAGTGGCCTCAGAGGATGGGGGAGATCTTTGGATTGCACTGAGGACAATGGGCTGATGGAAGAAAACATCTGAGCCTACAGTCTGCTGATGCACGCTTTGGGAAATGTGCTTTGGTTGCCAACTGGGCTGTGATGGGCAAATGAAGCCAGGGCAATGGTGATACAGGAAATAATTCAATTAAAGGTAATGCCAGTGCTTGCATCACCAGTCCTGGTTCAAGTAGGCGGTGCACAACAAGAGGAGAGCCGAGCAAAGAGAAGAGCTGGGCACTGGGGGGATGCAAAGCAGCACTGAGATGAGGGAGAAGTACCAGCATGCCGCCCTCCCATGGCAGAGATGGACTGCTGGGCCACCTGCAGCGCCCTGCCAACCAATACAGGAACACACATTCCTGTTAAAGATGAGCTCTCTCTGCTGCCATCATCACTTGGTCCCACTTTTAAGATTATATCTGCAAGAGATTGGTTTGGGGCACTCTCTCCACCCTCCTGCCCTCACCATACGGCTCCTGGGGCATTTCAGTCCCCCCCCCAAGTAGCACCCCTGTGCCATGTGCCCTGCAGCTGCCAGTGGATCCCGATGTGCACTCAAGTGCCACATGTCCCCACTCCAAACCACTATTATCTGTGATGGTTTTACTTCATCTGTTGATAACAAAACTGGTTTTCCTCTGTCCTGCTGCCTGGTTTCAATGAAGGTAAGAATACGAATGACTAAGCACATAGCTGTACTACTGCAGTTGCTGCTATTCAATTATTAAGATAATTACTTTGCCAGCTTGGTCACAACAGTGGCTCTTACCAGCCAGTAATGCTGCTCGCTTTACAGTTGCACAGACAGATAAGTGGGTGAGACTTACACACACAATGACAGCCAGCTACATTACCTGACCTGATAATTTGCACTTCTAGAGCCCAAGTGGAGCAAAAAAAGGCCACTGCCCCTTTTCCAACCTGCTTGTTTGGCGTTCCCCTTGGTTTCACTATCAACTAAATGCACTCAAGGGTAAAGACTCCTCAGGGACCTGTGAGACGTCACTGCTGCGAACACAACATCTGTATTTGTTGCCACGGTGATGGCTGAGAGTGTTGAATCAGAAGAAGAGCCCTTTGCAGCAGGACCTCGGGCTGATGCACTGCAGGATGGGACACAGCAGAGCAGCGGGCAATGCAGCCCAGCAGGTCTGAGGGATGTGGTGTGGGGTTTTCGTGTTGAGCAGCTCCCACCCTAATGAGGGGACACCGAGGACAAGCCTGCATCCCAGCCAGGCCACGGTGGTGATGGGGAAACACAAGAAGTGCTCTTCATACATGGAGGGAATTGCAGCTTGGGACTGTGCTATTTCCATCCCAGCCATGATGATGAAGTTCTGCGGAGTGCAGGAGTCTCCAGGATGACCTTTCCTAGACAGACGCTAGAAACCTATTACTGAGCGTAAGCCAATTTGCTTCGCCAGTGTAAGTAGCAATTTTCTTTCTTAAATACATTACAGCTGAAGGTAAATGGCTATAAACAGAAAGTTACTTCCCGCTCCCTCCTTGGAGAGCTCTCCCCGTGGTTATGAGCTATGATCTTAAAAACGCTGTTGTGAGACACCAGCAGTGCAGGACAGGGCTGTTTTCAGCTGGTGACTTTCATGCCCAGTTTTTATTAAGATGAAAAAGAAAAGATTAAGTGATAATATCCGCAGGGGGCAATGACTTCTTAAAATATCCTTATGCAGCAGTTTCAACAGGGAGTGGAAAAATAGCAGCAAGGTACAGGGCTCTTGCATTTTATTCAGGTTGGGTAGTAGGAACAATTTCTTCTCTGAAACAGCAGTGCTGCACTGCACAGCTGCCTGGGGAGTGGGGGGGGGGGGGTCACCATCCTTGGGGATGTCCCA
>JAOWBP010004605.1:652052-664022 GCA_028571105.1 Tragopan temminckii
ACATCGCGAGGACGTTGCCATCACAGGAGCAGCACTTACTGCTGCTGTTGCTGCCCATTCTTATTTTTGCACCTGCCATTTCCCACCCAAAAGCAGCTGACGGATGAGAAACCCAACCCTGAGAATGTATTCAGCAGAAACGCAAGAGGAGATGGAAACCCGATGCCCCCACTTGGAATAAACACATCGTTTGGATTTCTTTGCCGTTACTTATAAATCAATTTTAATCATGATGCCAACGACATCAGCAGCAGAACCGAGCCAACCCGCCGGGCCGCTCCTCTCGCACACTAACTACCGCAAATTAAACGGCGGATTGTGTTGCGCTCGGGGTATTGTCATGCAAACGAAGAAAAACAACTCGCTTTCCAATTTCCTCATGCAAATATAGACTGAATTGTTGAGACAGAGAATATATTTTGCCATCTCAGTGGTTCTGCGGAAGATAAGAGAAACTGCAGAAGTTTTGCAATTTGTGAGCTGGCGGCTTATTAAATAAATAAATAAGCACACCGCCCCGCAAAACCAAATGTTTAAATAACATTACAAGTAAACTGTCAAGGTCAGCAAACAATACGTTTAAACAATCTTGTCTTCCTTTTGCCTTTCTGCAAAGGCTATGCTATAATTTATGGGCTTATTTCCTTTTCAAAGAAGTTTCTTGATACAGTCTCAAACACTGTTGGAATATTAAAAAAAAAAGATAGCAAAACTTTGCAGGCTGTCGCTCTGCACCGCGACGCAGGTGGCACTGGAGCTGCAGTTTCTGTGCAGTTCTCCTCCTCCCCAGTAGCTATGAACCCAGGAGGGGCACGCAGACCAGGCCTGCAGTGCAACGCCTGCTGCAAGAAATAAATGTCTGCAGATATTCTGAAGAATCAAAGAAAGGAAAAAAAAAAACAAAAAAACCCTGCCATTCTGCAGTGAAAGCTCAGGACTGGCCTTTATTTTTACTTTTTCAGAACCAAATGAAAGCTCAGAAATGACTGTACGAATGCCTGGGCTCTCATCCCAGCATCCCTGCACGTTTCATCCCCACAGCTTCAACCCTCCGCCCTTCCCCACATTACACCCTCAGGAGCAGCCCCTGGGCTTGCAGGCATTACCTGCGCTCGTGCCATAACTGAACTGCAGAGTGCCCCAGATGGGTGCACTGCCACAGGGTCACCAACCACCACAGACACAGGCACCTTCACCACTCACAGCCACGCATCCTCCAGCTCCGTGTGCCCTACGTCAGTTAGAAATGGATATTTTGCACCCCAAAGCCACCCCACGCCCACAAAGCCAAATCCCCATTGCTATGAGACAGCAAGGGAGACCAAACGTCAATGAGAGACCCCTGGGGTAAGGAAAGGACGTGCTCCAGCACAACCCCTACTGCTGCCTGCACTGCCTCAACACACAGTTCATAGAACCCATGAATCACTGAGATGGGAAAAGACCTCTGAGGTCATCAGGTCCAACCATTAACTCAGCGCTGCCAAGCCTGCAGCTAAACCACTCCCAAAGCACCACATCTCCATGCCTTCCCAGTACCTCCAGAGGTGGTGACTCAGCTGCTTCCCTGGGCAGACTGTTCCAGTGTTTCACTGCCCTTCCAGTAAAGAAAATTTTCCTAAAATCCAACTTCACCCTCCCCTTACTTGCCCAGCATGCCTGGCAGGAGCCAGCAGCTCCATCTCCCGCCTCTCATTAGGTTTTAGTGAGCCAGCCTTCCCCCTCCCTTGATTACATGTTCCCTTGATTACATGTACATGACAGCAGCATTATACTCTGCCACTAGGAATAAATTCATGTCATTCTTAATAACGGCCCTGCAGCTCTGGAGCTGATGGTGAGCTGCTGACCACAGACAGCGAGAGGAGGGAGGGAGAAGGGAGGGCTCTGCAGAGCTGCTGTCAGCCCCGTTTGTTTGCCGGGGACTAAAAGCATGTAATTCACAACTTCTGCACGCCGGTGAAGTTATCATCTGAAAGTTGTTGCTCTGCAGTAGCTTGACAGTCTAACAATACAAAATAAATCTATTCACGCTGCTTTGGCGAGACCAAATCCCGGGAATGTGCCGCAACAGCAGAGAGCAGTGATAAGTTCCCACAACTTACAGCAACTCGGTGCTGTCCTCATTACCATATATTATCTTACTGCACACACAAGAAACCTTTCCATTGGACTTCTCTGCTGCTGAGCTTTATTCCCTGCTCCGCACTAAAGCTGAAAGCACTTTGTGCAAGCCCAAAGCCCTCCTGATAGCACTGGGTTTGAAGTGTCAGAAGCCTCAGTGCTTTGCTGGTTCTCTGGCCGTTGGTGTTAGCAGCAGTTCCTGGAGTCTTCTGAAGAGGATTCACAACTGGATTATGTGCTCTGTAATGCACGGGGCCTTAGCGCATCATCTCCCGCTGCTCTCACCGTGTCAGGCCAGCCCAGATAGGGGCTTTGCAGCACAACAGCAGTAAGGAGGAGGGGGGAGGAACTCCTGCATGAAGGGGAAGAGCAGAACCTAGACAAATTCACAGGCTTTGGAGATGAGGCACCAAATTAATCACAGTGGACAGGGAAGGGAACAATGCTCTGCGTATCAGTGGGATCTTGGATGCACCACCGTTGATGAGAAAGGACAGCAAGACATCTTCATTTCACCTGCTACAGAGACAGATGGAGCACGTGTCAGGGTGTATGGACTTGCACTGAGATAACACCAATGCCAATAAAGATGCATTCCGCCTGCTAGGAAAGCCTGCCTGATGTCATTTGTTGCCTGATCCCCTGCAGCTTGCACATGGCAGAGCCCTAGAAAGCTTTGCCCGCCCCCAGGACACAAGCCCTAGTTTGCTGGCTAAAGCAGATCTGCAGTGTTTTATGGCAACTGAGGATATTGCCTTTCAAACATCAGCAGGCAATCACTGGCACAAGTTTAGCTCTGGTTTCCCCAGCTCAGGAAAGCTGCTCTTCAAGGGTGCCGTGCCAAGCCCGTGCCCAAATAAAAGCATCAGCTCTCACCCAAAAACTCAGCCTGAGTTGCTATGGGAGCTGCACGCATCCTCCGTGTGCAGCTCTGCAGAGATGGCAACTAGCGTGAAGGGTACACGAGTGATCTCTTCCAGAGAGATCTTACCCAGAGGATGTAACTGTGAAATACTCCCAAGCATGAGCCTCAGCAGCCTGAGGAAGCAATGCCGCATCTCCCCCACAAAGCCCATTTTATTGATCCTGCTTCCTCCCCTCAAGGAGAATTTTGGTTCAGGAAGGACATTCCTGAGAACCTGGACCATCTGCTCATTAGCAGAGCAAGGATGGCCCATGCAGGATGACACAGACTTCCCACCACTGTGCTCACGTCTCAATTTCCAGTGACATTAAATTTGCCTGGTCCCTCCCTTCATTGTCTCCTCTCGAACTGGATAGGGCTGGACCAATGCCTACACCACGCCCTTCAGGTAGATTTTAAGTGCTTTCAGAGTTTAAGGGCTATTCGAGTTTTTCTGTTTGAGATGCAGGGTTTTACTTTACTTTTTCCTTAAAACAAAGACTGCTTGTCTGGGCACATGGTGCACGCAGAACTTGCTGCTTTCCTCAGGGGGTGGATGAGCATCTTTAGAGAGGAGTACTCAGCATCCCATGGCCACGTGGCACACCTGCAGGACAGCCACAGCCAACTGTGATTCTATAATACAAGCTTGTATCCACCTGTAACTGAAGACTTTCAGCCTGTTCCTCACCCCTAAGACAAACATCTGATGCCAGCAACTCTCAGTAAATCACCACTTATATGTGATGCTTACATGTCCTTCCCAAATGCCACTCCCAAACCAGAGCGCAGGACTGAGAGGTTAATTAAGTTTGCTTTTCCACTCTGTTCCAACCAGGCTACAAATCACCCTTCCAGGACTCACAGCACTGCATCTCTTGAAAGAAAGCTGGGGAATCTCACCCAAACGCCCTCACCCTCCAAAACCCAACTCCTAGCTACATCTTCCACACACCAAACCCACAGCTCTTGGAAAACCCCACTTCCCAGAGCTTCTGGGAACCCTGGACACTTGGATTTGGTTGGCATCTAATTGAGTGGAGCTTTGTGCCTTTCAATCTGGGGACCGGCACACGAGCAGCAATTCCCAATTTATTCCTGTTGCTGAATGCTCAGTAAGCAGGCGACAGCCGTAAGCGTTTCTTGACAGGCGCTTGGAAATCTAATGCGCTGCGGGTTCTGTTTCCCTCCTCTTAATGGGATGCAAAGCTCTGTTTTCAAAAGAATATGCTAACATTTTAAGCTCTTTTTGTTAGTATAAATGATAATGTAGTCAACACAAGGGCCTCATCTCTCCTTGAAGTGAGTATAATTCCTATTCACCTTAACACACACGCACCGCGCTCAGGAACAAACCTGCGACCAGCTCTCCTTGAGCGGGCTGCACCGCAGGCTCATCTCTTAGCGAGGAGCTGATGAAGGAGCACTCGAAGCTGTCCTCTACTGGATAACCAAGTGATGGACTTGAGGCCTCTTAGCAAATCATACAAGCTAAAGGAGCTCCTTCTTCAGCGCGTTGCAAAATGAATCGTTTCATTTCAGTAGATCTCTTTGTTTAGGAGGAAATACGTGGTAAGCAAGCAAAAGAAAAAGCGGTAGTAGAGTGGTCAGGGTGCTGTCCTGGAGGTGATGAGGCCCTTGCTATGTGCAAACTACAGAGAAAACATGGAATAAAGCCATGGAAGACACAACCCTTGGGTTGCTGGGAGCACAGACCTCTCCACGCCCCTTTGCTACCACTAGGTCAGGCTGGATGGGGCCCTGGGTAGCATCTAGCATCTGGCAGCCCTGCCTGCAGAGGGGGATGGAACTAGATGATCTTTGAGGTCCTTCCAACCCAAGCCATGCTATAATCTTGAGACTCCATCATTATTTAGGCTTCCAGGGTTTAGCCAAACTTCAAGAACCGAATCACCTTCCGTACATTGGCTCCTCTCACAATGAATTCCTCCCGCTGTCTCTAAAAGACACTCACAAAGATCTATGAGAGGCATTCCGACATGGGAAGAGAGGAGGCGTAGAAACCCTACAGCTTTTTCTCCTTGTGAGGTTTATGAAACCGCTGTTCTCCTTGTTTTCAGCGCTCGGGTTCCTTATCACACCTGGTTTACATACAACCCACTGACAGATTCAGAAACAAACACGTCTCACTGCTACAGGATTACAAAGGAAGGATCAATTCCATGCTGTCAATTCCTCCGTTTCATTAGCGACTGATTGGTAGGCATCACATCCTGTCTTCCAAGAGTCAAACCCGTAAACAAGACAACATTGTTAAAAACAACTGCCAGATGCCAGCGACTGCTATGAGACTGCAGTGTGAATAACGATTTTGGAAATAATTGAGCTGTTCCTGGTGGTGGTGATGGTGCGGCCATGAGCGGGACGGAGTCCGCACCCAGCAGGATGGGCAGAACATCCCCAAAAGTCATTAGTAATCTCAAGGGCTGATTTTCCTTACTGAGCAGCACGGAGAAACGGAGCTGGAAAGAGAAAGGAATTGCTGGGGAAAGATCTCCCAAGTTTTTGCTGCAGCCTTGCCATTTCCAAAGCTGGGAATACGCTGGCCAGGTTCCTGAGGAAGGAACGCATTCGCCCATGTTTTTCCCTAATGCACCAACTGTCATGACTGTCAATTGGGCTCGCTTTCAAGGAGAATAAAATTCATTTGGAAAAGAAAGGAAGGAAAAAAATAATTAAAATAAAGAAGAAAAGTAAAAGAAAAGGTATTTAATTGGCATCTGAATTCCTCATGAAACAAAGAGATGGATTCATGCAAAGAATAAGGAGAGCTGTTTTGATATCTGAATTTTAATGACTCCATGGCATTCCTATTTGTTATGTATCTGCTTTCGAAATGTCACGGCTGGCTCTAGTGGTAATTACTGAATTTCAACATTTATAGAAAAGCAGCACATACAGTATGGAGATAATTGCCCAGTTGGATAGTTATGAAGGAGCCAGGTTTTTTTTTTTCTTCCTTCTCCTCCTTCTGCGACTACAGAATTTTGGTAATTATCACTAGAGCCACTTGTTAAAAAATCAGAAAGCAGGTAAACAACAAACACCAATGTAGTTTATTCATTAAAATTCAAAAAACGCATCATCACATTGATCTGGAAATTACAAACGACCGCATCCTGCAAAAAGCACAGCCCTTACGCTACGCCAACGTTTAGTGCTGCTGTACATCATACAATAAGACATTTTCCTGATGGGAATTGTTATGTAATAAACACTATTGTGTGCCATTTGCTGGTGAAAATCAATACATAACCAGGTTATAACATCAGCAATGATCAGACCACAAATCATAAGACTCGGTGCAGATCAGGCGCTCGCACAAAGCGTGGACTTGCAGGAAAAAAGCAGGAGGGCTGCAGCTCAACACAGAGCAAGGCTCTCTGAAACACTGTGGGGGTTTCCTGTTTGTGTTCTTGGTTACATTACACTTGCCCAATAGGTGCAGTCCCCCCTCCTCAGTGTTCCTGCAGACCTACTTGTGCAAAATCTCAACAGAAAATGCTGCTCAGCTCCTTCTTCTGCTCAGCTTTCACCTGAGTAAGTCCTTCCTCTTTGCAGGAAACATTACCTCCATCTAACGGACAGGAAAATCAAGGCATACAGATGTAACAAAGCGCCCTTTTCTTCATTCAGCGCATCACGAGGGCTGCAATGGCATTCCGTCCTACATCTTGCATCTGCACCACCTGAAGAGTCACAGCAGCATTTCAAAGCAGAGCCACAAACGTTGGCTCCGCATAGAATTCAGGTTCAGCTTCAAAGAGCCCACGGCTCCGAGTCTGCAAAGTGTGGGATTTCGGCACGGCCGCATCTTTAATCAGAGCGGTGCACAAAGCAAACGTTCCTGCTTAGAAGTGGGGGTGTGCCAGAAGTGGGGGGCAGAGGTCCAGGGAGGTAAACACACAAGTATGTAATTAAAGGAGCAAAGAAAGCTAACGATGGAGGATCTCCAGGCTTCTACAAAAACAGGGAAGGAAAAGACCATTATATATACACAAGAGATAAGTGGATACGGTGCAGATAAGAGTGACAGAAGGAAATTGGAGGCAGAAGAGGATAAGAAGCTGATGCTGACACTGACAATATTTACTTTTGCATTGCTGTTCGCAAATGAAGAGGATGAGGATTTGCCTAAGTCAGGGATCAGATCCCCAGGGAGAGGAGAAGAGGAATTAGGGAGTGTGCAGATAACACAAGAAATGGTCAATAAAAGCTTAGGGGAACTTAAAACTGACACGAAGCATTACAGTCCGGATGGTAACGCGCACACACATGGGATTTAACGAACAGGGGAAGCCATGACAAAACAGGACTCCACTCTTACGGATTTCCCTTTAAATGGGTAAAACAGGGAACACAGTGCGAGTATTTGGACATTCATAGCAGAAGCAGTGAGCTCTCAAAGACCACATTACTCTGACATCTCTTTCTTGGTGTTGCTACAGACAGTAGGATGGATGGTCCATATTGCTAACAGCAAGGTTTTTTGTGGAAAAAATCCCTAATTTCATTGCTCAAGGCGCTCTTCTTGAAATGCTCTTCCCTTCATTTGCACTATTCGAATCTCATCCTCCAAAGACAAAAAAAAAAAATCAAAATCCTTGTCTTCAGACGGGCAGCGACTAAATATTACATATCTTCCAGAAAAAAATCACATCTGAACCTGCTTTCCCAAGCCATCACTTAAGGAGACAGTTGTCATTAAATCCCTCCTTGTTTAGGACAAAATTTAAGCTTTTGCTTAACTTAAAAAAATGAACAAAAACAAGCCCCAAAGCAACGCATCAGTCAAGCTGGAGAAGTGCCTCCTTCAATCAAGATCTTAATGCATATTGGGGGTATGTAGGCAGAGCGAAGGAATCAGCTGTGCATCGACTGGGAGAAGAGTATTTATTTGGAAGCTAATTTTTAAGGGGAAGGAAAGGCTTGAAAATGCTGGGTTCATTAAGAACAGTCAGTGCGATCTCATGAAAAGCAGATCAATCCTTATTAACTCGTTAGAAGTCTTTGAAGAGATTACTTGACTAGGTGGACAAGTGAGCTGCAATTGGCATGCATCTCTCAGATGGGCTGGGAGCATCTGATAAAGATCAGCCCATGAGGCTAATGCTAATGGTGAGCATCTGAAGCACCTGATGATGAAGAAAATGAGAAAGTCAGGTGCAATGTGCTAGAAAGAATACAAGGACATCCCACGGGGCCAGGGATGGCTCTGAGATGCTTCATGAGGCTCACCAGGAAGTAGGTGAGAAGGAACAGGTTTTACAGCCCATCCAGCCCACAACCTATGGGATGATTTAAGCGCTCTATCATCTGGGCTGGGCACAAATCTGTAGTATAATGTCAAGCCTTGTCCATTTTATTACACCTTCCAGCTTTCCACCTAGCCAACAACTCATCTAAACGACTCCCTGGCAGGACTGAGCAGCCTTCTGCTGGTGTCAAAGCTAGAAGTTCTCCTGGAGCCCAGAAAACACAAGTCTGGCCTGAAACACTGACAGAAAGGTTGAATTTGAATTATTAGACATACTAGGCAGGACCCTAAGTGCAGACATCCTTCTCCTTTGTCTCGCAACCATCAGTCCAGGTCTAGCAACTCATGACATCCTGGAAATGTGCTCTGTCACTATTCTAGAAGAAACTAGGGGTGGGTAGGTAATAATTAAATAACTCTGCAGAAACTTGCTATCACTCAGCCATCATTAAAGATGAACACTGTCCAGATGAAGCAGTCAAAAGGGATAATGAGGTGTGCAGTGGAGGAGGCTGAGAGCTGCCAGACAGTGGGAGGACACCATTTCCTAGCATTTTTCATTGGTAGAACCGATAGATTGTACCTCCAGCCTCTCCCCCAATTACACATTAACCTCAATTAAGGGATCTTTAACTGATCTCCTCAAGAAATAAAAGAAACATTGGCTTTAGCTTGAATGGAGGAGCTTTGCTTTTCAATTCCTACACTTATACTCTGCAGAAGGGGTGACTCCAGCCAAAAGCCCCTCCAGGTAGCTGCTAAACCCCCAGGCAATGCCCAAACTCTGGTTTCTGGGGTGGATCACACAAACTCTTATCATACAGTGGAAACATTGGAGATGGGAGAGAATGAAACAGATCTCATGCATGCAACTCATTAACTTGACTTCATGAGGTACGTCCCTATAAACACCCCTCAGAGACACACAGAGCTGCCAACTCGCATCTTACTAGACAACTGAGACTCCCTCTCTCACACCTGAATAAATACCCTAATCACAGAAAAAAGCTTCAATCAGCGCTTACAACAATCCCACTACACAAATCCATACAACGCCGGCTACATTAATGCTCGCAGTATGACTTGTTATCCACAAAGGAAACACCGCTGTGTGATAATGAAGTCATTCGATTGGGATTTCTAGATGAGCAACAAGAACTGCCTGGTTACCAGAGCATGACACTCAAAGCCACGATGAATAAGCTGTTGATTGCTTAGATCAGAAAAGTCACCTGCGGCTCCGGGAGGAGCATCCCCTGCCCACAGCCCCCACCTCCGGGCATGGGTGAGCACAGAGCCACAGCCTCACATCCTTCAGCACAAAGATGGTTTCTCCAGGAATCACGACTGCGTGACCACCGGTGCCATCAGATTCAGAGGTCACGGGATGCAGCAAAGCAGAAGTGCTCACTGTGGAGGACCATTAACTTGATTAATTGAGGTGGGTTAAGAGCTGCATGGGGCAATTCTTATCCATTCTTCTATTAAGGAGAACTGCTCGCCTCTGCAAGCCTGCAACAAGCATTAATGCTTCCCCCCCCCCCCTTGTTTAGGACTCTTCATTAAACCACTGCCGCAATTCTGCCAGCATGGGGTCAGAACTTCACTACGCAGCCTTGCAATCTCTGCAACAAAGGCACACCTGGAGTAAAATTATGGAAATTCATGGCTTTGCCTGACACGAGGCTGGCGGAGGAAATGACACCATCTGACTTGACCTCTTCACTGCCGGCTGCGACTGCACAGTGAAAGACAGACCTGCCTATGCGCCATCAAGCATCCGTGTTTCTTCTCACCCTCCTGGCTTGGGGTGTAAGAAAGCCCTTGCTGAGAGCAGGCTGAAAAGAGGCTAATAATTCTCCTGGCAGCTGGAGTCCGGGCTGGGAGCCTTATTCCATTGTTTTCCTACTACCTTTCACTCGGAAGAAAAGGAAAGCGTCAGAGAAGTTTGAAAACCCTCTTGTTTTTATGTTTTCTGGCATGGAAAGAAGAAATGAACTTTCATCACCCTTCAGAATTGATTTTAGGTTAGCTTTGCTGAGGCAATTCGGATCACCAAAAATATACACATAGATAACTATATATACAACCATCATATATATGTGTCTGTAATTAACAAGCAAGAACTTGGGGTTGAGTGAAAGCAGAAAAAGAAAGCCATATTTCTCCAGGAAACTGTCTGCCACCCACAGGTTTTCCTTACTTTCTCTGCACAGATGAAAAGCATTTCAGAACCCCAAGGGACACACTGAGAGACAATCTCCATTCTCTTCCTATAGAAAGGGGATGCATCCCCCAAAGCACCACAAGCATATGTCATCAAGAACATGACCACATGTGGTTTTGAAAGTAACCTGCAATGTTCACAGGGATAAGGAGGGCTGGGTACAATCAGTGCTGAAAGGGAATCATTTGGGGATGCCAAAACAAACTTTGAGTTTCAGGGCAAGTCATAGAATCATAGAACTGTTTGAGATGAGAAGGACCTTTAAAGGCCATTTGGTTCAACTGCCCTGCAGTGAGCAGGAACATCTACGGCTCCATCAGGATGCTCAGAGCCCCATCCAGCCTGATTTTGGTTGCCTCCAGGACATTCCTAGCAATTACAGAGAGTTGGAAGTAGACAACCTTCATCTCTGCCTGCTGAAGGATTTTCACAGGTCTTTCTCACAAATAGCCAACACCATACCAAGTTCAGCCCCAGAGAGGTGGACTCACTCTTCCAGAAGATATTTTCCCCAAAACCACACAGGCCATGACAGGAAACAATACTCCCCAGTGTTACATGACAGAAAGCTGCTAATGCATTAGACATGCATGGCTACATGGGGTAAAAGATTGCACCTGCAACTCTATACTGCACATTTCTCATGCAATTAGCTCTGCAAAGCACTGAGCTTTTGAGGAAGGAGCAGCTGAGAGGCTGATGGGGGCTCTGCACTATATACCTGTAGGTGCTTTCCTCTCCCCCACCCCTCCCTGCCTTTTAATATCATCACTTCTCTAAAAATAAAATCAACTTGACACTGATGCAGGCTGAAAAACCCCACCAGACCAATCCTCCATGTGCCTGACTCCAGGGCCCCCTGATCAAATTGTTTTCCCTTTCCCTGCTGATCCTCCCCACACACTCCCTGCACAGCTCACTCTGCCCATGGGGACAGGGCTGGAAATGGAAGCACAGGTTTCCCCCCCAGTACTGAACTGTCAGTGGCAGCTCCGCAAGCGTCAGTGCTTTTTAGGAACTGAGATGCAGCTCAGAAGTAGAAATGAAAGATTTCTTTCCTCTTCCTCCCATTCTCCCCTGCATCTTTTCCCTGCCAAGCCACTAACAAGGGGATTGCAACTGGGAGGGCTGGATGAAAACAGAAGAAAACTAGCAGGTGCTATTTCAGCTGAACCAGACTCGGGATGATGTGGGGAGCCTCTCCAACGAGATGCCTGTCTCTGACCCTAGAAATAAGGGGCTGTTAATGCCTTGAAAACAGGGAAGCTATTTTTCCCACAGGAAATGACTCCTGCCTCAATTAGTAGATTTTTCAGCCCAGATGGAACGGGATGATTATGTACCATAACCATCAATGCTGCCTTCACCTGCAAAAACCTGCCTGGCTTTAACCCTTATCTCTCCTCCAGCATCACATCCCAGCTCCTCACTTTGGGT
>JAOWBP010004605.1:667432-690153 GCA_028571105.1 Tragopan temminckii
CCCTAATACATCCACAGGTGGTAGAGATGGGAGACTTTTTTATTTATTTTCAACTCCAATCAATAGCGTATTCTTTCTCAAATATTCAGTTCTCCACGTTCTCACTGAGTGTGCATGCATAACAAGGTGCCGTACTTCCCCTGCTCTGCGCTGTGCAACCTGTGCCATTCACACACGGCTACCAGTTGTCTGAGTCCAACAAGTGGAAAGCTGAAGTTTTTGCTCAAAGAAATTCCTCCTTGAGCATTGCTGGGGCTGAAAAGGTATTTTCATGACCCCACTAAAAGCAACAGAGCATCTCCTGAACAGCTCGGAGTGATGCTCAGTTTTACAAAGCCAGGGGAAATTTATTTCCCCCCATTAGCTTCAGTCCTGGAGGCTATCAAAGATTCTGGCTGTGATTTTAAACAGGGAAAAACCCCAACCGGCCGGCAGCCCCATCATCCCCTCCCACCCCTCCTGCAGAACAAACAGAGTGCCTGTCAGCCCAGGAGGACATCTGGCCATGGAAATCCCAGCCCCAACAGTTACTGCTTGGCACGGTTACAGGCAATGGGAAGCAGAATCTTATGTGAAGTGGCAGGCAATCTTAATAACAGGTTGTGTGGGAACGCAGCCGTACACAGAGAGATTTGCATAATGTGCCAGTCCTCGAGATGTCTGCTACTACAGGTTTCATACCCCAGATTTCATATACACAATGGCAAACATTTAATTCCGTACTAGGACCTGCTAGAAACAATTTTTGGTGGCGCTACACATCCTCACAGTGCTAAGTCAGTGCATCCTGCCCACATACCAAACACATAACCCAAAAATGCCACCGGGGCTCCAGCCCTGAGCCGTCATCCACACTGCTGTAGGGTCAGTGTGCTGGGGATGGGTTCGATAATCTTAGTCATCTTTTCCAATCTTAATGATTCTGTGATTCCGTGACAGTGTGTCATCCCTATGGCACACAGCTGTCTGAAATTTGGGAGGAAGACAACCCCAGTTCATCAAGGCCACCTTGTAGGTATTTGTGCAGCTGTCATCTGGAGGTGAGTGGTCATCCTAGGGAAAGCATAGAGTGGCTGCATCACCATTAGAGGTGCAGAGATTAGTCAGGGTGAGGACAATACAAACGGTGTGGAATGGGGATGAGTGCTTACTACATTTTGCCCTGTGAAACCGATGCTCTGACCCCAGTCCCACCCTCCCCCAATGGCAGTGAGCAGCAACCTGCCCAGAGCCCTCAGCAAACCACAGGACAGCGAGAAGGCTGCCAGCTAAGAGCTTCATCACTGCTCCCAAAGAAGTGGGCTCCACCACAGCCCACCGAACAGCCAGACCTCATCCATGGAGGCGACAGCAATTCTGAGCCACCGAATCCCGGCAGCAAGCCCATGCAATTGTGTTTGTGTCTCTACTCAGGGTAAGAAATTAGTTATCTGCCTAAAACAAGCAGGCAGATTCAAATGCTGTATTTGTGTAATTTGCATGCTTCAATAATGTTTTATGTATTATGCTGCTTATAAGCTAAAATGTACATGCACGCTCCTGCAAATTTAGGTAAATTATGAATAAATTAAATCTTATCTAAATAAACAAGTGTCTTTTTGAACAGAAATGCAAGCTGTCATGAATATTTAAGTGGACAAGGATAAATCCTCTTCATACAGTGTTACTTCAAAGGGGATTTTAAAGCTTCCTGATTTTTAGTTAGAGAAAAGTAAAGAAAAGAAAAGAGGAGGGGAAGGGAACCTCAGGGCCAGCTGTTCTCCGGGGAAACCGCTATTGAGAGATCTGCCCCTGTGGAGACAGGCAGCAAAAGCTCTTTTCTGGAGGGCTGTGAGGGCTTTGCTGCTGTTGTTCTGTGTTTGTGTTATTTCCTACCAAAGAAGGAGTCAAAGCGTCTGCAGAACAGAACGTCACATAGAGCCCAGTGGGAAATGGGCACTGGGGAAAAGAAGAGGGAAACTGAGGGCAGAAGTAGCACGGTGTGGGGATGCACACCTGCACCCAGCTGTGGGCCAGATGGGGACCAGCAGTTCTGAGCAACCGTGCGACCCTGTGTGCGCTCCTCCCCACGGCACAAAGAGATCGATGTGGAACCAAGGCAGCAAGGAAGAGCCGGGAGATCAGCCCGCACCACTGCCCATCCCTCCTAATCGCTCGGTTGCCAGCACTTAGCCCCGGCCTCACCCACGACACCAGGGGGCAACGTGAGGCTTAATTAACCACAGCCTGCAAAGAGCTCCAGATCCTCCGACAAAAGGTGTTACGGAAGGGCAGAGTGTTATCAGCTGGAAATAAACCCTGGATAATCCTTTCATCCAGCACTAGATGTCTCGCAATCAAATCCTTTCGGCATCGCAGTGGTGCTGATTAAACCCCATCTGGTGCTGCACCAGGAGCTGCGGGTCCCTCAGGCAGCTTTCCTCCAGCAACACGTGCCAGCACGCATCCACATTCCCTTGCTGCCTTTGACCTGGAGGCCATGCTCCTTACCACAGCTCACCATTCCCTATTCGGGGTTTAAAAGATGGATGCGGGCACACCAAGGACAAAAACCAACTTGCAGCATGCATGAGAGAAACACCGTTGTGGCACTGAGATACTTGCACAGAGAAGGAGGTATGATACCCAGCTCTGCTACAGGGGGATGTTCCTACATGTGCTCTCTAGAGGTGACAAAGGGAAAACTACTCTAGGTTTTCAGTTGGTGCTTTGGAAAAATGCAGGGAGTTGAAAAAAAGGAATAAGGGGTGCAGGTAGGTGACTTGTGCTTTGGGAAATGAAGGTTTACTTGCATTCAAGTTGGCTTTAAAGCACAAAGGGCTGAAGGGTACCCATCCCTCTCCCTAGCAGCAAATACCACCTTTCCAGGAGCAGACACCCTGTAAGCATGAGCCTCCAGCATTTACCAGCCTAGGATATTCCTGCCCATCACTGTGGCAGTTTAAGAAACAACCGTCAATGGAGACGAGCTAAAACCACCCCTAATGAGCCATTTCAAAGCACACAGGGGTTGCATCTATTAAGCAAACACATGTGGCAGGGTTATCATTTAAAAGTGTAGAATAAGCAAGCTAGCTTAATAATTAATGTGTGTGTTATTAAGAGATAATAGCAGCAGCACTAGAACGTGCAAAGCAGCTGATGCCATTTCAGGCTGAGTAACAGCAAGAGAGATACTTAATGAACTGCAAAAGATGATGCTCTGAGCATACCCCAGCACCACAGCTGGGGGAAAATCATCACAGAGCGGCCACAGCCACAAAGCCCAAAGACTTCAAAACCTGCACCATCCTTTTGTCTCACTCTGCTTCCTCACACCACACATGGTCAACCCTGGGGTCACTCATTCCCCTTATAGCAACAGGCAGGGATTTGTTGTGGGACAGAGCAGGCATTCATCAAAACACTGAGGTTGGAAAAGACCTCTGAGATTCCCAACCCCACCCCACCATACCCACAGACTGCATCCCTCCATGCACATCCCCGCAGGTCTGGAACACCCCCAGGGATGGGGATCCCACCACTCCACAGGTGAAGTTATAGCTGACACAAGCAGGTAAGGAAGCCCTCATCCAAGCGCTACATCCTGAAGGGGCAGCAAAAAGCACAATCCTGGATGAACTGCTACCAGCTCTGCCCATAGAACTGCCTTGTCTTTGAAATTCTGAACAAACTAAGTGTAACACTGTAATGTGATGGAAAGCACAGCAATGACAACAGAGCAGCAAAGTCCCAGGCTGCAATAAGGAAGGACCTGCTCAAACGCAACAGCCGTAGGCACAAAAACAAAGGAAAAAGTTTGCTTACCTTTGGAAGGCCTCAGATAGGCAGGGATCCCCAACAAACCCCCCACACCTCCACTGCCAACCCTTAAATGAGGGCTGGGAAGGGGTGGATCCTGGCTGCAGCCCCTCCATCACTCAGTACATTGCATGCACCTGAGCTGCCCTGTGCTGGCCCTGCCTTCCCACCAGGTCACCATCACTGCTTCAGGCTGTGATTCAGCATTGCCACTACACCAGGAGGAAAAGAGGAGGGAAAGAGAAGATCTTTCTGGTGCATTAGCTTGTCAGATCTTTAAATCAAAGCAATTTTTGGATTCGCAAAAAGAGTTAAGAAATCGGTACAGTTGGATTGCTGTTGTTCCTTGCAAAGCACTCTGCATTTTCACAAGTTACACAGACCAGTTCTGTTTCAAGGCTCTGCTGACACCCAGCTCAGCCTCCCAGGAAGTCATCGGAGTTTCGTCCTTCCTGAAGGATCTACAACACTCATTTACAGAAGGCACTCGCTGCCCTCCCACCTGCACTATTTCAATTCCATGCTAATGAATTAGTCCCAGTCCTCATTCAGCCCCTGGGGAAACAATTTCATCCTCGTTCCAGCTCACTTCTTTATGAAAGGCGTGATTACAGATTGAGCTGGGGATTTTAGTCTGGAATACTGCTCTGCAATACCCATTTGCTGCCACCCCTGCGAGGAGACAACGGCACATGCCCAGCAACAGCGAGCCCTGCAAACCCCTGCCCTTCAAGCAGAAAGATCTGTGCTCAGCCTGACTGCTCAGATCCATCCTCCAAAGGGAAGCAAGTTGATGTGGTGAGCAGATACACAGCCAGTTCTGAAAGCATGCTCACAATGCATGCAATGCATCCCATTAGCTCTCAGCATCCTCATGCAGGAGGTAGCACCCTGCTGGTCCCTTGCTGTCTTGGTGAGGCAGGATTCCACCAGTCACCTCTCTGTGGCCATTTCTGTCTCTGAGCCCCAAGGATGAGAAGTTTGATGCAGAAATGCTGACGCAGCTGGAGCAGCACGTGGGACGGGTCTCCCTGGAAAGCCGTTCAGATAGCTCCTGCTTATCCAGATTTGTTCCCCGTGACATTTAATCAATCAAACTAAGTTAGGAGCAGGCTTTGGGGGAAATCTTAAAGATGTGTCCCATTTGCCTTCCTCGTGGCTTCCAACAAAAACACATTTACAGCAGCGGAAGGGAGGGCGAGGGAAGATGGATGAAATCACCTAAGAAAGGGAAATGAGCAAACCCCAAAAAGCAATGCCTTTATTTAAAAATACATACTCGAGAAGTCTAATCACAGAGCACTCAGCTGTGAGGTCTATCCATTACCAAGAGACTGACAACACGTACCAGTAGCCAGTCGGGGAACTTTACTTAATAAATCAAAGCTGACAAGTGCTCCCAAACTGATATAAAAAGGCTCTTTAATGTCTGTGACCTGCATAAGTTTTATTCATTTTACTTTCTAAAATAATAGATGAATAGCAATCGAAAACAATCTATTCTCCTCAAGTGGGAGTCATACATCTTTATTTTCACTGTGGGCAGGGAGGAGGATGCTGGGAGCAGAGAAAAGCCCCTGGGAGGGGATATGCACGTCATGAAGGTGGGGGGCACAGTGCTGGGAGTGGGCACGGAGCTGCAGCCAGGAGCTGTGCTATCATGCCAGTGCCTCGCTGCCCTTAATGTGAAAAGCTTCAGCACTGGATTGGATTGGTGCGTCCAATCTAGATCTCCCCTCTTTTAGTTTGAAATCTTTGTCCCACCTCAACAGACCCCCCTTCCTTCTCACAGCCCCTTTAGACACTGACTGGCTGCTCTCCCTGGAGCCCTCCCTTGTCCCAGCTGCACAGCCCCAGCTCTCAGCTTGTCCTCATAAGGAGGGCTTCCATCCCTGGCACCATTCTGTGGCTCTCCTCTGCATGTGCTCCAGCAGCTCCACGTCTCTGCTGCGCTGAGGACTCCACATCTGGATGCAGTGCTCCAGGAGAGGCCTCTGAAGCACAGAGCAGAGGGGCAGGATCACCTCCCTCCACCTGCCAGTTAGCAGCTAACAGCAGAGCCAGCTAACCCAAGTAATTCAGGCATGCAGATGACCACCGGTTCTCCAACAGACGGGTGCTGCAGAGAAAGACACTGCTTAGCTAGAAACGTTGCTTCAAAGAATCAGCTTCTACTGCTCCACCGTTGGTAGAAACTCCCTGACAACTCACACTGTCAGCTTCCCTGCGCTGTTATTGTTTAAAAAAAGAAAACAGAAAATAATTTCTCAACTGCTCCCAATTTCGATCAAATTACGTATACATTGCAGGATGGCAAAGAGGAGATGTGAATTGCTGCGTTCTTGCCTCTTCCCTCACCCTGCCTCTCAGCTTTCAGAAGAAATAAGGTTTGATCTTTTCAAATGCAAATTAAGCAATTTGCAAAATATGTATTTTGGCATATCGGCAACTTGGCTTTCAAAACAAACCGAGGTTTTATTGATTCTGTGAACCACCGCCCGCGTTATCTGCGGACCATAATTTTCAGCTTTAATGAGAAGAGATGCTTTTCATTTAGAGTCATAACTGCTGTGCTCCCATGTTTGGGCCCCTGCCCTCCTCACGCACCGCTCAGCACAGCGCAGAGCAGGGGTGGGGGCAGAGGGTGCCCTCCCTGTTTGCCCCGTCCTTAATTCACATTGTGGCTACAGAGTGCTCAGGAGGATCGGCGGGAATAAATCACCACCCAGCCTGCAAGTTTGATCAACTTCCAGCCCAACCAGCTTGCTGGTGATGAAAGGGACCATAAAACAGCAGCGAGCGCTGCTCTGCATGTTATTATTTCCATGCTCTGCCTCGCTCTGGGAGCAGCAGTTCTGTACCACTGACTGCTGCATCCTTCGGCAGCTCTGCACCTATAAGCTCTAATTAGTGCCCGCTCTCTGCATGGGGATGGGGAGAGCAGTGGGTGCACAGGGGCTGTGCAATGTGCCCCATATTCTCCTTCAGACCTGTATCTATCCTCCAGATCTTGTAGGATCGATTTCCCTGACCCTGTGCTCCCGAACCAGGGAAATGCCCAGCACAGGGAAGCCACGCATGGCAGCACAAGATAAAACCAGGAACATCCATCCCAAACATACAAAATGGGCATTTTTCAACATTTTTGCCAGCAGCTTCCATTGTGCCGGGAGACAACCCTTACCCCCACGCTGTGCCTTGCCAAGGAAGACTCATCCCTTTGCCAGCAGCTGCTGCACAGTTGCAATGGGAACCTTCCTGCCATGCAGGGCTGACTGACAGGACGTGTCACCAGGGACCATTTCCTCTACCTATGAAGCGCGAAGAGCGATTTTGCTCTTACATCCCAGGAACAACAAGGATAAGCTTCTTAACAACGGCGGGATGCCCAGTGCTGCATTAAGACAGCGTCCCAGCAGACAAAAGGATCAGACTGAATGCAGGAGACCAGGGAACGCGCTGTGCTTAAAGCACGATGCAGAAGGAGCGATCCACAGCTCAGGGAGGAGCGCCAGGCCAAACTCAGCCATTTGGGATGCTACACCCTTCTTACGATGAAACACCCCCTGTGCAGTGAATGCAGGTGGGAGCAGCAATGAAAACAACAGCATGTCCTGAAAGCTGGGAATTACGCATGGTGCCATCAGCATTTCGGCACTCAGCCGCCTCCCTGCTGATCTGCAGCCCGGGAAATTCGGCGGTGTGATGACAGCTGAGAGCCAGAGCTGTATTAAACACGAGACCAGGAGATATTTTCTCTTCTAAATTATCACAGTTACTGAGCTATTCTAGGTTTGCTCCAGCTGAGCACAGCACAGAGGCAGAGAGGTGCTGGCTTTCCCTCCGCAGGACTCCTGCATGGAGCAGCTCTGCAAGGAAGGGACATGGGGAGCCCTCCCAGCAGCCTGGCTGCAGCTGGGACATCAAGCATCAATAGCTGGGAGTGGCATCACCGTGGGTCTGCTTCAGTGCTCCGGTCAGCTGAGGCAGAAGGAGCTGTGCATTTCTAAAGGAAAGGCCCCAAACCCAACGATGCCTGGAGGAGAGCTGTGGAGTGAGCACCAAGCAAAGCCAGGAACTTGGCTGCCCCTGAGAGCCACAGCACAGCCCAGCTCTGCAGCACTCTGGAGATGTTCAAGACACGCCTGGATGCCTACTTGTGCGACCTGGTGTAGGGAACCTGCTTTGGCAGGGGGGTTGGACTCGATGATCTCTGAGGTCCCTTCCAACCCCTACAATTCTGTGATTCTGTGATTCTGTGAAGGCAAACACAGGAGCTGAGGAGCTGGAGATGTGAAAAATATTTGTGGATGTAAACAATGCCAAGCGGCTAATGGAGGTCGCTTTGTTTCTTAAATCCGAACATTTCAGCGTCAGCACTTTTGAAATAAAGCAATTTGATGCTTTAGAAATAAATTTCTTTTGAAAGAGCATTTTAAATTCAAATCATTCTGAAAGCAGAACGCTAACACAAACACGAGGGTTAAAAAGTCCCCAAACCCAAAGCTGAGCGTTTTGCATGGCCTCACAACGATCTGCTTTTAAATCTGTTTTGTGAGAAAAGAGCACTCAGCCACTACTGCCACAGTGTGACCCGGAGTGTGTTCAGAGCTCTCTCCTGCGTGGTTTTTGGCTCGGCCATGGAACCCATCCACTCTGCTTCGAGACACCGACGCAGCACAACCCCAGCAGCACGGGGTGCGCCCTCTGCCCAGGCACAGAAGAGTCTATTTTCCTCCTGGCCCCATTAACACGGGCACAGCCCCCCTTCACCCGCACCCCAGACTTCTTCAATAGTAACATGAATATCAATAAAGCATTAATGAGCAATTTTCCCAGCTTCACCGGCTCTTACTGGAAATAAAACCTGACATCCCTTATGTCATTGACTACCTCTCATTTACCGGCTCGCCTGCGCTGACAGATAACCAATAGCCTCCCGCATTCATTCGCCTCCCAAAATAGCAGGTTTTCACCACGGGCCTTAAGCCGTGTCTGGGCTTCAGCTCACCCTTGGGCCAATCCCAGATGAGCTGAATTCTTGCCAAGGAATACTCAAGCACATTGTTTTTCTAAGGCAGCAGCTACAGGCTGCAGGTCCCTGCTGGAAAGACAAAAAAAGGAGGGTGGGAGACAAAGCCCAGATGCAGAAAGCAGTTGTATGCTTGCAAAAGCAAGGATGCCAGCATCTAGAACGAGCAGTTTGCAACATGGCCTGCCTAGATTTTGGATTGCAATTCACTGTGTCTTCCCAAGCTGAACTCAGCTGCTGAGAACTGGGTGAGAAATAACAGCTCCTGCTTTGCAAGCTGACGAGGACCAGCATCCCAAATGGGCATTGCCCTATCCAGAAACCTCCTTCACCATCCGTACCTCCTGCTCTGATCCCCAGAACCAGCCTGCTGCCGCTTCGCTCAGGACTTCAAGCAAGACAGATGGGTGACATGATGCCTCCGTGTCCCCTTGAGCCAGATTTCTTATTCTGCATTTCTCCAGGTCCAGGAGGAACTCTGCCTCCACTAAAAACAGCTGATGTGTGTCTAAGCTTCACTAAAGCCCTCCAGGGATGGAGGGCTCACATCCTCCCCACATAATCTATCCCAGGGCTCCTTTCTCCTCACTCAGAAAAGGATTTTCCAGATGCTCAAGCTAAATATCCCCAGCTGCAGTTTGAATACGTGCCTACTGCTCTTCTCCACCATGTTGCTCACAATTCCCCTCTGCTTGGCCACTGCTCCCCCCACTCTCTGCACTGGGCTGCATGTAGAGCACCCCACAAAGGAGCAGAGAAGCCGCTAAAAGGAGAAAAAAGAGGAAAAAGGGTTTGTTTTTTCAACACTACACAGAAGTTTCGTCAGTGGGGAACTGGGGCAGTCTGCGGGGGTGAGAGCTCTGGTTGGGTCTGCGAGGCTGCACTGAGTGCACAGCAGCTGCAGAAGACCCATGAGTAAGCAGAGTGGGCACTTCCCAGGGAATGCAAGATTAAAGAGAAAACAGGATCAAAACATGGGAGAGGGGAATGCTTTGCCCCTTTGGAGCCAGAGGTTTCTGGTGGCAGATTTTCCTGCTCTGTCACTGCCAGAATGCAGAACTGTTCCCTGCATTGAGAAGGGATTTTTCCCTTCCCTTCCCATACATCATTTACAACATACTGCAGAGATTTGCCAACGTCAGTTTAACTCCATAACACGAAGCCAAAGAAACAGCTCACAATGCATTGATTCTCCATTTCTGCAGGAGGCGAGTGGGCATCTCTGAGCATGAGATGCAGGAGGAGGGCACAGCACAGAGTCCCACCTCTGCCCACCCTGCATGCAGTGCCTCCTCGTGCTCCTTGGGGCACGCAGCAGGAATGCAAGCTAAACCCACACCTATGTCCCAGCACTGCTCCTGGGGGTTAAATGAGGCAAGTCAGACTTGAGTCTTGCTGTTTGCCCAGACGCTGCTTGTTATCCTCATCTTAATTGCCATTGAAAAAGAGAAAACGTGGCATGAGCCCCATGGGATGCACTTCACCACTCTTGAAGCCACTGAGACTCAACGCAGAGCCCGCAGAGCTGCTTCCCACGAGGAGAAATCTGTGGAAGTCAAAATCTCTCCAAGAAAGCAGTCAGTTTTGACACGGTTTTCATTTAGAGAACCTTTTTCCTTTTGCGAGGGAAAAGTGCTTTAAAATGTCAAAACACTCTGATTTATTTATTTATTTGGAGCAAAATGACATTTCACTTTGAAATGTCAGTTAATTTCCAGCTTTGAAAGTTTTTACAAGATGCAGCAGTCGAACTGATTTCCTGACAGTATCGAGACGTTCTCAATGAGCCCGGCTGGAACACGGAGGGAAGTGCAGGGTTGGAAGGGAAACAAAAAACACGCTGTTATTCCAAGCCTTTAAAATAACAATAGAGGAGAAAAAAAAATAATCATTTGGATTCTCAGAAGGCAGAGAAGAAAATTGCCTGCTTGGCTGTGCTTTAAGCCACATCGGTATTTACAAGTTTTACTTGCAGCAATTAAACTTTCTGAATGGATTTGGGTGATTGCTGGCTGAGAATAGAAAGCCTAGTGCTGTTTCTGTGCTTCTCGGTGCTTTCTTAATCCGAGGAGAGGTGGGAGCTCATGGAGAAGCACTGCGGGCTCATTGTGGAGCTGCTGGTGAGGGGACAGAGTGCAGGGAGATGCACCCCACACCCCCCATGGGGCTGCTGCTATCGGACCCAACCAGATGGAGAGCGGAGTGTCCCCTGAGCCTCCTCAAAGGAACTGAAGAGGAAGGACATCTAACAGCTCCATATGCCCGTTTGGCTCGGCGGGGTCTGTGCTTTGCAGAGCATTTGTGCAAAATTGGAAGCAACATGTAACCCCTGCTCCATGCCCCCCTCCTGACACCCAACCCTTGGGACTCCCAACCAAACACCCCCACTTCCAACTCCAGCCAATGGGACTCACTTTTGTGAGTGAAATCCCTCTTGCAAGCAAGGTCTGTGATTCAGCAAAGCTCTTAACTTGCATGTTCTTAACTCCCATTGATTTCAAGCACCAGATGGCTTTGCTTAAGTACTTTCTGAAGATGTTTGGCCAGAACGGGTCCTTTCAAAGCACTGCCATTGACCCTAAAAGGACTGCAAGGTGGACACGTGTTGGAATGGAACAACACCATCAGCTCTGACCCTTAAAGCCAAGCACAGTGCACAGAGCTCACTGCCTCCATCCTCCCACTGCTCCCTGCTACTCCCAGCAGCCCCCAGAGCCACGTAAACGCTGCACATAATAATCACTATAGAAATTTAAAGCCAGCAAGCTTTGTCAATGAGTAAGTGTTCCAAAACAGAAAATTAATAAATCCCCCCGAATCCATAATAGATACATCTTTGTTCAGCCAGAGAGCTTTGATATAAATTGTAGCTTTTTAGGACTGCACTGTCAGAAGCGTAATGTATCACCCAAGAGTGGATCCGAGTTCAAAAGTACATATAATAATATAATTAAGATAGCTTGACAAGAATGTATTTTAAAAGTATAAAATACCTGCAGGTATAATGGCTTCATAAAGTCTGTCAGATTTACTTCTGCTGTGAAGAAATTTAAAATGTTTTACTCTAATGCAATGCAAATTAAGCCAAGGATATTCATATAGCATGGTCTTTAAAAAAAAAAAAGAAATAAGGTGGAGAGAGAAAAGAATCAGAAGGCAAGAGCAGACCAAACAAGGGGCTCGGCTCTCTAAGCAGTGTGGCTGCTCAGTTTGTCAGCTGAGCCCAAACAGGCCAGAACCTGCAGCATCTACAGCATCCTGCAATACCTGCAGCACCCACTGCACCTACAGTGTCCCACAGCACCTACAGCATCCTACAAAATCTACAACACCAACACATCCTACAACACCTACAGCATCTACTGCACCTACAGCATCCTACTGCACCTACGGCATCCCTTTCCCACTGACTGCAGGCAGGCAGAGCAGAAGCATGATCCTCCTTGCAGGTTTTTCTCATCATCCTGGCTTCCTCACCCCGCATTACAGCACGGATGTGTTTTGTATTATCATTTGCAGGTAGAAAGTGATGGTCTTTTCGTACTCTTTTCCCTTACTGCACTGAAAGCTTCAAGTAATAAAGTGCAAGTGAGAAGGAGCACATAGAGGGTGGAAATGGAACCCAACTTGGGAAGAGTTTGGATACCTTCTCTGTGCATCTCCTTCCCAGCAGTGAGCTCAGGATCAGATGCACACCCAACCCCTCCTCCCCACAGAGCCCCACCGCCCGACGACTTCAAGCAGAGTAAATATTTTCCTGATTTCCAGGAAGAAAAGCCATTAAGAAATCAATATCAGCATACTAATAAAAAACTTTGCACTTTTCAATTTACTTGCCCCCAACGGTTGGGTTTGGGATTTAACTGACAGCTGTGCTGAGATGCACGAATACCTCAGACATCATGGGCTGGGAATGACTTTTCCCCTCCCTCACTTTGCATCAGAGTGACTTTTGAGCATTTCATTCAGCACAGACAACAAGAACTAATGCGATCCATGTTCTAGCAGGAAGATAACCTGCAAAGGCCCACCACAGCACACGGGACTTGGCATCTCTCATCCTTGATCAAAATGCTTTGCTGCCTCAGTTTCCCCATCCACACAACAGAGGTGTCCCCCCCTTCTTCCAGACCTCAATGAGATCCACTCAACAATTTTGCAGGAGTCTGTCTTCCATGCAACAGAACTCTTTGCTGCTGCATTCATTCTTCCTCCCATCTCAAAGAAAAGAGACACCTTTTAAGCTTTCATACAGTACTTGAGGGTGATTTTTTGGCTTCCAAAACAGATTTAGACACAGTAGCCGGCTCCAGGAGGTGGGTTTCAAGAGCTCAAGGCATGAGACACGAAGAAAAGTGCACGCAGCAGCAGCACCTCCAGCACTGTGCTTTGCTCCCAGCACAGCCCCAGCCACTGAGCAGCAGCCAGCAGGGATGGCCCGGCCCTGCAGCAGGTGGTGCAGCGCTTCGCTGCAATTGCTGCTGTTAAGTCGCAAAAAAACAAAGATGTCAAGAGTCTGTGGGGAGAGCTGGGAGGACGCAAATCAAGATACATTTCCCAGAGTCTATGCCAGGTGGGAAAGGGAAGTGTGAGCTGATTAAATCTGTGCTCGCGTCAGATGGGGAGAGGACTCCTTCCATCTGTTAGCTCACCAGCGAATCCCTCGGCTGCTACCACAGTGCTATCTCGCTTTGGCAGCCACAGGTTAGCAGAGGCCGTGCCTGGGGAGGTGCACGTTGGTGCATCCCTTCCTCCTCCACCCCAACAGCTCTTACCTGGGAATGTCAGCACTGGAGGGGAGGGGCACATAATGACCCCAGCCCTGGGCCTGACCCCTCTCCTCCAGCAGACCACAGGATGCTTCCCACCTGCTGCACCTATAGGCACATTGGGAAAAATTTGAGTCCCTCCTCTAATACAGTGGGATTTTCCATTCCCATCCGCAGAGCAGGAGGCATGGATGCTCCCCACCCCACAGCTCAACACAGGGCTGAGTGCCACTGACACTCTCACAAGGCATGGCTGCTGCAGGAGCAGAGCACCGCACTTCTCTCCATTGCACTGAAGCTCCACTCCATGCAGGCCACGCTCTGCTCCCCCATCCACCTCTGTCTCACCCTCAGAACTCACCAAGGTGGCTTTTCTGTTTTATTCCTTTTATCCCATAATTATGATGCTCCAGAAATCAACACTTCACCAACAGACTAAAAATGCTCTGAGCGTGTGAGGATCTTTTCTGTTGACATCGCTTTCTGTGAGGGTTAACACTAAGGAAAAACATAAAGCTTCCCTCTCTTCCAGCTTTTATTGGCAATCCATTCTCATTAAGCCAAACACATTTGTCTTCATAACGTGTACTTTACAATTACAATATCAAAGGGTTCGTATCTACATAATAAAAATGATCTATAGAATAATACAAGGGGAAAACATCATAGCATAATGTTGTTATTAATGAATCCAATGGGACGTAGGAAAGTGGTATTCCCACGGGGCAGCTCCACACCCCTCGCTGTAATAAATTGTGATGGGCCTCAAGATCAGCACTGAGGGGTAGGGAACAGGAGATGGGAAAGAAATTAAATCAACAGTTCCCCCAGTGACAGATGGAAAGCAGCACACGCAGGAGCAGTCCCTCTCCAAAGGGCTGGCTGAAGCACCTGAGATACAGCAACACGTGCGCTGGCGCAGCACCAAACCTTCCCTGCAAGTCCTTTGCACCGAGCAGGGGCAGAGATGCTGCCGTGCACCCTAAGGAGCCTGAGCCAGCCATCAGACTCCTCAGCACCTGACTGCCTTCACTCCTTTGTGTCTTCCGGGCGGGATTCAGCTACGGGTTGGTTAGGCTATATTTGTATGAGATTACAGGGAACAAGGATAAACAGAAGGGGAGGTTTCCCCAGCCAACAAGGATGTTTTGGTGTACAAAAGTAGGGGAGGAGTAGACAGCCTTAAGCAAAGAGCCAGGAAAGCAGAGCTCATCTGCAGTAAATAGGGAGAGCCTGCAGAGACTGAGTGCTGGAAAGGGGGTGATGCTCCAGAGGTGCACAGCAAGCTAGAATAATAAATAACAACAACAGCAATAATAATAGCAGAGAAATGAGAAAAAAACCTAACGAGTGGGAAGAAGGTGGAACTCCTTCTCTGACCAAAACTTGAGAGTGGCTCTGCTCAAATCCTGCACAGTCAAAATCACAGCAGGGAGCGAAGCCTCTGCACCAACGTTTCTCATTCAGCCTCCGTGGTCCCATTTATTTTTTACCAAACCAAGCAGGCAGATTTTATATAAAAGGGCAAGTTATTGACTATCATTGGCAGCTCCTTGCAAACTCTACGAGCTTAACCAGAATTCATGGTTGTCAACATCAAAATACAGCTGCAGAGATGTTTTCTATTCTGTAATAGTTTTCTGACGATATCAAAAACACCCATGCACACGAACGCAAAAGAACTCTTCCTATCAACATTTCAGAAATAGAACCCAACTGGAAGGAAAACAATCCGGGAGATCAGACAGTGACAGCAATGCTTCTCAATGCTTCTGACATTCCGCACATCTTCTGTCTTCCTTTCTCCCCCCTCCCTCCCTCTGTCAAAAAGACCAACGCAGACAGCATTGAAAACAGCCATTTCCAACCCACAATTCCGGCCATCAGCGATGTGACACCGCAGCACTGCGGCGCTTCTCAGGTCTCTCTGTGTGATGGGACACAGCTGATCCCTGCCTGGCAGCTCAGAAAGGGACAAACTGCAGCCCCAGCGCACAGTGCTGCACCGCTGCTCCTTCCATCGGAAAGAGGAAATGGATATAAATATCCCTCCCTCACAAATTCCGTTTATAATCGAGGTGAATAACTATTGCGTTAGGAGGGCAGAACTGCTGACTCCTTTATTTCTGAAAAATGTATTAGAGAACCTTCCCTTTATAGGAAAAAAATGAGGAAAACAAAATCGATAGAGTATGAAACAGCATGAAAAATACATTTTAAACCACTTTTTTTTTTTTTTTGGTCTAATGTCGCTTTCCTGTAAAGCTTCTGCAGAAACACATATTTAAATGTAAATGTCCTGAAAGTAAATAGGTGAGGGCTGAGAAGATGAATAGGAATCATGAGCCACTTGTAAAAGCTTCTGGGGGGAAGTAATGCAGCACACTGTGGTCGGGCAGCACAGAGTGGTCCCCTGCCCCACATTCCTGTGGGGATCCCTTCCTGCCCAAAAGTCTTTGGCACACCACAGCTGGGGCTGATGCTGCCCGTGCTTCTCAGCTCCTCGTGCCTGCGCATCTCATGGCATTCAGTGCTGCCCTTCACTGCTCCAGAGCAACACAGTCCTTCAGCATCACGCAGGATCGCTCCTCCAGCCCTTCTGCTCACCGCTGGCAGCCAGCCGGTGGAATTAACCTACCCAGGCAGCAGCAGAGGTATAATACCAGATCTAATTTCATAGATACTGTATATAGGCCACAAGCCTATAATCATAATAATACAGATGTTGGATACAGATGTTCCAGGCGCTAGCTGGGGTGCATCCTGTTAGTGTATTTATTCAGTCTAGTGCTAAAGCTGAGCTAATACCAATCTCCTTAGAGGATTAATAGACACTAACATCGCATTATCGAGCCATTAAACACACTTGGGAATGTGCACCATTCTGTCCGGCTGTAATGCTTCTTATAGGAGTCATCCCCCACCAAGGGCAGCCAGCAGCCAGGCTGCAGCCTGGAGCTGTGGTCCTGAGCAGGCGATGGGCAGCAGAGCCACGGGCTGCTCCAGGGCAGGATGCTGTGCTTTGGAAGCGGAAACCGTGATAATGAAAGGCAGAAGTCAGAAATGGGAAGGAATGGGCGTCAAGGTCATTCCTCATTTATTTTCCCTGCTGCTGCAATAAGAGAACGGGCACTTCGGAGGCTTTGCTCATAAAGCTCCCCTTGTGAACAACCTGAAGTCTTGCCCTCCTCTCCAGATGAGGCATTAGACACACTGTCTGCCTGTGGAAGACATCGGGGTTAGGCACGTTACCCCATCACAGCCAGGGACACAGCATAAAGCTTGTGCTTCCAGGGTCCAGAATAGCACTTTTAGAGCAAAAGGCAAAATGCCATCCATCAGCAGTGGGAACACTCGCATTATCTAGGCTACCCAGCAAGGAGGAGAGCTGATGTGGCCGGCACATCTTAAATAACCCGAGAACGCACCGTGGCAAGCAATTGTCTGATTGACCACATTCACCTGCTGTATCGTCCCACATCGCCCTCTCCTACCCTTCACTCAGGTCTTTCAGTCTCTACCTTACACAATTTATTGACTTGACATCAATGAG
Source organism: Tragopan temminckii (assembly GCA_028571105.1). Taxonomy (NCBI): domain Eukaryota; kingdom Metazoa; phylum Chordata; class Aves; order Galliformes; family Phasianidae; genus Tragopan; species Tragopan temminckii. The sequence continues at coordinate 684,588 of JAOWBP010004605.1, forward strand.
ATTTTCTCTTCCTTACTCTAAAGGAAAGGGGGGGAAAAAAACCCTTGGAATTATTTGTATTCTTCTATATAATACCTCTTTCAGAGACACATCAGGAAAGTCCTTTACAAGTGAGGAAATAGCCAATATTTTAGAAGCTGCAGCGAGGCGCTTCACCCAGGCTCACTTTATTGTAAAATTAGATGTCATTGTGAGAAGTACTGATATAAATATAAGTGCAAAAGGACCCTTCTGCTAATGCAGGAGCTGATGTAACAATGTGCTATTTCTCCCAGTCGTCAAAAACCCACCTTGATAGCTCAGCCCTTATAATACACAACATATTTACATCAAGCATAAAATAACTATTAGGCAAAAGAAGTACGGTGCTCCAATATCCAAGAATATTTACGGGAACGTAAATTATATCACCGAGTTTATTTTAGCCTGAGAAAGCCCCGTGGGGAAAGGATATTGTGCATCTTAAAAGGTAAATGTAAACTCTTCAATAGAAAGCAGTCTTTGCTGGAAGGAGCACATTGTACCTGGGTAAATCTTGGAGCAATTACACAGCAAAGTTTTCTTTGATGAGGCAGAGATGTGATGACATGTAATTACTTTTTCAATGCTGCACTGTGTGTTTATCAAAATGTTAATGCAAGCATAATAACAGGCTGTATGTTTGTGCCGAGAATGTCAGAGCCTCCAGATGTCAATCACATCTGAAAATAAAATTGCAAATAAGCAGGAAGGCTTGATGGCACAACTGACAGCCCAGTGCTCAGGCGGCTGACGAGCACGCAGCTTCCCTCTCCCCTGGTGCTTTGTCACTGTAATGCACCTAATAGAACGGATATTTCTTTTATTAACCCAAATGGAATAGGCTGGCACTAAAATGAAATAAACCATGCATATCCATGTACAGAGGGAGTCTGTTAATAAGCACTTCTGTAGGCAAAGTTTGATGGGCTTCTAATTTCCCCTTGGCCCTCTCATTCTGTTCAGGCCACGAGAGATGTCACAATGCTGCAGGAGAAACCCAGACCTGGGAACATGGGAACAAGGCCTACAACCACACCAAGTGGCAGCAGCATACTGGCTGCACCCCTGGTCAGTATGCCAGCACTGACCCTGAGCCCAGCACACCCACAGCTTTGCTGATAAGAAAAATTCCTCTTTCCTCCTGTCTCCCTCCCTAGCTCCTGCCCATGGCCTTACCTCCTGCAAAAAGACCGTGTGCTGCTGAATCTCTCCATGCAGAAAAAATGGCACCCATGGCATCCACTGATGGCTGCTGAATGCTGATGGAGACCATGCTGGCTGGGTGGTGAAACACTGTGAAGCAATGGGTCACCTCTGCTGGTGCAGTTCATTACGGTGAGAGCCATGTAGGTTCCCAGTGAAAATGCAGCGCTAATGGTGGTGGCCATGCAGCAAAAATGGCATTTTGTAGCTGAGAATTCGCTCTAACAAAGTATTATTGCACTGTTTGTATCTGCTGTAGAGCTCATGGAAATTAACAGGAGGCATTACTTTGGGAGCGACCCAGGTATAACAGCTGTAATGCTTTTAGTGGTTACGAGGGGCAGCGCCCAGAGGTGTCACAGCCTGAGCTGGAAGAGCAAACTGGGAGAGCTGGGTGCTCCCTCACAGCCCACCTGTGAGCTAAGGGAGTTCAGGCAGCATGCCTGCACTCACACTGACATGGGACGATGCGGGCAGGACGATGCCCGGACTGCTTGGAGCCCATTGCCCTGGGAAGTGATGATCTGGAGAACGGAGCACCTGGGCCACAGCATCCCCGAAGGCGGTGAGCAACGGAGACGTGAGGCTGCCAGTTGCTTGGCAACGGTGGCTACAGAAAGATTTTCGAAGTAAGGAGTGGGCTGAGGGCAGCGTATGGAAAGTTTAGCATCACAAGCAGTCGCTGATCCCAGGTTTGCTCTTGGTAAAAGGAGCAGGAGAGCGATTTCAGTCTCTGAACGCCGCAAACAGCTAACGTGGATTCACACAAGGCTGTTTGGGCAGCAGCAACTGGAGACAGTGCTGGGACAAGGCAGCGATGGGAGCTCACTGCCACCCCTCATGGGGTCAACAGCAGCGATGTGCTCAGGGCCAGGTGTCAATGGGACTCCAGAGAAGCAGCTATTTGCAGCCCCACTCTGCAAAACCACTTTCACCCCACTCACCCACCTGGCTCAATGCCTTCAGGAGTTTGGGATTTCAAAGCTTTGTGCAACGCAGCACCGATGACTGAAAGTGCTGTTTGAAGAGCTGCTGCCTTTTGGGAGGGATGGAACAGGGAGCTGCCAGCAGCAAAGGACGCATCCGGCTCTGCAATTGGCCTAAGCAAAGCTGCTCAAAACCATCCGAACAGGCGGCAAAGTCCTATGACACTCAAGCAAATATGATACTCAGAAAAAAAAAAAAAGTAGGAATTGCAAAGCTCAAGTATTTTCCACGGTAAGTGGCTTAATCCTCAAAGAAAAAAAGAGGAAAAAAAAAATGTGAATAGCCACTTGTTGAGGGGAGGAGATGGTGAACCATGCCACGTGCTGATTTGGGGTTGGGAAAAGCACTGAAATGTTGGTTTCATTTTTCTTGCAGCACGGTGACAAAATTGCGTAGCAGAAAATTATTGCCTTCAGAGGGCTGATGGTGATGGCTGATTGAGCTGATGATGTGGAAATCGCACCTCAGATCAGTATTAAAATAAAGCAGAATGGAATATGGGGGGAAAAATGCTCAGCAGAGAGAAAAAGCTGCTGTTTCCCCTCCTTACACTAAGAATGATTGGTAACAGACCTTCAGGAGACCACTACATAGATATCTGGGATGGTTAAACTTTACCTTCATGGCCTCAGCAGCTGAAAAATGAATCCCAAAGTGTTTATTTGTTTTCCTGTAAGAGGCTCCAGCAGTGCATGGTGTGATGGTCGGAGGTCAGCACAGAACCTGCAGCTCAAGGGATGCACCTGGGCATCGTCATCACCACCACCAGCACCACTCAGCAGCATCTGACCCAATGTTTGCAACTCTGCTTAATTACCTCCTTGCGGGTTGAGCCTGCAACACGACAGCCTCCATACCCGGACTGGAAATAAAGGGTAGAGATTTGTCAAATGAGGCCTTGCAGCTGCTCCTGGGAAGCTGCAGGCTCTAGAAGGGATCTAAGAGCTGCCTGACAAGGTGCAAGACCTTGCATTCCTTATAGCGGGGGCCGCACAATGCAAAATGTATTTAGATTTTGGCGCTGCTGTCAAAAGCAGGTGTTAGATAATTCAGTGATTAGTATGCATATCTAACTTCATTGCAGCCTCTGTTGATCTCTCAATTACAGTTAGCCGGGTCCTCTGAAGTTTGTGGGAGTTAATTAGAGCATTATGAACAGCCATGCTCTGCGGGAGAGCTCCACCAGCAGCGGCCCCACATCATCCCCAACCTGCATAAATGGGCAGGGATCAGCTCCGACCCCACAGCCGTGGGGGTACCATCATTCCATCCGGAACACCGGAGAATAAATAACTAAATAAATAATTAGGACCCTCCAGTAAGACAGGTTGGGGGTGAACACCATCCTGGTAGCAATCAGTACTTGATTCTGTGCACGGGAAGAGCACAGTGCTGCAGAGCAGAGGAGGGAGAGTTCAGCAGCCACTGAAAAGTTGAGAACGTGGACAATGCATTTGAACTGCTCCGTGTTCTCCTAAACAGCTCAATACTGACAAACTGTAACCTGCAGTCTGAAAACAGCTCCTGGTAAATTACTGAAGGTGCCGCGTTGGCTCCAACATCCCAAATCTGCTCCTCAGGAACTCATGATAATCACTGAAGTACAGCGTTTATCCCGTAAATATTAGAGAAGGTATCTGCGCATCTCCTTAAGTTCATTCAGGTGGAAATTTAGGGCTCCTGAGCAGGGCTGAGGGAGAGGCACCCACAAAAAGCCGCCTTTTGAAAAATTAAGAAAGCAATTTAGAAGTGGATAATTAGATCTCCTTTCTGTGCTGCGCTGGGAAAATTAAATTACTTTTTTATGAAGGTGTGTATCGGCTCTGAGAGTATTGTGGGGAAAGATTATTCTTCCAATATCCCGTCTCCCCCCCCCAGCTCTCAGCTCCTCACACACCCATGGAAGAAGCACTCATAGCCCTCAGCTGCAGCAGGCGCTCATCCCCAATAATTGCATTTGCTGCAGAAATTGCCAACAACGCGGGGAATAAAATTAGTTTAAAATGAACCCGAATGGCAGATCTCAAACAAGTATCAGGTGGAAGACCTCATTATTCCTCATCCTGCAGAAGGGGCAGGCAGCGGGGCCAGGCTGGGCAGCACGCGGCTGGGGTGTGAGCACCCATGGGACGCAGAGCATCCTGCAGAACCTCTGGGCATCCATCCCACATTCTGGGCACTCTGACAGCCGTACATCCCATTGACACACACACAGCCCTCTGCTTCCTCCTGCCTTGCAGCTCAAGAGCCCAACGCCGGTCCCCCACCGCGTCCATTACCCACATCGGATCGCTGTGCTGCTTTCGCTGACTTTATTTAATGAGGTTTATTGTTTGCGCTGCATAATTTTCAAAGGCATGTCACCCACTTTGAGATCGCCCTCAGATCTCCAGCTCGGGGAAGGGGGGAGGGCCCTTTGAAGCCGCTTTCATTAATTCAGGAGCCGGCTGCCTCGTTTAGCAGCACACGTGTTGGAGGCACACGGAAGCCACTGTGGAGACATCTAAGAGGTGTCCCATGGCACTGCACATTAGAAGGAGCAATTATAGAACCGCCAGGCCTGCCGTCCTTCCCTGCTTTGTAACTGCAATCCAGATATGAAAAAAAAAAGTCTGAAATATCAAAATATCACTTTCTGGCTCTGATGATGACTTCCTACGACTAGAGAGCACACGGAACAAAGGTTTCATTTTAATTATCTGCATTCAATGTCTCCTAACCTGGTAATTGCAACAAACCCCCCTAACACGACGGCTGGGAAGCAGAAGCGTCACAAAACTGAGAAACAAAGTGATCCGAAGTCAGCAGTTTAGGAACCCACTGCCATCTCCAATAGGAAATCTGTCTGCAGTTGTTCTCACTTCGCTCTTTTGTTTTGAATGCATTCACGGCTGATTCTCCTGATGTTAACCCCCATCCTCCCCTTCACACCTATTTGTGGTGAGAACTCCTGGTCACAGAGACTCTCCTTGTCACACCGGATCTGTTGCTGCTCCTTCCCTACACCCAGAGCAGTCTCCTGCAGCAATTATTCCTCAGCCAAGCCACGGCTTTTTCTTACCTTATTTATAGAGAATTTGTACTAAGAACTCTACCTCCAAGAACAAAGCTTAAGCTTTGTAGAGAGGACACGCAGGGATTTGAGGATAGAAATCTCCGCGTTTGCTTCCACTTCTTATTGGCAGCATGGGAGAACACTTCAATCCCAGACCCGGAGCTGCAGCACCATGCAGGGTGCTGGGATCAACTGCTTGGCAAACACCCCATCAGCTCCCGTGGGCATTCCCACCTGCTCTCGCTGCTGCTCCTGCCCACCAGACGGACCCAGTGGTCTGATCCAACCTCACTGAGGGCA
>JAOWBP010004605.1:690253-705337 GCA_028571105.1 Tragopan temminckii
GGCATTCCCACCTGCTCTCGCTGCTGCTCCTGCCCACCAGACGGACCCAGTGGTCTGATCCAACCTCACTGAGGGCACAGATGAACCCTGCAGTCAACCAACGTGCAAAAGTCTTCTTTACATTCAGGCACGCAACAACAGATGCATAACAAGGTGCCAACAAAGGTAACTAAATTGTTGCTACTCATTATCCCAGTAAATTTATCTTCCTGATTAAGAATGGGGACTAGCGTAAGCGTTGGTGGTACCCGGTATCAATTATGCATTTATTTTATATATCTCAGCAATATGTAGCAATTAGTAGAGGTAACACTAATTAGATTACACATTGTAATGCAAGTCCCTCTAAACTTAAGTCGTAACATACCTCGCTTCTAATGACTGCAAGGTCATTTTGGTATTCTGTGTAATAGCTTTGATGCTAATGAAAGCATTTGCTATGCATGGCAACATCACGTTTTCCCTAGGTACGTTTTACCATTTACCAGTGGACACTTGGTTGAAATTGCTGCTGAGCACAACGTGGGCTGGAAGAAGCCACCTAAACACCGAGATTAATTGCGGTGCTGCTGAGCTCCCAAGAAAGCAAGACCCCACGACAAACCTGCTCCGAGGGCAGGCGCTATGTTGGAAAGGATTAGCTGTAGATTAGAATGGCATGAGACTCCAGGAGGCAGAAAACTTAAATTTGCTTTGTGCTCCATAATGGAAAAAGCTGGAAGACAACAGGCTTACAGTCAGCTTAGTGCTGCTCCTGTGTCTCTTCCATCATATATGACATAATCTCCTTACAGGACAGCACAGCATCACTTCGCATCAGGAACCGCTGTTTTGTTCCCCTCGGTTTCCCCACCCACCAATCAAATCAATCAAAAAGGAGGCATTCACAAAAAGGAAATTCATTTAAAGATTTGAAAACAATGTTCATCGGCTTTATAATTAGCTATTTAATTAATTTCCTTTTCTTCCCTAATTACTATGCAGGCAAAGAAATTCTGTCAGCTATAACTAAAAGCTACTGGATTATTCCACGACCGATTCCATCCGTGGCAAAGGGCTGCAGCACTGCTGGGAGCTCTGGGCCCCGACCTGTTGGTGGAGGAGGCATCACAACGTCCCCCTCAAATCAGAGCACACAAATATATCCTCATGACACATCCACTGAACTTCAGATAAAAAGAAAAAGAAGAAAGAAACAGCCATGCTGTGACTCATTTTACAAGCCCTAAGAAGATGTCTGCAGTAACCAAAGGACTTTATAAAGTTTGCTGCCACAGTTCACGACTACGCTGTGTTTGCTACGTGAGCTGTGAGTGCTGCTCTCTGCCATAAGGGCCAAACCCTCACTGCTGGTGTCAGCCCACGGCTCAGAGCCCACGCTCCTTGCTTAAGGCAATGGGCTTCAACTTGCTATGAGAAATTTGCAAACGAGAGAAAGGAAGAAAAAAATGAACACAGAAAAAAGGAAGAACTCATCGCCTCCCTCCCCACCTCGACTGCAGGCTCCCTGGGGCAGAGATTGGGCTTTCTGCTTTTAGAAGCAATTTAGGCAGAGTTCCCTATCCATCTTGATAGGAGATCAAGGGCAGGTAGACAGCTAAATCCTCCGGGCTGCTTCGTGAATCCCAACCCATGTCTTTCAGCGTGACTTAAGCCATCGCTCCGCGTGCGTTGCGAGCACCAAAATAATCACGCCAGCAGGATTTTGAAATTCAAAGGGAACCTTTTTGCAAACCGCAGACCTAAGGAAGTTCAGAGGCTGCTCTGCCGCCTGACTCTGGGGTTTGACGCATTGGGGAGAGGGTGCTGCAGTGGATTTGTTGGCTGAGCGAACAGTCTATTCTCATGCTCAGATAATGCAGAAATAAAGTGCATTTGTAACAGACAACAAAAGGATTATCCCCCATTCATTTCAAAGCACCCTTCATTCCACTCAGGGATTACATTTTCCTTTACTTATCTTGCAAATGGTTTTTCATAAGAGCGCGTGGCTTATGGCAAATACCAAAATGTGGTTGGGACAATGAAAGCGTGTACTGCAGGAGAGATATCCCATTCAGCAGCACACACTTACTGCTGTAATCTACTGCCTCAGAAGGGCCACTCTGCTGAAGAACAGAGGCGCTGAATGGATCCGCTTCCAAGCCTGTGGCACACTTCAGATTTGGGGAAAGTTTGTTACGAGAGCATCTTCAGCCTTCACATCTCATCGGAGGATGAGAACAAAAGCACTTTGCACTTCTGTCGAGTCCATCTGCCCAGAATGTCAAAGCACTTCTGCAAGCATCAGTCCCAAGCAGCAGCAAACAAAACAACAAAAGCGTACTTTTCGACTTGCTGGAAAGCAGCACCTTCATTGCTTTGCCACATCCCAGAAACCCACGCACCATGCCAAACTCGAGGCCCTGCCATTCACACGAGGAGGCACAGAAGAATAGAAAAAGGAAGCCCAAGAGCGTGGTGCTGCTCTGCACCTCTCCTTTCCCCAGCTGAATCTGGCAATGAGAGCATCAGCAGACACAGCAGTGCCTCAAGGGAGAACCACCAGCAGGCTGGAGCCCGCTGCCAATAGCTGCCCACATCAACAGCCCGCATCTCATTCACCCAAGACTCGGTTTTACAAGTTTGCATGAGACCAGTTGGCTTGGCTCCAGCCCGGGTATCAGCAATGATAATCTGGGCTCTGCAGAACACGTGAGTGGGTCAAGGCAGGTGCAACCACGGAGCTGCAGCTGTCCTGCCTCCTGCTACCTGCCACTAATGCAACGATTCAGAATTTCTAGCAAAAACTGAAATAACCTGGGGATGGAGGGAGCAGGTGGTTTCATGCTGTCTGCAAATCAATGAATCTAAAAGAGTTATGATTGATTTGGAACAAGGGAGGGGACACCTTCCCCAGCTCTGAGCAGGATAACAACCTGAGTCTCTGCTTATTCCATCTTGGCTTACCAAGCAAAAAATGGAGAAAAACAAACCACTTGCCACCACACTGCCATGCAGCCAAAACACACTAATTTCTACACCATAACAGAAAGCATTTATTTATCTCTCCTGTCCTGCTGTTCCTGATAGGGCGAATTACAGCATCACTCCTGAGCTGTACAAGCAGCCCTGCTCCTCTTTACTGCTCCCCAATGATTTATTCCCTGTGGTTACGTCCAGCACCCCCAGAACACCCCAGTCTATATTGCTGTGCCCTGAGAGATAATAGGGGCACCGGAGTGTAAATAGCACTGCTTTCTGTGGAAAGAATTTGACTTTCCCAACAGTGCATGAGCTGTTCCCTTTAATAACCAGGGCAACTGGAGGCAGCACAGAGCAGTGCAGTGCATGAGAATAAGGATAAGTGGGAAAGATGTCACACTGCAGTGCCCCAGTGCAGGTTGGCTCTTATTCCATGGCTCTCCCATGTGGTCCCTATGAACCATAATTGGAAGGGGAACTGACATGCAATTGGCCCCATTTGCCTTATCATTGATTAGACATTTTGTGCTCTTTTTTTATGCAACTCTCTGGTCTGCTATAAGAGCTATGGGTTGTTTTTTTTTCTTTCCCCCACTTCTAATGGATTGATATTTTTAAAGGAATAAAGAAATCCAGACAACATGACCACACTGCAAATCAATGCATCTTGTGGATAACAATACTCGAGATTTATGTAATGCTTAATGTTCGCTAAGTGCTTTGGAAAAAAAATAAATTAACCATCAGAACTGCATTGAAATAGGTAAGCATCATTAATACACTCCTATCACAGGGAGAAACTGAGTCGAAGGAATTGGAATAGCAGAAATGCCCAATGCTGCTTTAACCACCAGACTGTCAGAGCACCCAGTGTTAATTTGTACAAGCTGCACAGGCTGAAGGTTGTGCTACAGACACCCAGAGGTGCTGCTGTAGGATGGGGAGACCCAGACTGACGGTGTGCTGAGGACTAAAACCACGGGTAAAGTCTGGCAAACTGGAAAATCTGAATGATGCAGCACCCACCTTGGGTTGAGGCTCTGCTTACGTACATTGCAGCACAGCACAGCTGAGACGACAAATCCAGCCTGGCCCATTCCACTCAAGTCCTGGAGAATGAAGGTTCTCAAAGCATCACTCCAGGGAGGAGGCTTATTGCAGAGCCCTGTGCCCCACACTCACCTCGAGGCGGAGGTGGCAGCACAGTGTGGGCGCCAGGCGGGTCCTGCATCATTCTGTGCTCCTGCATGCAGAGCTCATTGCCCCAGGAGAGCGCACAGAAGGGCACTTCCATTTGTAAACAGGAGGATCACTGCGCTCACCAGAAGATGGATTATTTGTGCAGATGTTGCTGCTTTTTGGAGCAGTTTCTGGTTGAAGGTGAAGCACAGAGCACTTCAGCAAAAGCTCATTCAATTCTCATCGCTGCCAGGTCCCTAATGTGTACCTGATCCTTAGCTCATATGACAACTCAGGCAGCAGCAGGTACAGCTCTAAGGGACAGAGTCCTTCCTCCACCCCAGGGAAGCCAACAGCCCAAGATGCAGGACATCTGCAGCTCTTCCCTCCTTCCCCCCTGGTGCAAGACCTCTGCTCATCTCTGCTCAGTCCCTACAGATTTTGCAGTTAAGCACACGAACCCAAACAAAGACTTGCATCCCCCATTGCTCTGGGAACCACACGTTGCTCAGAATTGAAAAGCTTTCACCCCGTTTTGTTTCTCAGCCTTGCAACAGAAAAGAAAAAGCTGATGCTGAAAGCAGAGCTTGGGTTAAGTTTCTGGCCTGAACCAAGGAGCTCTGCATGCTTGAATCCAAGGCAAGACCCATCCCTGGTGAAATTAAACACAGGCTAAGGCTTTTTGCTTGATTTTGAAGCAGAGGATTGAACACAATGGAGGTTTCAGAAAAAATTCAAGGTTGGCTGAGCACTAATGGGAGGTTCAGAGGCTCTCTGATGGAAATCCAGTTCTCGAGAGCTCTGCATGTAAAATACATCCATGGACAAGTATTCACCTCCGATCTGATCTCCTGCATAGCTAATGAGAACTCTGCAAAGCTGGATCCGTCTGTCACAAGGACGCCTTTCAGATGGAAGCTCCCATCCTGCAGTTGTTGGCTAACACTGAGCAAATCCAGGACTTTGCTACCCAACCTCCAGGCTTAGCCAGGGCACGCCTGCAGCAAAGCAGCAAACACACAGCTTGAGTTCTTCCTCAGAGAACGTGAGCCCACAGCTTGCTGACACTGGAGCAACGCGGTTCAAGATGAGGAGCTGGAATGAAGTCCAAGCACAGTGTTATCTGCAGAGCAATGCATGACACTTCACCTCCCCAAACCTTTCCTCCCACTAAAGGGTTAAAACAGTCAGTAATTAAACAATGATTTTGCCATAAGTACTGGACTTCAGAGGCCTCCTTTTCTTCCTTTTTTTCCTTTTTGTAAAAGGAGAAAAAGGGGAAAAGGAGATTTAAGATAATGGCCTTTTTCTCTTCAGAATAAATTAAGCTCAAAGATAGAGAATCCCATTACTAATGCCTTTTAGCAAAGCCCAAGCATTCTTTTAAAGTCAAACTTTAAAGTATAATGTACAGTGATCTCGTTGAAATCTTTCCTGTAATGATATCTAAGTGATGGCCAAGTCTATCAGTGGGTTCAGGAGAAGTATTGATTGCATATCTTCAAGGGGATGAACCACTGCAGAGAGCTGTGGCAAAGGGAACGTGTGCTGACGATTCAAGAGAGGCCTTTAAAGCCACACATGCAGAGTTGCTGGTAACTAATTATTCCAGGAGTCATGACAGAAGAAAAGAAAAAAGTTAAAGAAGAGAAATCAAGGCAAAAGGATCCGCCTCGAGGAGGGGAATGTGGGACACGCGGCTCTGATGTGCGATAGGAAAACTTGCCCCATCCCTCAGTGCACCCTTCCTGAATGCGATTTAATATTCCTTTCAAATTCTTCCCTCTTTGGAGGTGGAGGAAAGCTGACAAAAGCACAATCTTCACGTCTGCTTGGAGAAGTAAAAAAGAAAAAGAAAAAAGAAAAAAAAAGAAGAGGTGCTGGGGGGAGGCTTGCTGCTCCTCGTGTACTGGCTTAGCTTCAAAAGTAAAACTAAAAGAATAAAGCCTTGCAAAATCAAAGTGTCCCCTGCCCTGCCCAAGTGCCACGGCTGTATTGCAATGTGTCCCCGTGCCCTGCTGGATGCAGAGAGAGCTCCAGCATTGGATCTATGGCTGCAATTCGCCTTTCTCCACCCAAACCTCAGCCCCAAAAGACTGAGAGCGTCTGTCCCTGCCCAGACACAGCCCTGTGGGTTACCAGAGGCAAAGGGAGCAGACCCAGAGCTAAGAAGCACGAGCCCAGCAGCCCAAACAGACCAGCAGAGCTGTGCACATTGCAGGGCTTTTTGGCATGCACTATTCCGTGTGGATGCAATCCTTATCTACACATGCATTGTCAGACATAAGCAGCCAAAAGCCTTCTAACCTATCCCAGATGTTGCACACTAAAACGTAGCATCCGTTCAGACCTGTGTCGTGCACAGGCATCCATACACGAGCCATAAACCTCTGCTTTCCTAATGCTTTTGGCCTTCTGTAAAGCAGCTGCTCTTACTTCAGGCTGTACAGGAGAAAAGGGTAAAGAAAACCCCCATAGACCCATGGGGGTGCAGTGTGATCAGCCGTGATTTGCAGTCCAGTTTGAGCAATGCAGAAGTCGCTGCCCTTCCTGCCACAGTGCAGTCCTGGCTCCAGCAGTTCCCTGCTAAAGAGAAACAACACAGCAAAGTGGGGTGCAATCACTGCTCCACCCCGAGCACAGACCTGGCTCAGAAACGGACCAGGTACCCAAACACTGCTGAGCATCATTAACCCACTGTCAGGAAACAGCATTCTGATGGGGAAAAAACGCAACTCTGGCAATTACCATCCCTGAGAACTTCAGGCTCCTGCATTTTTCTGGTTAACAGCGCAGAGATCAGAGCTATGCATTTATTAAGAAGAGGCCACTTACGTTCAGCTTGGCACAAACACGCTGTCTGTGCTGGTGTTTAATTAGAGATTAAAGCCAAGAAGCTGGATAATCAGGTCTGCTAATGAATCAGGAAGCTCAGGAAGGCAGAGAGATGAAGATTCTGTGGCTCTGTGTTATCCATCTCCACTCCTGCAGCCTGGACGTGTGGATGGGGAGCAAGGACACCAAAGCTGTATTTACTCTGCCACGCAGCCAGGTGAGGGCACAGAGGCTGCACAGCACCTGGGAGCACCCACAGCCCCCTCTGACATCAGAACAGCCACGACTACCCCAAATCCCACCGCCCCCAAGGAGCCCCAGCAAAGGGGGAGAGGCTCATCTTACAGAGCACTGCCACGCAGGGAGGTACAATATTTAACACAGCTTTTATTGGCTGGACACCATACGTTGGATGATGCATTTCAAGCCTCATTTGGCACAAAATTGAAATGGTTTAAGTCAACATTCAAGGTAAACGTCTGCATTTTTATGGCCAAAGGCCCCAACTTATTATTATTATTTGCTTCTGTGCTGTTGGTTAAATTGAGCTTTCGTATATTTACTGCATCATCCTAAACTCTAATCAGACTGATTGCTGGCGGGGATGTTATGACTGGGAAAATAGGCCTTTTGCTGAGGCAATAACAGGGTAACAGACTTGTACTTGCAAAGTCTTTCATAAATAAGAGGTCATATCTAATAACGTTTGCTTAAAACTTCTTAGCAGAGCTTCTGTTCTCAGATGCTACTGGCTTTTTAGCTGCAGCTTTAAATAACTACGTGGGTATATATTTGCTGGGAAGAACAGAAATAATCTCCCTCTCCTAAGCCATCATCTGTTCTAACACTCAGCACATGCAGGGAGATTGGGGGCATTGAACCAATAGTGAGACAAGAAGTCAGTGTTTACTTGAGGAGTAATGTGGGAAAAGTTCATCACCCAAAGCCTCAGAGGTGGCAGCAGCTGCCCCTCACTGCCATCCCCACCTAGGAAGTGCATGCATGTAATATAGGACACCTCTGATCCCACAGCCCATCTTTCATCCTCCTTTTGCAGAGATAAAGCTATCCAAGCCACTGTGGACACATGGAAGCATCATTCCACAGAGCCTTGCAGGGCTGCAAGGGACCCAAAACAATTAAGTTCAAATCCTGGCTATACACAGGAGCACCCAAAATTCAAACCACATTTCTGAGAGGGCAGACAGGTCTTCTAGACCATCATGTGGCCCCTGTATTCAACAGTGATACAAACGATCAGCCCAGCAAGCACAAAGGGTACCTCACTTCTGCATGAGCCAGGAGATATTGCAGGATATTGCAAAACATCAGCAGAAAACCAGAAGGAATTTTGGATTTAGAGAAATATGCACAACCAAACAGAATGGAAGCAGAAGACAAAGGCCAACACCTAAAGGTTTCATCATCCAGAATAATGTATAGCTAGAATGATGGCTGTGAATTACTCTTTGGCTTCAAGATGGAGCTGACCTGATGCACAAAGACTTGTGGCACGCTCCTGCCCCTAAAAAGGGCAGGACAAGGTACCTACTGCTCAGAGCTTCAGACTGCATTCAGCAACCAAGACATTCCCCCAGCAACTGCTAGAGCAGCAAGCCACAGAGATGGCAAAGCCCTTTGAAGAAGAGATCGTGGCCAGGAGCCTGGGGTTGAATGCGTGCACCAAGCCATGACACACAAGGATGGATGCTGACGACTGGGGAAAGGGAGGGAAAGGGGCACTGAAGCAGAGTTCCCTGATGCAAACACGTAAATGTCAGTAAGCAGCATGGAGATGAAACAGGCCTGACAGATGGAGCCATCCTGGTTTTTGTTTGTCTCCAGAGTTGTCAGTTCAGGTCTCCAGGTCAGGAATCATTTTATCTGTTAAACCATATGCTTTGTAGAACAAAACGCCTGGCAGACTTCAAGGCATATGTATTTTAAGGAGCACAGTAACATGCTGAACATCTCCTCGCACTTGCTTCTTATTTGTCATTACTATGCTACAGAAGAGGCTTTTGTCCTCTTGCCCTGACTGCAGTCTGCAGATGGCTGACAAAAAGCCACCAGTTCACCCTGCTCTAACTTAACCATTTATAAATGCCCCGTTCTAAAAATCCAACCCCACAACATTCACTCCAAAAGCCTTCCCATGAAGGACAGCTATTTGGAACACCAGCAGAACCAGTCCAGCACGTGGCCATCCCAGGATGCCAGCCCTCCTCAGCACCAATAGCGATCTGTGCAGATGGAGGTTGCTTTCTTGCAGCAGGAAGTTCAGATTCACATGGGGAGGTGCAACCTCACCTAAACCTCAAAGCAGGAGAATGCTTTCCAACCCGTGCTCCTGGGGGATGGGTCTGCACTCGGCTTTACCAGAAATCCCACTAAATACAATAGAAGATTCTAGCTCAGCATGACTTTTGTTCAACATACTGCAGTTTCTGAATGGGACAGAAAAACGCTCCGTTCTTTTTGCTTTGGTTCACGCCTACTGTGCATACAAAATGCCCTTTGGTTTATTTTAAGCTGCTGCAACCCTGCAAGGTCCGAGCCAGACGCTGCTGTCTGCCACTGCCCACAGCTGTCTGCAGCATCTATACAATGCATCTTCCATCTCCTAGTCACAAACAAATGATGGACAGTCCATCACACTGATTAGCCAGCCGCAGATAAAGCAGCCCCGGCAGCCAGGTTCACGGCCATCAGCAGGGGTGCTCAGAATAGACATCCAGGACAAAGCCCCAAGCACCAACTCCCTGCCACGCTGCGGGGCCAGGGGTTCAGCATGCGAAGGGATTTGGGACAGTTTAACAGATGCTGCTGAAGGCTGCATGATGAAGTCATGTTAAACTGTATTTTTCTTCAGCCAATAATGCAAAGTCTTTAATCCTGGGTTCTGGACAGCCTAATTAAGCAGTGAGCAGAGAGCTGGATTCTCATCAGACAGATAAGCAGGACTTCTCACCCACTCAGCCTGTATCTTAACCCCCATCTCCCTTCAAACCAGAATCATCAGAATGCAGACAAGGACAAGTCAGACTTTTTTTGGGGGGGGGATGAGGGAGGGAGGTGTCAAAAAAGGCAGTAAAATCCCAATATTTTGCCAAGAACAGAAATTCTGCCATGCTGATGTGTGTTATTCTCACGACTCCTGGAAAGCTCACCCACCACCCCTGGCTCTGCCCTTCAGGCCGGCTCAGACTCATGCCCAGCACTGCGCCCGTGTGCTGGGAAAGAAAGGCAAGAGGCTCTGAGAATAGGGAACCGAATGACACAGTAAAACACTGAAAGAGAAACCACTGCAATGAGTCAGACTGCCATCACCAGGCTTGCCTGGGGGGAACAGAAGCATCGCCCAGGATTGATTTATGATTAAGTACTTCGGACAGCAAAGGAGATTTGGGAGATCGTTGCATCATCTGATCCCAAAATAGACCGTGCAGTTGGTCGGCACTCCAAAACCACATCACAACCCCTCACACACTGGTACAGAAATCGTGCAGCTCCAAAGGTACAAAACGCACCAACATTTTGGGGGTTTGGCTGAAGTACCTCAATGCCCCACTGTTATTAAGCACACGGATTGCTGCAGAGAAGAAAGCTAACAGTGGATGTTCCTCACTTGGATCCAAAAGCAGAGATGCTTCCCCACCATCGACACAGCCAGCACTGGGGAACAAGACCTGCTCGGAGGTTTCAGAGCCATTACAACCAAAATCACACCCTTCATTAGAACTTAAACCCACACTATGTATCTAATCCCAAATTTCCTTACCTTTTAGGGCAGAATGATGGCCTTATAGTTAAAGCTCAGGGCTTGAAAACAGCTGCTGTGAAACAAAGCCCCACCTGAGCCACTCTCTGACCCCAGATAAACTGTTTTCCATTTTCCACCATTACAAAAACAAGATAATGCTACCTCGTATCAAGAGATATTTGCCAGATCCACATGCACAGCAGTGATAAAGGAGGATATCAGGACCCTCACAGAGACATTCACGTGGAGATTCCAAATTCATTCCAGCCTGAAACACAAAGCCTCGCTGCCCCACACTGACATTTTCATAGAGTTCAGGTTTTTGAGGGGGTTTTGCAAATAAGAAGAGGCGGAGAGGAGGCTGGAAGTAATTTTGCAAATCTGAGCTACCTTTGGAGAACAGCCCATGAGATGGCAACTGTTACAGCTTCAGGTCTCGCTGCAAGAGAAGGGTCTGTGCTTTTGTGTTTCTTTGGTACTCAGAGAAATAAACGTTTTCTTGTAGTGCACCAAAGAGATCCCCGTGAAACTTCACTTTGCTACAAGGAAAATGAGCCACCTATACTTAATATCCATCCATAGCAGATGTCAGCCCCCCGGGGCCGCAGCCAGCAATGGGAACAGGGAAGGTCTGCTGCTAACATCTACTGCTCCAGGAAAAGAGCAGCTGCAGAAGTGGATCCAGAGACAGCCTTGGCCTTCCTGTCATATAGGAAAAAATGAGAGCTTCTGATGTTATTCTACATATCCAGAACTGCACTGCACAGCAGCAAATCCCAGTGGCTACCAGACAGGGAAAGCCCCGAAGCTGAAGACTGATGAGTAGTGCCTGGACACAGGCATCGATTCCCTGCTCGAGCTGCTCAGGAAGATGCACGTTCATAAACAAGATGCGTTTTCCAGTCACAACACTGAGAAAAAGAGGTTCCCATTGATTGTCCTACTCTGCTTTTGTGGTGCTGTACAGAACTTCCCCTCCCCTGTGTGGAAAGCAGGGTGATGCTTTCACATCTCGTCGTCTCACTAAGCCATCAATCAGCAAGTCAATAATTGGTAAACATGCTTCAACTTTCAACTTTGGCTTCCTTGAAGGAATCACTCGCAGCTCCTTCTAAATCCGTGGGGCAGCTCCTTGGCTGTTTCACATGTTTATCACTGTCAGTGAGCAGCTTCTAAAGCGTTTTTGCTGTGCCTTGAATTCAGTTCCTTCAAATTGGTCTCTCAAGTATTGCATGTCTGAGTTCAAAGGCTGGAGATGTTAACAGCAGCAACACATCTTGGCATCCTTCTGTACAGCCTTACTTAAGATTTTGTTTTTCCTCCCAAAGAACAGAAACTATTTCTTAACAAGTCTTTCCTAATGACACGGAGCTTCCTGCTTTGTGTCTCTTGGCTGGCTTCGATCGCTGCTCAAAGCAGCAAAGTGTGGGTCAGGCACTGTGTGCCCTCACACTGCTGACCACAGAGCCCCGGACAAATTCCATTCAAGGGAAGGAGAAACTTTCTAGCTGTCAGAAGCAAAACAAACCCATGCGCACTTGCAGCAAGGAAAAAGTAATTTGCACACTGTGTCCAAAGCCAACTTGGGCTAATGAGAGTCTCACAAAACAAAACAAACCTGCCATGCTGCAAACCTGCTGCAGTCTGCACATGGCTACAAGCCTGCCGGCTGATAAGCAAACACCTTTGCTTTGTGAGAGCCTTCTCTTGGGATGTGCAACCCATGGTGCAAACCGCAAGCAGCTGCCAGCACTGCTCTGCCTGCAGCGCCCTGGAGCTCTGGAGAAGATGCTCAGCAGCATTGCAGGCAAAGCCCAGCCTTGCTCAGAAATGTGGTTCTCCCGCTGCCTGAAATGAACACAGACAGGGCCCTTCCCTCCTCAATACAGTGCTTTGCCCCTTTGCAGCATTTTCCTGTTTCCTCGTATGATCTCCGTGACGTGACATAGGCTGGCTAAATAACTCCGAAGTTCCAAGGTAATGTTCATTTTACTGTGATCTGACCGTCTCCTCAGAGCACTGAGACCTCTCAGTGCCAAAATTTAACAACTGCAGCAATTCTCCTTAACACCTCCTGCCAGCGTTATTGTTCAATGCTGAATTGCTTCATTAATTCTAAGTCGATACAACCAGCTTCCTTTTGTCAATCTCTGTATATTAACATATAATTTCAATGTTTGGGACCGTTCTCAGGCTGGGAAATGAGATTAGCTTCCAGTGATTAAAATAAGTTCCCCAAAGCAGGCAAAATAACCCGTTCACAAAAGCTATACATTGATCTTTGCAATGGTAAATACAACAAGCATTCCCAAATTACAAGTTTAATGTTACACCCCTCATCTCTGAGAGCTGTTTGCTTTCAATATCCTGCTTTTGTTTCCTCAAGAAATAAACACAGGCAGACTTCATAAAAATTGCAGCCCTGTTTCCAGAGGGTTGCAAAGCCTCTCCTGTACCAGTAGGAATGCAATTCGCTGCTAATGGGATGTCAAAACTGGCTATGGTGAGGGACATGACGTGCATGGCAGCTGAGAAATCCTCGCAACGTTTGCTGTTAACATCCCTTCACCACTTGCTGTTGCAATCACACGTGACATTGTCAACCACAATTAATGAATTTGACTTGGCAGGGGTATTTTTCAGCAATGGGATTGGCAAGCAGCGCTCCCGACAGAGCCAATCCCAATGAAGGATTGATTCAGCTGTGGGACACTCGTGGTGCTGCTGCTCCCTATGGGGCTCTCCCATGTGGCCTCCTCGCTTCCATAGGGCATGTGGTGCATCCTTCCATTCACTGGAGGTCTCCCTGGTGGGGCAGTGGCATTGGATCGCTTCCATGTGAAGGTTCAACAACAAAAGGATCCATTTATCATTGCTTGCCAGGCAAGCCAATGCAAGCACTTGCTGCCATCGAATGCACGTGGAGTCTCCTAAAATTGCACATTTGACTTCTGCCAGTTGTGCTGCCCAGGTTAAGGGATGCCAATCTTGCATTCTGTCCCTTCAACACCTTCTGAAGGGCTCTCAGAAGGCCAAACTGTGAGGTGGCTCCATCTCTTGGACTTCCCTGATCAGCATCATCAGAGGGTGGTCAAAGCACTCAGGTATGCAAAGGGGGAGAACAAAAGCCTCTGAGAAGGGAGGGAGAGATGCAACAACAGCACCAGGAATAAGGCATTTATCTCAGGGATACCTAAAAACCAGAGGAATCAGCTGTCAGAGAACCAAAATCAGAGCTTTCTGGAGAGAGAGGGAAGCTCCTCGTAAAGTGGAGATCAAAGACGTGCAGCTGACAGCACTGCCGAGGCTCATTACGTCCAGAGTGAAATCAATGCTACTGAACTTACTGGCAGTTTTGCCACAATCTCCAAGTTTTACCCAAAGCTCCAACTCCGCGGGTCAGGCGAGTCCTGTCCTCCCAGCTGTCATCTAAAAGTTTTTATCCTCATGACTGAGAAGTCTGGAAATATGATCAATGCCCCAGAGCAGCACCAGGAGAACAAAAGGCTGAGCTCACCCTCATTGTGGGCCAACAGAAGCGTGCAGATAAACCTCAGATTCAGTGTCGTTTTATACTCTATACAAAGAGGAATCGGCTCTCGCTTCCTCCCTGGAGATGTGTTTATATACATGCATTCATTGTTTTAGTGCTCAGGTCTTTGGCAGTTTCACACAATCCATTTCTCCTTTTGTTTATAGAAACAAAAAGACCATCAAAAGAACAAACCAAATCAATAAAAGCCCGGGTTTCACTCCCTGCGGAGCTCCTCTGACCTGCATTTCTTCCCACCCAAATCAACATCTATAGAACAATGGTACTCTGCAATATGTTCCTCCAACTCCATCCTCCACCTTCCCCACTGTCTGTGCCCAACGTTGAGCACCATCTCCATGCCCATGGAACGATGGGTCTCAGAGGTCTGGGTCACAACAGCATTATGTGTGCACTGGAGCAGCTCAGCAGGCACTCCCAGGCTCCCTCCCAGCTTCCCAGCAGGGACATACCCACCATACTCTCCACTATCAAGACCCAGGCATGCACAGTAATTACAGACACCTGCTGCTGCTCGGCCATTTGGTACAGCATCACCCTGAAGACATGGCTAGCAAAGCACAGCAAGTCATTGTCAGCACCAGGTTAAGCAGAGAAAAGGCATCCAGGTTTGGCAGACACAAACCTTCACTCTTTCTGTCCACAGTACTGATGTTTTCCAGGAGCTGCTTCCATCCATGGGCAAGAAGAGGGCATGGAAGAGATCAGCCCTCTAAGCCCAGGGACACAGTTGCCACGGACAAAAGGATTAAGTAGAAGTTGTATGATAGGAAGTTCTGCTTCTATACCC
>JAOWBP010004605.1:711621-724935 GCA_028571105.1 Tragopan temminckii
CTTGCCAAGAAGGGGCTGTTTGGAGGACTCTTAGCAAGCTGCCAGGCAGAGGAACAGCAGCCACCCAGCAAAACACACTCCAGCCCCTGCCATATTTCACCATTTCTTATCTACACACAGCATGAAGATGGCTCATTTTACTCGCCTTAAGAGGAAATCCATCTTCAAGTCACAAAAAAGAGGCTCAGTTACCACGGCCTTTTCATTAACATGGTGGCAATAAAGCACAGTGGCATCCCCCAGCTGTCATATTAAAGGGATCGGGGAGGAATATTAAAAGGGAAATTGCTGCCAGCAGAGGCAGGAGGAGAGCTGCCCCGTGGCACAGCACTGCCCCTCCCACAGCCTGCTCCAACCCCACAGGGGGCAGCCATCACCTCTGCCAATCCCAGCCATCTCAACAGGAGGATTTTGGAAGCTTCATGAAACGTTCACTGGGAAGTGGATAAGTTGGACTTATACACCCACTCAGCTTCTTATTTCTCTGCCTTCTTTCTGCTTGCAAAAAACACAACCCTTGCTTGCACTGATGAGGATGGAAAGCACTTGGTCATGGTGCATCTCTAGGAGCCAGAGACAATCCAAGGAGGACTGCAAGCATAAAGACTTGAGCTGAATTTGAAGGCAACTCCTTCAAACTGAAAGCTCCACAGTGGGTTTAGAGAGTAGGATTCATCCAGCCTAACCATGGGAACAACACCTGCTGTTTGCTGATAACTTCAGGGCTTGAGGGCCAGAACAGATATCCCTAGATGCTTTCTCTGTGTCATTTCTGGGAAGTCACCACGGCACGATAGCAAAGTCACACAAGTGTTCATCCCACCTGGACTGCATCCTTCCTGCAGTCCCAGGGTATTTCACATTGGGCAGAACTGCAGCAAACCCCCACCTGCTGCTGGACATTTTGCAGGATTCCAAACCTGCTCCTGCACATCAGCTCCAGCCACCAGCCAGCTCAGAGGCGCAGCCCCCAGCCATGTCCCCTGGGCACCATAGCAGGGTGCTCCCAGGTGGGCACTTGGCCGTACCCCATCACCTCTGTGCACTCACCTCCTGCTGTCTGCTTCCATCTCCACGAGGCTGCGAGTGCTTCCCGTCCTCAGACAAACGTAATCTCCCTGACAGCCTCGATCTGCCTCCAGTTCTCCGTGACGCTTTCACTTCCAGTTGGCTCCGTGAGCGACAAACCTGCTTTGACACCTTCGCTGTTTCTCAGTCTCATTTTCCCCGTCTGATCTGCTTCTCCCTGTCTTTGTCGTGCACCGTGTGATTTTTTGCACTGACAAACCCATTCTGATCTCCTCCTCCCGCACTCCCCCTGCCAACGATTTTCTCCATCTCCGCAATTCTCTGGCCTTTCGGATACATGACTGCTTTATTAAATAAGAAGAAAAAAGTAGCCAAGGCCAGGGAGCTCCCTGCAAACTGACTGCTCTGGATATGATGTGGGAATGCGGTCAGTTTCATTAAGCTTGCTCCTTTGCCAACTAACACTTTTTATTTCCGCCCCCTCCCCCCTCAATTCCACTCGAGCACAGCTCACCATGCTTTGCACCACGAGGTGCAGGGCTCTGTGCTCCCATACCATTCTAACCTGTCTACAATTTACAGAAGCTTTGGCTGAGGGCAAAAGGTTCCACATTTCATTATGATGGCTCACGGGGACCTCTGCTAACCTGCACTGTGCAGCACTGTCTCGACGCACTACAGCAGCTGCACTTACTAAGAAAAGTTCACCATCTCAGCTACACTGCTAGTTCCAGCAGCTATTCCCTCCTTTAGCCGCAAGGAATACCAATAAGTCCATAATGAACTTTAAAGAGCAGCCGTGCTTGCAGGTATCCCGCCCACAGGTGCTCTCATCACACCCCACAGCCAGCTCTGCTCACCTCCTGCTCTTCAGGTACGGTTTGCATCCCTCCGTGATGCACTTCCAGACAGGCCAAGTAATGATCCAGAGGAAGATTCTTCCACCTCCATCTTTCCCCCCCTCTCTCTGAGCACTTCAAAGGGAGGCACGCTTTGCAATGCCCGTGCTGCACAAGGGGAGAGCTGAATGCAGAATGCAAAGTCTGGTGGAAAGCCCCGTGCCCAGGCAGGGAGGTGGCCAGCCAGACCTCGCTGCCGCCAGCAATTGATGTGCTCTGCTCCCACACCCACCCAGGGAAATCTTTTTACCTTCTACATATGTCTCTGCCTACAGCCTCCTTCGGATAAAATACACAATATGCTGAGAGCACGAGTTCATACTTAACAACACAACCCACCTTTTGTAAATCTATACTGCATTGTGCTGGAGCCTCAATATAACCGGAGGTGACTTTGTCACCTGTGAGACAGTGGCTGCTGTGCCTGTAAACCTGAGACCCTGCAGTGGGAGCACAGCGCCCGCATGCTGCTCAGAGCGCTCTCCCTTGCAGCTGCCACTGACAATGCAAAGGCGTTGTTTGCTTGGAAGAAAAGGAGGAGGTCAACGAGCTAAAAGCTCCAAATGTCACCCTTCCCATCCCATTCACAGGATTTCAAAAGCCAATGGCAGCTTGGAAATTATGCTGTTAGCAATAGCAACGGGCTGCTAGCCCTGGAAAACGTTGCCTTCTCGGCACGCCATCAGGTTTGTCCAGGAGCATCCCTTGTGCTGCTGTGGGCTTCCATGGGCTCAGGCAGCACAGGGGGGTCAGGAGCAGCAGCACCTGTTCCCATCACCTCCCATCTCAGCACATCAGTGCTCCAGCTCCTTTCTCCAGCTAAAAGGAAAAGATTTGGAGCTCCTTGGTCTGCAGCTTGTTTTCACAGCACAGTTAGCACCTAGGCAGATGCTTCCAGAGGAGATTTACACTTGTCGCCATGCACTACCTAAGCACTCCCTGCTGCATGTGGGGAAGGTTTTCTCCCATCAATTCTCCTAGAGAGGCAGCAGCAAGAACATGGGAAGCAGAAAGCGCATCTTTAAACTTCCCCAAGCTGCCTCCTGGACAGACAATCCCTTTAAGTGAAGCACGGGGACCTGAAACCGTATAAAAGCAACAAGGTGAATCTCCTTAGCACAGCAGCCTGACAGACGAGTGCAAAAGGCTGGGATTTCACTCCAAGGTAACAACAGAGCTCGACATGTTACCGGAGGGTGAAATGCAGCCCCATTTACCAACCTGTTGCACACACCAGGCCATCTTCCAGCTGCCAGCAGAAATTTCATTTAGACTTTTGCTCTCCAGAAGGAGGATCTTCATTTCTATGTAATACAGCAAAATGAGACGGATATGAAACAAAGTGCTCAAGGTCACTGAAGGAATTAATTGCAGAGCGAGAAGCAAACCTGAACCCAGCCACGAAACACTCACCCCCAAAGCCATGCGCTGTAAGACATCGTTTATCAACCTCTATCAAATTAGGCAATCAGGATACCATAAACTCACACTTGTGGAGCATGTTTTAACACGGCTGGAGAGGAAACACAGTTTCCCAGTTCCCCAGACGCTCCTCCCTAAGAGCATCTCACAGAGAAGGCAAAATAGCAGTCTATTAAAACAAGCTGTTTTGAAAAACACCTCATCTCCTATTTATCTGCTGCTCGACAGCCTTCCCAAACCGAAGCGCAACATGGGGGTAATGGGGATCTTAGACATAATTTAAGATGCTGCTGAAATTCCTCACACGCAGAAGATCAGCAGCTGAGATCAAAGGCTGATGCATCCCGTGACTCTGCCTGTGACAACAGAGAGATTTTGAACAGTGAATTACAGTGTTAAACAAATTGAGCTCATCTCCCCCAAGAACGCTTCCCTTCGTACTTAAGAGTACAAAGCTTGCTCCGTATCGGCTACCTGCAGGAAATAATGGGCTGTCTGGGAACGACTCGTACCTCAGGAAACACCACTGCAGTGTGCTGAAAAACAGGGAGATGTGGAAAACAAGGAGAAGCACACGCGGAAAACAGGTGGGAAAACCAACCACCCTCAGTACCGCCGTCTGTTGCAAGGCTGTAACTGCCAGACCTGAAATAGGGAAACCCTAGGAAGCCCTGGAAGACTTACACATGGCCAGGTACCAGAGAGAGCCATGCAAGCTGCCCTCATCATTTCTCTACACAAACTTCTCCTCCCCTCAGGGAAATATCTGCCCTTATATCCAAAGGCAGATCGCTCTGTCCCTCAAGGGATGCAGTCAAACTCAAGAAAACGAGGGGAGGAGCCTCCTGCACCATTCACCACTGGAAATGCCCCTGCTGCACTGATTCAGCCTCTCGAGAATATGCGATAACATCCCCATGGAGGTCATTTTCATGGATATGAGGAACAATCTCTTCTCCAAAGAGCAGTGCACAGCTTCCCAGGGGCTTGGGGTGGGTGGACACCATTCCTGGGGGCGTCCCAGAACTGTAGGGATGTCACACTGACAGAATCTGAGAGGTTTTTTCCAACCTTACCAACACTAGGATTTTAAAGAGAAATCTTCCAGTGGAGGTGATGGAGAGCAGACTGCCAGCCCTTCCCCAGTCAACATGGAGAGACAGCTGGGGAAACCCTTGCTGGTTGGAAGTCGCGCAGTGCTAATGAATGAACACAGCCTCTCCCCACAAGAAGCAGCCCCTCCAACACTGCCGCCTTCCCTTTCCAACCGCTGCTCCCTGAAGGAAGGCCCTTTGCTCCCCCCACACTGCAGATGCTGCTCTTTACAGCGCTTTCTGGCTGAGCTGCTCCAACAGCAGAAGCTGTTTTTCATCACAGGTTGCACATAGTTTGGGAATTGCTTCCCCCCCCTCCCCCACAGCTCTAAATGTTTCATTTGTTTGTTTGTTTTCTGAACCATAGGCATATTTGTAGTAATGATACAAGAAATTCTTTGCTGAGTTTTCCCCACTGGTTTCCTACCCTGAACATCAAACAAACAGGGCCAAGCATCCACGCTTGCCACACACATGGATGCTCTGATTCCTCCTATTGACAGGAGCAGAGTAGGTTTGGTTTCATTTATTTTCTTTACAGAATCACAAAACGATTCACAAGTGTTCTCTGCAGGCAAGAGCTACCTTCAAAGCATGATAACAACCAGCCAAACGGGGCCATCTCGTCTCTTTACGGAGGGTCCATGCAAACAGCAGATGGCAGGGGGAATCCTCCACCCTGTCACCGCTGTGGGCAAAAAGCAGCAGGCACCAAAGAGGCTGAGGTAGGAGGTGCTCATCCAGGAGAAAATGAAGGGAGAAAACATAGGAAACATGCAGGGTTATTTCTGTGCTCTTGAGTTAGCTAATGGGGTTGGAACAAGGCGATCTGTAAGATCCCTTTCCAACCCAAGCCATTCTACAATTCAGGGAGGAAAGGTTTCCAAATCCCTCCTAGAATGCCTAGGGGTGAAGAAGAAAATTAAACACTGCTTTTCTGGTCTCGGAGCTCAATGATCCCAAACTTGAAGCAAGGCAGGAGCACAGCCTGCTGCCCAGGTCCTCCATCCTCACCACTGATTTTCACTTCATTTTCTATCGGTAATCTCTCTTGCTTTTCCCATCTCATTCTCCCTCACCCACGATGGCTGTCTCCACTCCTCTGTCAATCCACATCCCCCGACCTGGCCAGCCCCCTCCTATAGCTATATCTTTCTCTTTGGGTTAGCATCGCTAATGTCAGAATCATTCCATCTGACAAAGTCTCTGCTCGTCCGCGTCTCCCTTGTCTCCTTGAATCTCTGTCAAGGCCTTTTCCACATGTCTAAGCATTTTAATGACATATGGTGCTGGGACTTGGGGGAGGGAGGGAGCAGCACTCAAACAGGAGGAAGAAAATTGCTGCTACCAACTGGGCAAAATGCTGAGGGTAAGTGGGGGGACCCAGGAGAAGACTGGAAGCATTTGAGAAGGAAAGATGGTCCACCACACTATCCAGTTGTTCCACTAACCCACAGCAGCTAATTGCTTGCCCAGAGGAAATTGCATCCCTTCTCTACCAAGGAGTTCTGACTCTGCTTTGCTCCTCTGTTCTAGCACCCACACCCTGATGATCACAGCTGCCACATACAGATGTGCCAGCACACTGAACTCACGAGCTATAGCACACAGCACAGCTCATCTCTTCCTCACTCCAGAAATTAGGAGCCAGTGTGCAACCCAACCCTGCGTGTGGCATTGACCCACTGGAGGATGGTTCCCTCATGTGCTGTGTTCTCTGCTGCATGGGCCACCAAAGCTGCAGCCCTGCAGAGCTGCTGCCCCAGATTTCAGGGTCTGATCTTCATGCCTAAAGATTGCACTCCCAATGTCACCTCCAACCCGACACACTTTTCCTCCCCAGTGCTGGGCACTTGAGATGACTTTTCTCAAAGCACCATCTTAGCGGGTCCCAGATCTTTCAGATGGCTAAGCAGCCCCACAAGTCTGCTTAAGACACAGTATTCAGCACAATCCTCGTGGATTTCTCCCTACCTAATTGCATTCTGCCTTATTATAATCCTCCTGGCTCTTAATTCTCCTCCACCTGTCGTAAATCCATGCACTGTGGCAGCACCCTAAGGTGCCGGCTTCTGTGCTCCATAATAACACAGGGCACATTTGTGGTAAAGGCTGTTTGAAATGAAAAACACCAGGAGAACAAAAGAAAAAGCAAAAAAAATGCACCAATATCCAAATTCCTACAACTGACACCTGGACTGCATGCTCCAAGACAGAGGTGACAGTAACACCAGCTTTTGCAAATCCTCACCTCTTTAGGAGCTCTAATCCTATTGCAAACCAGCTGAACTTCAGCTCTTAAGTGTTTTGGCAAATCCCATCTAGAGCAGATTAATGAGCAAGGCAGAAGAAGCACAAGTCCTTCACAGCATCCCACTTGGGGTAGAGGTACCAGCAACACGAAGACAGAGCTGCATTGCCTTCAGCACTGCTGCGTGGAAGCGTGACGCAGACGAGATGCATCTCCCACATGGACGATGCTTCTCAATTTCATTCAGTGGCACTGCAGCATCTGTTGTTTATTCTGCATTTCCGGCATATTTTCTTCTTGGGGTTTTGGGGTTGCTAAGGAAATAGGTATGTTTTTAGAAAGGAAATTGAACTCTTATTCTTGCAACATCCAGTAAAGCCACAAGGAAGCACCCCAGGTCCTAGATGAAAACCAAGACCCCAAAGTTACAAGCACGATGCTCCTGCTGCTCTGTGACACAGCTATATTAAAAGCAAATAAGTCAGTAAGAAATGGCAGATAAAGCTCTCATTTGTCAGATGATGAGGAAAGGGTAAGGGAATGCTTCAGAAATTTATCAAGGAAATGTGTTGAGCTGTGCAACTTTTTGGAGGAAGATGCTGAAGACAAAGCAGCTTTTCCACTTGAACGTGTATGCTGCTCAATGAAACATGAAGCAAAAATAACCTCTCCTCACAACAACCAGCATTTAGCACCTGATTTACCACCTGCACCAAGGCCAGGGATCCAAGGGATCACGGTCAATGCTTTGTGTCCTGCGCAGCTCCAGCAGCGATAGGAAAAACTGCTCCAACCTTCAGTATATAGAGCAAGATCCAGATCTTCCAGATACTCTTCTGATACAGCTATCTGCCTGCCTGCCTGCGGGGGGATATTTTCAGAGGGCGCTCAGTGTCGAACAAAGTTTGTTTGAACTAGACTTAAATCAACAGCAACAAGAGCAGCACTAAGCCAACCTCGAGCACTTGTGACAACACAAATAGAGGCTCTTCAAGCTTTAGCATCATCTCATGCTCCGGAAGGTTTTATGGGCCACCGAGAGCATCTAAAACATCGGAGTCCCATTGGCAAGCTTTGCATCAGCAGGACCAAGTGGCTTTTAAGTGTGGGTGGGAAGCAGGGGCTGGAAGCGGCAATGTTTTTGGAAAGGAGCCCTGCAAGAACCCAGTCCATGCAAGCCCAGCCGGAAATTGCCTGCATGCTGCCCTAAACCGGGAACCCTATGGCTTGTCAGCTTGGCCAGAAACCTGCAGGCTTCAACCATAAAGCAACACCTAATCTGGACGAAGAGGATCTCCTCAGGGTTCTGGATGTCAGCAGCCCTACCTGGACGATGTCCTCAGCTTCCATCACTGACACAGCTGGGATCCAGATGCAGCACTGCACTGCTCTGAGCTGGCACTTCCCATCCTCCCCGCTCACTAGAATCAAACTCCTAAGACTTTTACACATGAAAAAGCAGATGAGCGTGAGACAGAGTGGTTCTGTGCAGTACAGGCAGAGTTTTTTAATGAAGGTATATTTACTCAGCAGAGCTGAAGGGCCGCTTCTTCACAGCAGGTCAGAGGCTGCTATGCAAATAATAATAAATACTTTGCACTTTTCAAGCACGCTCTACCCAAGAAGTGCTCTGCAAGCACAGAGCCTCACTGCATCTGGAAGGCAGGAGAGAAAAAACAGGAACAGCCACTTTACCCAAGACAGAAATAGAGAACCTCTTGGGTGGAAAGCAGACATGATAGCACCAACAGCTTCCCTGACTCCCTGTGGAAGTGCTCCTCACTGCTGGCCTCACATTCGTGCGCTTGGCAGCTTTCTATGAACAGCAGCTCGATATCGGCTCAGGGAACAGCCTTCTGTAGTTCATTACTCCCAGCAGATTTCAGAAGGGATCCTGCCCATGCCTCAGCTGCTTCTAAGCCAGCTAAGCCTGGAAGATCTGGCGCCGGTATAGAGTAGCAAAGCTTCTTATGGAGCATCTCACACAGGACAAAAGCCACCAAGGGGCAAGTTCATCAAGACTGGAGAGTTTTATCTGTAATTAGCTGGTCCTGCAGGGGGCTCCTTGGGATGGAAAGCAGGGCTCTGGGGAGCAGAGTATCTAAGGGGGGGCTGAAAGAAAGGGACAGATTCTTCAGCAGGGTTTGCAGTACTAGGACAAGGGTTTCCAACTGAAAGAGGGAAGATTTAGGCTGGATATAAGAACAAAGTTTTTAAGAAGGGCAGTGAGGCACTGCACAGGCTGCCCCAAGAGGCAGACGTTCTCCATCCCTGCAGACAGCCAGGGTCAGGGATGGGGCTCTGAGCAGCAGATGGGGCTGTGGGTGTCTGTGCATTGCAGACACTGGGATTATGGAAGCAGAAACCTACAAGTGCAGCCTGCGGGAGCTGAGGTTTGTACCCCCAGCAGGGCCCTGGGCAGCCCAACCAAGCCAGAACCACTGCACTTCCACAGTTCCAACTTATCCTGAGATCAATACCAAGATTTATTGATCCAAGAAGAAAGCACCGACCGGTGAGGGAGCCTGGTCAATAACATTCCCAGTGAGTAATCAGGTTTAACCAGAGAAAATTCCAGTCTGAGTCTTGTTCTGGGGGCAAAACCCAGTTGTCTGGGCACGCTGATTATCACAGCTCAGGAGCAAGCCAGGGACTCGTGGCAATTACATCAAAATTCGCACTGACCATCTCAGATGCCAAGGTCTGGGACAGCACATCACTGCTGAGTGAATGAAATGAGAAACCCTATTAGCTGCTAACACTGATCTGTCTGGCAGAGGACAAGCTGCTAATACAGACTACCTTGAAAATCATAGCAAGAAATTCAACCTGCACAGTCAAGGCCGGACTCAGGCGCGTAACTCGGTGATGGCAGGAGTTCAAGTACTTAAAATGTCTTTTCAAACCAGACAGTAAAATCATGCTGTCCCATCCCTCTTGGAAATGGACTCTACTGAAAAATCAAGGCCCTGAAAGGCAAGACAGAAAAAGAAACAGCGAAAACACAACTCAGCTTTGCTTGGCTGAAGCTAAGGGAGTTGGGTGCAGCTATTTCCCTTCATCTGTCAGCAAAATCTCATCAGATGTATCAAACACAAAAGGGAGTTCAATTAACAGAAAAGCATCTCCAGCATAGGGACAGGAACTGAGAAGAGACTCAGCACCATGTTTAGGAGGCTGAGAAACCAGTGCCTGAAATCCAGCGGCTTGGAGGCTGCAAAACTTCACCTCTGAAGGCACTCTGGTGCTTCAGGGAGTCAGCCAAGCTTTCTGAGCAGCAGAGCCATGAGAAGCACCAAAGCCTGCTGGGACTGACCCAGATGCTTTTTTATTATTATTTATTGTGCGGGGTGAATGCCTTGCTCTGACAGGGCAAAAAACCACACTGCTTCAGTCAACAGCCTCTCAGATCCAAGCCCCTGAACTGCAGAAGTGCCATCCCATAGCTCCAGGGGGTGAGGAGCAGCTCCTGCGCTCAGCGGTACTGCAGGTCTGACCTATGTTTGCAGGCTCCCTGGGAGCCATCATCTAAATTCTCCCTTTATTCCCCTGTCAATACCCATAGAACAGCTGTAGAAGAACAAACAGCTCTTTCTGGCCCCGCAACACTTTGAAAAGGCTCAGGCAGCCCAGTACTGCCTTGGGATATCTCACCTGGAGGTGAGGAGCTGCAGAAAGAGGTGGGAAGAGTTTTGGAGAGCAGAGTTTCTCATAGCTAACAACTGGTGAACAGGCTGAATGCTGCCAGCACCCCGGGAAGCTGCTGGCACAATATGACAGCCCTGCAGGAAGGTAATTGGCCAGACAAACTCAAGTGTTTGCTGCCTTTAATATTTAATTGTGCAAAAATGAAAGGCAAGAAGCTGAGGAATCTGAGCTGCAGCTAGAAACACAAGTGTGTGTCAGGTGCTGTGGTGTCCCGTGCCAAGCTGGGTACATAAATGAGCCAAAGCACCAACCACAGGAGCATCCAACACTGATGTGCTCATAGCACTGAGCATCACCAGGCTCCCACCTGCTGGGCTTGGCTGAGGAAGAAGTGCCCTGCTCTCCTCTATGGCTTGGGAGAACGCTGGGTACCCCAGAAGGTCTGTCCCATCTACAGGAAGGCTACTCTCCCACACAAAGACATGCCTTGAGCCAACACTTCTTTCTTCAAAAGATCTGGATTTAAGGGTTATGTACAAGTGAGGTCTCTCTACCTTACAAAGCCCAACAGTCGAACCATTGGTCCTTCTGACTCTGCCTAAAGCCATTCACTTTTTTCCAGTACAGGGCTTTTCACCAGTATCTGCCTCTGGAGGCAGCCCAGAAGAGCACAATCACTGTCAACAGACACTCAGAACCTTTCTTTTCCTTCTCCAAAAGGGAACCCGAACAGCTCCAAAAAAGTCCCCAAGCAGCTCTACATCCCAGCAAGGGAAAAGCCTGAACTATTATGTGACTAAAGCTGCTGTTTGGATTATATCTCTGCATATGGTCAAACCCTGCATGGAAATTAAAAGGAAGGCTGGCTCCATAAATATTACAGTACGAACAACACAGAGGTCTTTGCTGGATTATCACCGCTAAAAGGAACTGCAAAGCATCCAACTACACAAATGAAAGATGTTAATAGAGCAGTCCCAGTGGAGAGGAAGGCTGTATATTATGTGGAGCTGCTTTCACATCCTGCAAAATGTGCAGATTTAAATAACATTCCCCTTTCACACAGAATAAATCTCAGCATTTTCCATGAAGAAGCACAGCTCTCAGCTGCCCCAGCCCACTTGAATGGGCAGATGGCTTACAGGGGACACGGGTGATGGATGGAAGCCCTGACACGGGTGTCTCATTGGATGAGAAAGCACCAAATAGCTCCATAGACGAGGGTGGACTACACCATGCCTTTATATGCTATCTTCCTATTCTTTAAATACAACAAAAAAAAGGGGCTAAGACTGATTTTCTCACCAACCTTTTAATTAAGCCATTAGTCTCTTTCCCCTTAACCCACACAATGAAAGGAATGAGAGGCCTGTCTTCACAGGAGCAAATGATTTCCCTGGAGTAATGAAGATGCATTATCATACAGAAAAAAAATCATTAGTTGCTGTGTCCAGGACAATGTGATTGCTCAATTACTCCACTAAAACAGATAGCACGCTTCCCAGCACCCCAAATGCAAACTTGGAAGAGAAGTACCCAAATGTACGTGCCCAGAGACATCACCTGCCCAAGAGGCAACCTGAAGCCCCATAGCGATCCCACCAAAATTACTTTCCAAGCTGTTGCTCACTTTTAAGACAACACAGCAGACCACAGGAAGATTTTCTCCAAGTGCTTTATAGCAGCGAAGGGTCTGGGGAGTTCACAGCAATGGAAAGGTCTCGTGTCCCAGCAAGAATTCACCAGAAACCCTCATCAGGAAGCCAAATGCTATGGGAAACTGGAGTGTCTCTTGTACCAGGAGGTAATTAATGAGATGATGAGAGAGTCAGTGATGAAGCATGATCAGCAGCAGGAAATGGGTTGGGTGACCCTGCATGCCTCTTAACTCCACCATCAAGGAGGTTCTCTTGTTGGAAGAGACTGTGCCAGGCTCCAGTTCAGTGCCATAAGGCCCAGCGGGATTTGCTGCAGTGCATGCAGCAGGGACTGGTGGCTTGGGTTGTGTTTTTCTCCCCCTCCCCCCAAATCCTCCAGGCTAGCTGCAAAACACCACACATCTACAGCTCAACAAACCACGATGATCCAACTCACGATTTCCACTCTTCCTCGCCCCCAGGATGATTAAGGTTTAGTCATCTAACTAGGGCCCCATTATTCCTTCAAACATGTAATTTCAGCCCCTCTCTCACCTACCGAGATACCCATTAGAAGAATGACTCATTAGCTCTTCCCCTGCCTCCTTTGGGTACCACTGCCATCACACAGATGTGGGTCAACTGATGCTGCCCACCAACCCCTATCAGATCCCTCCAGCTGCAGAGCACACTGGGGTGGGGGTGTCAGAGGGGGAAGCATTTTATGTGGACATTTCCCCCTCTACATGAAGCACTTGAACTTCTTTTCCCAGGACATTTCTGAAGTAAATTTACTCTAAAAAGATTTCTTCGAGTCTGAGCAAAGAACATATCATATCAGATGAAATGTTTTATTTGACCTGAAACAAATATTTTCAGTCTTGTTTTCAGTTAATCTAATATAGCGTTTCTTCATATTTTTTTTATCCAGCCC
This sequence comes from Tragopan temminckii, assembly GCA_028571105.1. Lineage (NCBI taxonomy): Eukaryota > Metazoa > Chordata > Aves > Galliformes > Phasianidae > Tragopan > Tragopan temminckii. Next base: position 724,536 of record JAOWBP010004605.1, read on the forward strand.
AGATTGAGAAAAAAATCAATTTGGGAGCTCCATACACAGCCCATTCCATAGCAGTTGTCAGAAAGACTATAGCTGGCATTCATATTAAAATACTGCTTTAGCAATTTATGAATATCATCTGCAAAGCTAAGGCACGAATTAGCAGCGATGAAGCAAGTTACTCACGATAATGCATTTTGACATTAATGCCTTTCTACTGCTCAAATAATTTTGAATAGATATAGGTTTACAGTGGGAAAGAGAGAGAAGGAAGGCGGGTTTGCAGAGGTTAGAGGTGATCCCCAGCAGCGCTCACACCCCATGTTGGGCAAGGCAGATGTCAATGCTGAAGGCACTGCCCAGGGGACTCAGCACAGCGTTCTTCCAACCGAGGCTACCACGAGCAGCTGGCTGAGGCAGA
>JAOWBP010004605.1:757465-773770 GCA_028571105.1 Tragopan temminckii
GTCTGGAAAAGTTGGAAATAATCTCACTCTTGCCTTTAGCAGCTCTGTGTTTAACCAACAATATATATACATACACACACACACACACGCATATATATGTATATACATGTATATGTTTTAAATTGTCTCATTTTACCCAAAAAACTGAGAGCATTGTGTTGATAATCCAAGAACTCGGGTCTGCGTGCCTAATTCTGGCAAAGCAAATTGCCAAGTTTTGATGATCACTTTTGCTTTTTGCATGGGCACTGAGAGAGAGCCTAGGTCCTGGGTGAGGGGCTGCTCCCTGCAAGCTGAATGCATAAAAGCCTGCATGAAGGGAGATAAGTTTTCAAGAAATTGTGCTGGGAAGTGCAGAGGCTGAGGGAACCTCTTTACAAACACGTGTGTTAATTTTAGGGCCATAATGAAGAGCATTCATCCTGTTTCTGCGCTCAGGTTTGTGGCTGAGTGAGAGCCGTCCACAGAGCAAACACCACAAAAACAAACTGCAGCACCTTTCCTGAAAGCTGCGGAGGATTTCTTTCATTGGAAAAAACAATCCTGCTCTTTCCACATGTCACTGATCCTTCCATTCTATGGGCTCAAAACAGGGCTGGTTTTGCCCTCGTGCCCCCTCAGCTCCACCAGCTTGGCCATACGTACAGGGCATGGATGCTGGGATCCAGGGACGGGCCCATCTGTGTACTGCCCTGTGGGGAAAAGAGCAACAAAACCCACCAAACTCCACCTGTGAACATCCTGAAGCCTCAATTCCTTCATCCCCACTGTCTCCCTGGGAGCCATGTAATCCAGCTGAGCGCATCACCTCTCGGGGGACAGAATCACCCTCTCCAAGACCTTTCGTGCCAAGTGGCACCGTTATCCAATTTCCTCCTAATTACACTAACAAGGATGAATTAGGACTTTCATCAACGGGGGCGAGTGATCGGTTTGGAGTCAGCCATGGGCGACGGAGCCAGAGATTAAACAAAACTATCATGTTAATGTCTAATAATACAACAGCAAGTGGAAATTAAGCACAAGACAAATATGCTGTGCCGGCGACATTGGAGAGTTTGTTCTTTAAACACGGCGTTATTTTAAAGGCAATGCTATTATTAGGGCCATCTAACTTAATTTCGAAGGCATAATAGAAAAGTAAATGTGCCGCAGTTGCACTTTATGTGCAATTTCGAAAACAAACCCAAACTGGGGGAGAATGCTGCGTGCTACTGAAATAGCCACTCCAGCTGAATTCCTCTTTGATATACGTTAATTACCTCCAGCAGGGGAGGGACAGCTTCACTCGGAGCTGTGCTCTGTGCAGATGAAGCTCTGAGAGCAGCCCCAGCTCCTCTGTGGGTCGAAATGATGCCAAATCCCATGGGATATTTTAACTCCTGGTGCGCCATCATCTCGATGGGATGCAGGAAGGCTCATTCCTTGCTATTGGTGCACATTTATTATCTGCCACCTGCGTCACTGGTGGTTTTCTTACAGGTTTACCTTTCAGATCTGCCCCTTTTATTGCTTTCCTGCTTTGTGCGTAGGGAAAATATTTCCATATGAGGTGATGGGTTTGTTCCCAATACTGTGGCTGAGGAAAGTGCTCCTGTTGCATGCTGGCACAAGCAGTGGGAGGCAGTGCTGATAACCTCTTTGCTTGTGCAGTGCAGTCTCAGGATTGATCTGAGCATAAAGCAATACAATCAAGTCCCCCTGTATGTATTTTGTGTTTGTTTTTTTTTTTTTTTCTTTCCAGCGGTGATATCATTTTCCCCTTTATTAAGTTGCATGGAAATTGTGTCTTACTACTTTAATGTCTTGTTCTGCACTTAAGGGAACGTTTTAGATGAGCAGCAGCATTGAAAGCCCTCTTTCTTTATTAATATCCATCTCCTTCATCCCTTCCTCAGTGACATTACCCCCTGCTTTATGGCAGTTGTGGGGGTGGAGTGGAGGCTGATGGCCATGCAGCAGCACTCGTGCTCTTTGGGTTACCCCCATCTCACTGCAGGCTTTCTCCCCTGTCTCCAAAGGCTCTGCACAGCGGTGTGATGTGGCCTCACTGAGTGCTTTTAGCTGGGAGGGCTCAGGCAGGGGTTGCTCTGTGCCTTGGGGGCCTTCCAACAAATCCCAGTGGAGTCAGTCTTCCTTAGTGCAGCTCATGAGGGCCTCGGAGCTGAAAATAGAAAAGGGGGAAGGCTGCAGAGCGCTTCCCGTCCCATCCCTTATGTCTCATCGACGCTGAAGTGCTCTCTTCCCTGGCCGGTGCATTCAGTGCATATTAAACACAATATGAAATTCCATCTCAGAAAACCCCAGAGATGGCTCTATCGACTGTCCTTTAAATAGAATTAAAATTGACCCGAGGCAGATCTGCAAACCTATTGAATTACCCAGTCCAGCACCGAGCTCGGGTTGGCCTCTCAGGGAAGGAACAGCGCAGCCTGGGGCGGGATGAGGAGCCCTGCTGGCACAAGGGCAGCAGCCTCTCACCGCGGCTTTGCAGAAATGTGTGCCGTAAAAATGTCACCCTATGCTGCAGGTGCATGCGTGAGGTTTTGGGTGGAAGCAGGAAGGTTGAGAACGGGCATAGGTGGCACTGGGGCAGAGTGACGATGGGGAGCAGCATACACAGCCCATCTGTCCCCGTCATTCTCACCCCAAGCACTGCATGGGCACTGTTCACAGGCAGAGGATGTGGGTTTGGAAGCCCTGTGCGCAGCCAGGTGTTGGACTCAGTGATCCTCAGTCCCATCCAGCTGGAGCTGCTGTGTGATTGTGTGTCTCTACGATTCTTCCTCCTCCGGTTGTTTAGCTCCGTGCTAAAATATTTAACGTGGTATGAAGAGCAACAAAAAAACCCACGAGCTAATCTGCTGTGGTTTCCAGAAGCTGTACCCCCTCCCTGGCCCTGTTGTCAGAAATGGGAAATGCTCTCTTGCTTAGTAATGCTTTTCAGCTTGTGACTGGCGTGGCTTCACCGTGTGCCATGCATCCAGCTGCCTATCTATAGGACATCTAATGGGCTCCAGAGGGAGCCTGGCCCGCGGCCCACAAATCAGCAAACCTGGAGTCTCATCAGCGCTTCAGGCACCAGAGGCATTTTAAAAGACCTTTATCATGAGCAGAATTAGCAGGACTCGTCCCTCTGGTACCTGTTAGCTATTTTATTCAGGCCCCCCCCCCCACCTCCCGGATAAAAAATAATATGCATCTGTTTTGTTTGAAAAAACTGTCTTGTGGGCATTTGTGCTATTCAGGGCTGCGCAGCGCCAGGGGACAGCGGGCGGCATTTCATCGGCTCGGCTGGCTGGTTGAGGCTGGAGAGATATAGGTCACTTGGCAGGGTGAAAATGAGCCATGGATAGCCTCTTTCTGCTGGTACCCTGCCTTGGAGCTGGTCCAGGGGATGGGATGGGTGGCGGGGCTGCAGCGTGGTGGTCCGGGTGGTTTGGGACAGCAGGAAAAGGCGAGGATGTGGGTAAGGTATTAGGCCTTGCTAATCCAGCTGGAATGTCTTTCTATCCTTCTCTCTAGGGTGCAAACGTTTTGCACACAGTGTTATCTACTCGGTCTCCAAATGGGAGAAAATGATGGTAGGGCTTGAGCACACAGCCTTGATTTATACCTGTGTGCAAGACCGGCACAACCCAGCCCCAGCCACAGCTATTATTAGCTGACAGATTTTAAAGAAAAACTATATAAATCTCCCCTTGTGCCATAAATACAATTCTGCCTTGGGAGACCATGAAGAAGCTCATTAAACCACATCCTGAGAGAGAGGCATGTGTCATCTGCAGTGACAAGCGATGCAGCCTCCAGTTACCTTGCTGGCCAGGCCTGGGGAGTATTTATTGAACTTAAAGGGGGTTTAATGCTCGCTCGGGGCAGAAGAGGCAAACACACTCAATTTTGGCAAGGCAGGGGCCTGGGAAACTGCATTCCTGAGCTTTATTCCCTGGCAAGCAGGGAAGTTGTAACTATAGATGAGAGGAATAAGTGTGAGGGGCTGAATGTGAGGTCTGCTACAAGCTCACTGGTTAGGTGGGTTGCTCTCCTGCAGATCAGTTTGCTCCCAAGGCTTTTCTGCAGGTGAATGAAAAGGTCAATGAATAAAAAAAAAAAAGAGAGAGAGAAAAGAAAAAAAAGAATAAAAAGAGAAAAAAAGAAGACAAAAAAAAAAAAAGAGAAAAGAAGATTTAAAAAAAAAAGAGAAAACAGAGGAAAAAAGAGGAAAAAAAAGGAAAAGAAAGGAGGAGGAAGTTTGTCCCCTGGTGTGGGCCCAGCGTAGGACCAGTCTCTTGGTGCTTTTTTTGCTAGGGGGATCCAGAGCCAGAGGACCCTGAGGATTTCACACCTCTCTGGTGCATTTATCTCCTCTTTTACCTCCTGGGTGGAAGCAACAGGAGGAGGAAGAGTTATTCAGCTCGATAACTACAGCTAGAGCAACATATCTGACAGTGCTCTTCCAATTCCGAAGGACCAAAAACCAGCACAAAGCTTTGCGATCCACTTTTCCACCACCAGTTGGTTGAAACCCTGCCTTTCTGGTTCCCCATACATACCAGGTGCAGCTATACATCTCCATTAGCATGCAACACAGAGCAGCAATCTCTGTAGTACAAACCAGTTCTCCAGATTGAGAACTTGCCAAGTGTTGGATAAGCTGTAATAAAGTCTCTTGTTGTAAGAGCACCCCGCTGACACAGGCTCTGATCTGAAAGGAGTGGGAGCAGAATTAAATTCCCTCTGCTGAAGCCTGTCCATTATTCTTGGGCATTGGATTGCAGGAGCTGAGAAAGCTGCTCTGGAAGCAATAAGTGCTCACTACGGAGAGCCCGGAGTGCTGTGTGCTCTTGGCAGGGGAGGGATGGCAGAAAGCAGCTGCAAAACCTCACCCAGCTGCAAGAGGGGAGGGGTTTGGAGGAGAAAGAAACGGACAAAGCTGCTCCAGCAAAAAGGGCTGAGAGATGTGGAGCAGGGAGGATGTGCTGCACTGTGCCTGCAGCCACTCGCACCCAGGTTTGCTGAGAAGCACCAAACCCACAGTGCCCAGCCCCAGGTGAGTTACTTCAGGCCACATTTTTAATATCATTCGAAGCCTGAAGACTCAGCCAGGTGCCTTGTGGGATTTGCAATAACATCTAAGTGCTGGAAATCTTTGAAATCCTGTAAAGTGGGTGAGAAATGAGCTGAAGGCAAGGGAGCAGAGCAGCGCAGACCCTGTGAGCAGAGCACAGGTGTTGCATGGCTTACACAGGAACTGAAAAGAAAAAGGATTGGCCTCACAGTTCCTTGGAGTTTCTGTCTTTTCATTAAAAATAAGAAAAGAAAAAAAAACCTGAAAAGGAGCTTTACAGCTTGAAAAACACTTCATTCTCTCCTCCACATCTCGTCCATCAGCCTATCAGCCCCATCTTCCATCCCTGCTGCCCTGCCTCTCCACTGCTGGCCAAATGCCTTTAGTAAGGTGCACCCCGTACTGATGCCCTTTCCTCTTCCCTCTGTGCCATTCCCCCAGTCCTTGTGCCAGCTGCAAACTTGATCAGGGCCAATGCGATGCTTTCTTGCAGGTCATCAATAAAAATGCCAAATAGCAGCAATGCAGCACACTGTGAGGACTCCCACCCCCAGAAATGCCTTTTGGGACGTGCCACCTTGCCAGCTGTGCATTGCCTGCATGTGCCCTGCTGACCTCCTTCCATCCCAGTCTCTTAGTCAAGATATCACACAGGACCCAGCCCTGAGTGTGTCACAATGACAGCACCACCTTTATCAGCCACATTTATAACCTCATCAAAAAAAGACATCAATATATTTCAACAAGATTTATTTTCCAGAAGTCCCTCTTGATTGGCATCCTTTGTGTTATTCCCTTTAATTCGTTACTGAACGAGTCCTGTAGCAGATATCCCATTATTTTGCCTAGAATCAAAGTTGGGCCGACAGGGCTGTAATTACACAGGTCATCTCATTTATCCTTCCTGTTCACTGGTGCAGTGTTCATTTCCACTCAGCTTTCTGGATCCCACCAGTGCTCAAGGGGGTCATTGGAGATCAGTATCTCAGGCTGACCTGGATCTGACTGGGTGGCACCGCTGTGTATCGGATCATTATGCATCCCATGCAAAAATCACATTCATCAAAATTTGAAGGCACTTCAACTTTTCCCCCCAGCTCTTACGGGGTTTGAACCAACGTCTTACAAATATTGGAGAAAATTGGCAGAATACAGCTAAAATCAGAAGCACTCTCGTCACATATGTACAAACAGACAAAAAAAAGTGCTGTTATTGCTTTGAAATCCTGAGGGTTTTGGTGAGAAGTTGTGCACATGTGTATGGATGTGCATGTACATGGCTTTCTGTAAGTGTGTTTGCTTTTACTGTAAACCTGGCTTCATGGCACAGGAATATTTAGTGGCTTGTGCCGAGCAGTTGGAGCACACAAGTGTGCCTGCATGAGCTCTCACCACTTATGCTGATGGGGCTTTCACATCGTAATCTTTATTTCTCATTTGGGTTATAGACATTTTCCAGCATCCACAGCCTTTGAACCTATAAATTAAAACTTCCACATACCATATCATTGCTCCCAGCTCGGTGAGGACACAATATCTATCCAGGCATGTTTATTCCTGCTGCTGCCGCAGGTGGAAGCTGTGATATCAGTCCAACACCTAACACTGTTTGGACAGGAGTGTCAAAAGCAAAGGAAGGCATTTTTCATCAAAGCTGTTAAGATTTCTTGGCCAATTTTATGGCTGCTCAACCAGGGCACCACGTTCCTGCCCCTCTCCTTTGCCCTGGGGATTTTCAAAGCAGCCTCCAGCTCTGATCTCCATGCAGAGCATCCCTGCCCTTTCTGAGCTGCTCCTGCAGCAGCAATTGGCAGCGGAAAGCGGCTCAGTCAGTGCAGAGGAGAGCGATACGGGGAGAGGGGAAGGTATGAAAGGCTAAAAACAATTCTTGCACACTGAACTGCAAAATAATTACGAAGGAAAACTGAACTCCTATATTTTTTGTTGTTGGGATGCTTTTCCCACGTGCAAAATTTCATCTGCCTAATGTCGAGAGGTTTGCTGTTCTCTCTTGAGGGCGGTGGCTGCACACTTTCCTGCTGCATCACCCCTTCCCTCACCTGCAAGGAATCCCACTCTCTGACCAGCGCTAGCAGCAGTTAACCCTCCATGGCTCCTTGGGGAATTTGGATCTACTCACTGACCAAGGCCAACGTTCTCCCCTGCACCAAAACCAGGCAGTATCGTGCCCTGCTCCTGCTCATCCCTCAGGCTGCCCAGGGATCCAAAGGCTCCGTGGTGTCACCAGCCTTGCTGGACGCCGCTTTTTCCCTCTTGTTTTTCAAGGAGCTTCACGTCTGTGAGCATCATGCTGGGTGCTTGTCTCTCCAGCTCCAGGCCTCCCCGAGGATATGACAAGCCAGAACACATTGCAGAGGGAGTTCAAAATTATCTATCTCCAACATCCACTTAATCCATCGTGAGGAGAACCGAAAAGCTCTCCAGGCCTGCAGGAGCTCTGAGCAAGCCGCCGTTTCTTATGCTGAGCCTGTGTTCCCACTTGTCAGTTTGATTTCTCAATGCTTTACAATCTCTGGTATTCTCGGTGAGGATACGGCATCACGTCCATCACCCGTTATCACTAGGTCCCCGTGTTTCCTTTTCTTCTCTCTCAGCCTCTTTGCAATCTTGAACCAATGAAAAAAAGTAAAAAGAAGAAAAAGGAAAAGAAGAAGCAGCGGCAGCTTTTCAGTTTCTTATCCGCCGCAGCCTGGATTACATCCAGGCCTCTTGCTATGATCCTTCAAGTTCCTACTAAACATGCCCTGCATCTCCCGATAACATTAAATCTGCATCTTGGTTGGGTTTATCAGTACTTCTGGGGACAAGCGGGGCCGGCGCACGAGGAAGGAGCAGCGCTGCAACAGGTTGTGGTGTGCAAAGAGATGGGATGGAGCAGCACACGTCCAATTTGCTCCCAGTCACACCCAGTACAGCTGGGAACCACTGCAGGACACCCACATGCCAAGCTGAGTTATCCTGAAGGTGATGAATTTGCAGAGCCAACAAGGCCCTCCAGACTGTGCAGGTCTGAAGCAGCGCTGGTCTGAGTTCCAAGGGACAAATAATTTGATTTTCCTATCCCAGTACTCAGGGTATGATTAACAAACCTGTATCTCATTGCAGCACTGCAGCTGCTGGTAAACGAGGATTGTTGGTGCAATGAAGTGAAACTCAAAATACATGTGTGGAGTTAATGAAGAGAAAGAAAGTCTTGTTTTGGATTTATTAGAATCAGCAACAGTGTCCAATTAAGAAACATCCACTGCATAACCACAGCAGAGATTTAAAAACAGCAGATAAGTGCTTCAGGTCATCTTGGGATCAAAAGGAAGGGGAGATTTAACACTGTCATTGTATTTTTTGCTTTCTGAAAGCAAGGCATGACTTGAAATCTGCCTCCTTGAATACTGAGGAAGAGCATCCCTGGGCAACAGTGGCCAGTGATAGTCTGTTGGCCATTGCAGCTGTTGGCCATCAGGGCAATTGGCCATTGGGGTGGTTGATGTAGGCTGTTGGCCATCTGCAGCATCCCCAAAGCAGGACTTTGCCACCTATCAGGGCTCTTATATGGACCTCAAAGCTGATGTAAGCAGAGGCTGACTTTCCCCTTTATTATTTCACAAAAGCACCATGGAGGTGCAGGGGAATTAAGATGCCTAGACTTTAACACAGATCATTTCTAAGGTGCATCTGAATTGAGCTTCCATAAGACTTATAGCTTGTTTTGGTCATAACCCCACTGCAGCCGGTCTTGTGCACTGATGTTATTGATACAGCCAGTAATTACATTTTCACATAGGCATTTTTTCTGTGTGTCTACACTGTGTTTATTACAGACTCTCAATTATTCATTTTTTTCCCCTCTCTTGTCATCCCTCCCTCTTCCTCTCTGCCTATTTATATTTCCCTCCTGGTCTTATTTTTCACCTGTCCTCCAGCTTTTCCTCCATCTGTGCTCCTCCATCTCTCTGACCAAGGCAATGGCCCCACATGGGCTGAAGCCCCCTTCGTTCCCAGACGAATTTGCTTGGCAGTGGGATATCTCCTCTGTTCAATTTTCTCCCCACCTTTGCCCCAGCCCATTTTTCTGCATCGCTGAGCTCCTGCCACAAACCTCCCTGGTGCCTTTTCTGTTACAGAATGAGAAATAAAAATGTGGCACCGTTGTTACTGCTCATCTATCTGCTGTGCCTAGGTGAATAATGCAAGGAAACATGTATGTATTTATACAGCAAATGGGAAAATACATTTCTTAAGATGAATGAGGTTGTTTTCAGCCTTGATGCACCCAATAAAATAACCCAGTATCAAGAGGGAGGTTTATTTTGAAGTCTGGACGTGTCATAATATCAGCTCCCAACCAGGACTTCAAATTACATAAATCAGAGAGTGGAAGAGAGGGGAAAGGCCAGGAAAGCAGCAAGAACAGGGTGAATACAGGCATATATAAAACACCAGGCATGGGGTGTACAAACACGAGGGCGCATCAGACTGGCCTGCCAGATGGATACAGGATACGAGATGGGCTTTGACACCAGCTTTTCTATCTCCTTATTCTTTTTTTTTTGTTGTTGTTGTATTTTCCCCTCTGTGCTCATCTCCAGAGCAAATTCCCCTTCACATCTCACAGAATGGGAAATTGCAGCATTGGGAGCCTTTGGTGATGGCTGTGGGACACAGGGACTGCAAGCTGGTCCCCAAGCACCCCAGGAAGCTGCTGGCACCAGCAAGGTCAGCTCCAAATCCAGCTTCAAATCCCACTTCAAATCCCTTCAATTTCTGCATTTCCTCCAATAACTGCCCCAAGAGCCCCATGCCAGCCAGAAGCTGCTGCAAATGAGCAGAGGTGTTGCCTTAGGCTTAAGAGAAAGAAATAAGTTTTGGTGTGAAATCTGAGTATTTTCTCTATGGAAATCATTGGCTTTTTAATACGTCCCCCCTTCAGAACAGTGCTACCCATTTGTAGTGTGCCAGTGTATGTATTTCTGCTTTTCCACTGGAAAACTGGGGGTGTGTTTGGCACAGAGCACTCCCTTCCCAGCTGAAAACTCAATTCCTTGCCAAAGCAAAGAGGGGGAGATGTGGAAAAACCCTGCAACGAGCCATAAGCTTTATGTCACAGCTTTGCCTGGCACAAAAAAAAAATTAAAAAAAAATCCCATGCTGCTTCCTTACAGCCTGGGGAGAGCTTTCCTTGCTTGCGATGCAGCACAGAAGTGTAAAGCGTGTTGTGATCTCAATATAGGATTAGTGCTGCTATTTATCTGCGCAGTGTCACTGAGATAAGGAGCAAGAGAGGAACCCAAATGAAATGGCAGAAATGCTGCCCAACTTCAGGAGTCACAGGGCAGAAAAGATGCCCCCCAACAGCACGCACTCCTGGTGTGCATTGCTCCCTCCACGGAGGGTTTGATGGCACTGGGAGTCGTTATTCAGCAATAGGTTTTTTGCTTGGGAAGAGGCTGCAAAAGGCAATATTTTGGCTAAAAACCAGCTGCAAAAAGGGATTGGCTCCATTTGCAAGGCTGCAACAGCTCTGAGTTCATAAGCATGCATGTTTTCCTGTTGAATGCTGCCCCAGCACTCCAGATAAGGCATTTCTCCACAGAAATGAAGAATTTGGACGTGAAAATGCCCATTCCCCACCACAGATCATTTTATTCCTCAGTTTATATTCTGGGGAGATAACTGCAACCCAAAGCACAGTGGATGTGGCCACAAAAAGCCCCCTGGGAGGAGGCAGAGCTCACCACGCCGTTCCCTGCTCGCCTCTGTCCTTGTCACCACAGCTGTATTTGTTGCTTGTAGCAGATCTGTCTTGCTGGGGATGTCTCACTTACCAGGAAGGCTTCATTCCCAATAATTTTCAGACATTGCTGCCCTTGTGATTTATCCCCCTTCAGTTTAGATCTCATTTTTCCCAATTTTACCTTTGTCTCCAGGAAACCTCGTCTATTTTAGTGCAATTTCCTCTCTCTCTCTGGCTCACCCGCTCCCTGTAGCCCAAATTTGTCTTCTTCTCATATTTATTTCAGTATTTGTCTTTCTCTCCCCATGCAGGCTGTGTGCTCGGGATTTATCTCCTCCATTCCCACAATCTGTCTCCAAGTCCAGCGACTTGGCTTTGCCTTCGTCAGCCTTTGCTTTGTATAATATTGAGCAGCGCCAGGGGATGTGGCATCTGCTGAGGGATGGGGAGGTGGGGAGGGAAGGAGTGGCTGGAAGGGGAGATCTAGTGGTTATCTGGTGGCTGGCAGCCCTGCTCATGGCAGAGGGATTGGAACTCGATGGTCTTCAAGGTCCTTTCCAACCAAAGCCATTCTATGGTTCTGTGACTCCAGTTCTCTCCCTGCAGTCCAACGTAGTCAGGAAGAGAAACCTTGAGCTAATGTAGCTGCCTGTAGCTGATGTGCTCTGGACAGGAGGGTGTCTCAGCAGGAACCTGTCCACTTTGGGTTGTGATCAAAAGTGCCAGCAAGCAGCAATGAAGGAGAACGGAGCCTGGGGGGATGGAGAATGAGCAGGGAAGGTCTGTCCAGGGATAACTCTTCCTGCAATTTGGGCTTTTGTATCGACCAGGGGAGCCTGGCTGCTGCCATTGCTGTGCTCTCAGCCCTGCCTGCTGCAATGTGACTGATGATGCAATTTCCAAAAAGGTGCTTTTTTCCTCCCCCGGCAAGTAAGCAAGGAAGGGAAGGGAAAGTGGGACAAGGAGCAAATGAAATCATCTCAGTGCTTAATACTCAGAGGTCTGCACTGCCAGAAGTCTTGTGTGTCCTGTTTTCTTCCTGTCTCATTTGCCATCAGCACCACTTGTTTTCTCTGCAGAGCTCCTCAAAATTGCCCCACAGCATTAGTGGCAAAGCTATAACCACAAGTCCCTGCACACTCTTGCACCTATCACGATGCCCAATGATGCTCTCACGATGCCTTCCCACCAGGTGCTCCATCACTGCTTCAGGCCCTTAGCATTTCCACTACAACTGGGCAGAGAGCATATGCCTACATTTCAATCACATATGATCCACGAGATGTTTTATGGATCTAATTGTCACATATGTTTGTTATGAATCTGTAATAAGGGGCCAGAGCAGATGGCAAAGGCTGGCTGCCAGTCATAAGTTAGGAATGGTGAATTTCTCTGAAGTGGAGGCAATGGGATTGGACCACTGTAACCAAGGGTGCTGAGCCCAAGGGTCAGCATTTTACTATAGGAATCCTTCTCCCTCATGCAATAACCTGTCATCAGCTACAGAGATCCAAACTAACATAAAATCCAACCTGAATCTTAAAGCTGATGGTTTCTCTACCAAACAACAATTTGGATACTGCACTGTCAGCTCAAGACACAAACTCCATACCCCAGCCCTGCCCTCCTGCCTCTGAAATTCTCCCCATTGAAGCACAGTGTGGGAGGCTCAGTGCACAGATCCATCACCAGCCTGGGGAAAAGTGGGAAAATCTGCTCCTGAAGGGCACAGCGGCATCCTTGCTGCTTCTGTGAACTAAATCTAAATTACCATGCTACCTGAACTTTATGCAAGGTTCATGCTGGTGCAATGCTATAAATACGGCTGAGAAGACATTTCTATTATAACTCGCTGATTTCTGGAACCAGGATCGGTCAAATTAAAAAAAAAGGAAAAGATAATAAAAGGAGAGAGGAGCGGCAGGAGGAGAGATCTCAGAGGGAGTGGACTGCAAAGATTTGGTTAGCCCTGCCCCGGAGATCATCCTGGGACAAGCGCCGACCCAGCGAGGAGCATTTGCACCCAGCAGTGACAGTAAACCCTGCAGCAGAGTGGAAAGCGTATTGAGTTGCTGTGTTTTGAAGTTAATTAGCAGTGGCCCTTTTAATTAAGGCTGCAGGGCTCTGTTTCACTGTGTCGGCATCAATGGTCTCTCGTGCCAACGAGGTTTGCATGGGCTGTGGATCCTTCTGGGTGTTGCAAGCTGCAAGGGCCTTACACCCTTATTCCTATTTCCAAAATGGATGCAGAGATCTCTCCCTTGGCCTTGGGAACTCCAGATGCCAAAATCAGAGCACGGAACTGCTTTTGCAGTTAATCAAACTTAATGTTGTTGCGTTTTTCTTTGCTTCGCTTTGACCTCGCTGAGGCTCTGCCTGGGCTCTCCTGTAACTGGAATACCCACTCCTTAATTGCTCAAGCAAAGCCAGGTGTAATTAATAGCTGTTTTACCATATTGCCTCTTTGTAATGCTACAAAAAGCACACAGTGTGCAAGAGCTCCTTTTCTACCTTCTTTCATCCCCACGGAGTTGCTACTTCTGGGTTCAGCTATTTCTCAGCATCCCAAAACTCCAAAACCTGCAGTTTGGAGCTAAGAGTAAAGAAGGTGTTGGGTGTTACTTATCCCCAAAGTGAAGTTTTGACCCTGACCAGACCAAACCCTGTCCCAAGTATCTGAACCTTCCATCCCACAGTGCTTCCTCTCGCAGACAGCCAGAGATGGATGGGTTGGGTGGGGGGACACCTCCTAGACCTCCCTGCATCCCTCCTGGAGGGCCCCATGGAGGGCTGTTGGTCCCCCACACTGCTCCTTTCCATCTTTCCTTAAGGACAGCTCTCTCTGACTGAGCTTTTTTTGGTTCCTGTGGGTGGTTGCTTAGAACCAGTCACCAAAAAGGGAAAAAAAATGGAAAAGAATGAGGCTGTTCTTGGTTTCTGATGGGAATGCAGTGGCAAATTTATTAAAAATGAAGAACATCTGATAAAAGAAGTGTTTTTATCCCCCTTTCTACCTCACCTTGAAAGCACTGTCTTCCTCCATCACGTATGACCTTGGAAGTGCTTATTGGGTTGGACAAGAAAAATCTCCCATTTTCTTGCAATGTCATCCATTACTCAGCTGAACACACAGCCGACAGCAGAAGATGAACAACAACAAAAAATATATAAATAGGAGAAGCCTCAAAGAGAGCACAAATTAAAATGACTGAGATCAGATAACGAGGAAATGCAGCTAAATTGTTTCCTTCCTTCCTCCCCCCAGCCAGAGCCCGGGGGGAAATCCACCCAATTAACCATTCTGGGCCATGCAGTGCAGCTCTCCTGCAGAGCCAGGGGGGTTGAGGATGGAGCTGGAGCTGGCTGGAACTCTGTCCTCTGTTCTCTTGTCTCTACTCTCTCTGTTCCTCGACCTCTGCAGTTATCTCTGGATTTATCAATGACATGGGATGGCTTTCTTTTTCACACTGGTAAGCACCGTCCCAAATACAACAATCAGAAAGAATTAGGGAAAATCGAATCAGTGTCCATAGAGAGAAAGAGGCCGGTCTGGGTGGGTGCAATTTATTCATAAATAAAGCCCCCAGACAACAAAACCCCTCCAACAGCACCACTGTCCCATCCCAAATGCCCGTGGTTTGAGCATGGGGTGCCCACTGCTGTGCTGCCTCTCTGCCCTCCTGCTTCTCTTCCCCTCTAATCTTAAGCTTTTTAATTGCAAGTGATGACTTCCAAGCTAACACTATCCTAATTAATTTCAGATAGCAATTAAAATAGAGCTCATCAATACGGAGAAGGAGGGCTCCTCAAGTTTTCACGCATCCCCCAACTATTCCCTTCATCACAGCACCATTGAGGTCAGAGCCACACCAAAGAGTAAGCCAAGGACCTCGTCTGTGCCACGGTGAGTCTTGCTGGCATTAATTGCTTATTCTCCCCTTGGGGAGGATACACTTCCCATCCTGAACAGCACATGGTTATTTCGGCATCTTTCTTTCTCTTCAGCCTTCCTTTCCTGCTTTAAATCAACTTCCATTTTAATTAGTGAAGTTGTTTTCTTAGTTGGGGTGCTGCATCCTGTCTCTGAGAGCATCTGTGTGCCCATCCATCTGGGCAGAACATTCCTCTTTGGGAAACAGTTTGGCCAAGACACGACCCAGCACTCAGTCAGGTGGGATGGAACATAATCAGGTTGTTTTTCCCAAGTTACCTAATTTTTAACAGTGGGAGATGGAGGTGGGCTGGAGGCAGAGAATTGTGTGGAGCCCGAGCTCAGCAGTGGCTCTGCCCCTTACTTACCACACAGCCTTGCATGTCTGAGGACAAATATTCTGGAAGAAGTAATTCAAAATAATACTAAAATATATTTATTTCTGCAGGCAAGAATGGGGAGAAGAAGGGATGCTGTGGGTGAGAGCAGCTCCTGCTCATCACAGTGTTAAAGTGGCAAGAGTTTGGCTTGCTGGAAGCAGCCAGGAGCCCGAATTACCCCATCCTCTCCCTGCATGGCTGCTGCCCTCATCCAGCCCCAGCCTTCTGCTTCTCGTCCCGAGTCCGTTTGAAGCTGCATCAGGTCTGGAGCTCAGCTTAAACCAACCGCTAGATGTATGATTCATTTTTATGCCTTAATGATGTGATAAAGTTGCTGGAAACTGGGAAAGGCTCATTAAACTTCTATTTGAATATAGATCACAACTAAATTTTAAGGGAGAGGGAAGCAGCCCCATGCCTTCTCCCCTCCTCTCCCCGTCACATGGGAAGAGCCCCCAGATCACTGTTGCTGCATTTATCACTGCTGGGTGGGCTGTGGTGAGCAGAGGGAGTGTGGTGGTGTGTCCAGCATTGGCTCCAGCACCAGGACCTTGTGGATCTTCAGTCAGTGCCCCGGCATCCCAAAAAGCCCTTGTGAAAGCACTGAAATCGTTGCAGCAGGAAGGAGCTGGAGTTCACTTTGGCTTTTCCACCAGAGGCAACAGAGTTGATCTGAGCCCTCCCTGCCCTTTGCATTTCCAGAAAAAGGCCCCAGAGCATCTGCTCTGCCACCAGCAAAGCTGAGCTGAGATGTGCAGAGGATGTGGGGATGGGATATGACCAGCTTCCACCCAAAGTCACCAGCACAAACCACCCGAGAAGGCAAGGACTGTCTGATTGTGCTGTGACAAAGGAGTTAACAGAGGTGAAACCCCAACCACACAGGGCTTTATTTAGGGCTTATCCATCCCCCATAATGGAAAACCTCCCTTTTCTCTGAGTCACCCCCCTTTTTCTTCGTAATTTTTCCTTTCCTCTCCATTCTCCTGCATCCACACTCAGCTCTGATGATCAGAGCTTAGCCTCGACCACTTTGATCTTCCCCAGAGAAGCTGGTTCTGCAGAAACTCCCAGCAGCCCTCACCAAATAATTGCACCTCAGTGAGGGCAGAGCTGCCCCATCCACTCCTGCACCAATGGAGCTGTGCTTAATGCATGGGCGTGGATGCTGAGC
>JAOWBP010004605.1:773870-795135 GCA_028571105.1 Tragopan temminckii
CAGCCTCCATTCACTTATTGCTGTGCTTCATCGCCTAGGCTTTGCTCCTGCTGCTTCATCTGCTTGGCTTGTTCACGCTGCTTTGGGTTTTAGAGGCACACCAACCTGCAGCACCTCGGTATTAAACCTAACACACTGCTGCAGGGAGAAAGTTCGTTAGGAGTCCTGCTGTGCTGACCATCCCCAGCTAATTACAAGCTGCCTCCTTAAATTTCCCTTTGCTTGTTTCTATTGGATACAGGACGTGTCTCCGGTTAAGTCTGTAATTGCATTTCAATTCTCATCTCAGCATACGCTGGGGTTTGTGCAGCAGTTTACATTTATTTTTTCTTTATTTTTTCTTTATTTTTTTTCCCAAATGCTTTGAGATAAAAGCGCCACAGAAATACGGTGTCATTCTTATGATGATGAGAGGACTATTTGTGATGTGCCAGCACCCTTCTCGCCTGTGTTGAACCACTTGGGAACATCTCGACATCCCCCAGGTGGCATTTCCCCTCCACAAAGCCATCCACTTATGCTAATATACATACATAGGAAGTGCCATGCGTGTGTGTGTGTAGATACATATATCGTGTGGGCGTGATTGGAAAGCAAATTCTATAAATAAATCCCATTATCCTATTACACTGTAATTTTCTATCATTATCCCCAGTGTGGATCAGATGCATCTGCTGGCTGTGATGTGAGTGAGGGGCTGGGAAGTGGCAAACTTTGCCACTGAGCAGAGGGCTCCCAGAATGGTGGAGTGGGGCAGAAGTTGGGAACACCTGCAATGCCTGTGCACTGGCACAAGGCATCCCCAGACCTGGAGCAATAACCTGCAGTGTCCCATCTTTGCTGGTCCCACTGAGCCTGGATCTGTGCCCCTACGCTGAGGTTTGTTGTAATGGTGAATCGATCATGCAAGGGATCAAAACAGGGAGAAATTGTGCCCACTTTCTGATTTCAGCAGGTCTGACTTCTGCTTCCAGCTTTTGCTTCTCGTCCTGCCCTTTGCTGACGGATTAAGGAGGTTTTGTCATGCCCAACGTTTTCTCCCAGAGAAGGTGCCTGTGTGCTGTAATCAAGTCACTCTCATTTTTCTTGTTGATAAGATAAAGAGGCAAAGCTCTTTAAGTCATCCACTATAAGGCATTTTTCCCGGCCCTTGTGTCATTTCTGGGCCTTTCTTTTCACTCCTGCCAATTTTTCAGCATCCTTTTTTGTCCCCAAGTGCATCCCCCAGGACTGATGGGAGCAGCTTGGTGCCGTCACTGCAGCCTGCACTAAATCTACCTCCCCAGCCCATGGGAACTTTTCCTGCAGCTCTGCTTGAAAATCAGTGCTTTTCTGACCCCCAAACCCCACTTTTCCCAAGAAATGTGGCTCAGAGCAGCCTGTGGCCCCGTGGAGCTTTGGGTTCTGCCGCAGTGTCCACTCCCAGCAGAAAGACGGAAAAATGGCACCCCAGAAAGGCTCAGCCTCATTTGAAAACCAACAACAGACTGTGGGATTTTGATTTTAAACATTTCTGAATAATCCTATTAGCAGGGAGAGGAAACAGGGCTCCTCAAATGACAGATTTATTTTTTTTTCCCCTTAACTCCAGGTCTGCAGAAGATTAAACACACCAGATGAAGCAGATCCACTTCAGGGTGCCTGTTGTGAATGCAGTACTCTAGAAGTGTGTCTGGGAGGTGGGATCTTGCCAGTCACTCAGCTGGATATGGGATGAATATGACAGCCACTTCCATGTGCCATGTGCTGCGATGGTGCTTTGACCCAATGCCAAAAGCCTATGAAAAGAGAAAATGACTTTTCCTGTAAGAGGAGAGATGCTGAGACCACAGGTTTTGGGATGCAGATCCTCGGATCCATGACTTGAATATTGCCTGGATCATATTTCATTAACTTAGTGATATTTTGGAGATGTAGGCATGTGGGAAACACGTACCCAGAGATTTCTTCATCTTCCTTTTGGAATTATATCAATGGAAACCCGCTGGACATTTCCCACTAAATGAACTTTGAAGATGAGAGACCAAATGCTTTGAAGGCATTAAAAACATTTTGCATTCAGAAGATCAACGCTTTGTCCCTCGAATCCTGAAAATGAACATTTGAACAGCATCAAATGCTGCGCTTCAAATGGCTGAAGCTCAGCCCCGGGTCAATGGGCACATTTTCTCTCTGCCAAGTGGTCATTAATTTCAAGCATACGGCTTATTGCTGTAGAGGACTAAAGAAGGAAATGCGCCATCCGTGGGGCTGGGGCACGTGTTGGCTTCTGGTATGGTGAAGCTCCTTGTTTCTTGCCCTGACAAAGCCTAAGCATCACTTTGTAGCAATGGGAGTTGCTGAGTGCTGGCAGAACTACTCCAGGTCAGCAGAAAACACGTCGTCTTTATGACTGCCTCCAACGTTATTGCGTTTGGGCTCTGATGATGGAAGTGCCTGGTTTTACAGGTGGTGGCATACAAAAAAACGCAGCCCCAGTAAAATCGTTTAAAGTGCTCTTAAATATGCTTAAAATACTTCCCTGCCATGGCACGTGTGGCTGTTGCAGTGGTGGCCAAGCAGCCGGTGCTGCTGGAAAGCTTTGGGTTCAGCAGGGCTGCGAGCCGCCTTGGGCACCGCTCCGGGCACCGCTTCTCCTAACACACACGGTTCTGATCTGGCAAAAACAAGTTTTAGCAACGAGCAACGTGTAATATAAAACAGGAGGAGCAGGCAGAGTGTGGGAATTGTGCTGCCTGCCAGCCTTGGCAAGCCAGGCTCAGAAATTAGGACATTGTTTGGGAGATATTTTGGGCATGTGCAAGGTGCACCAGAGAAACGTGCAGCCAAAGAGGTCCTCACCCACAACTGTATGCACATTTTTTCCCCAGAAGCTGGTATCTGTGGATGGGGTGAGTGATGAATAACAGCTCTGCACTATTCAATCTCTTAGGCTTGCTGAACTGCAGGAATTTGGCAGTGCCAGCCCCAAAATGCCTGGATAATGCACTCGGTCCTTTTCCTCTTCCCGTTCCCATGCCCTCACTAGCAGCTGTGGGTCTGCAGAGCCCCAGGAGGCACTGGCATGGGGGGCAGTAAGTTGGGTGTTTGGGGTGAAATCTCCCCCAACAGAATGAATAAAAGCAGCAATCCTTCTGCAGCACTGTGACCCATGGCCACAAAGCAGCAGCTCTCCCCCTCCCTGCAAGGTGACAATGAGTGGCAGTGATGCTCCTTAGCATCCATCACCCGCCCCGTCCCCACACTCTGCCAACTGCTTTGTACCACACCGACAGAACAGGTTTCTGAATTTGGCAGAGCCTGTAGCTGTTATCGGAAGGCAGGTCATAAATTAAAGGCTCTCTATTTCATTTTTTTTTACCTCCGGAATTAAAAATTCCAGCAATAGGAGCGATCTGCCCCAAACCATCGCTCCCTGTGGCATCGCTCAGGAGAGCATCCAGGGAACAGCGATGTCTGATAACACTGAATGCCATGCTTTGGCAGTGAATATCTACAGCAGACCCAAACTCCTCCTGATTTCCTACCACTCCAGGCCCCCACCATTACCTGCTACTCAGGAATCTGCTCCGGTTCAGATAGAAGAAGAAAAAGCCATAAACCCAAAAGCCACAGCCACAGAATATTTGTCGTTTGCACTTCGGTACAAAGCAGCCACCGCAGCAAAAGATGTGCTGTCAGAAGATCCTACAAGCTGCAAGTTGTTACCTGGATGTATTGATTTAAAGTACCTGTCGCTTTTGATTTTTGAAAGTGTGTTTGATTGCTGGCAGCTTTATAGGATTATGGCTTTAATTGGATGCCTGTGTTTTACTGGATATAAGTGAAATTTATGGCTGTGCTACCTGCGGCGTGAAAAGCAGCCCTGTGTCATCCTCCCCTCCTCGAGGAGGGGGGAGAGGCAAAATAAAGCATGGGGCAGAGCCTGTCGGGGACATCCATCTTCAAACAGCTCCACGGCGGCGCGGTGACGTTATGGAACATGCAAAATTAAAGGCTGCAGGAGTTCACGCTACTTGTGAGTTCAATCCAAGGCTGTTGCTAATTGTGTGATTGCGTATCATTTTCGGAGGTGCTGATCTGCATATGCCACATTTGCATAATGTTAATGTTGGCGGTGTTTTTGTGAGGGCTGTGATGGGACCCGGGATGGGCGAGGTGCTGCACCTGGAAGTGATGGAAGCAGAGGAGGCCCACAATAAAACAGGACAGCAGTGAAAAATTGGCAACAAATCTCATGGATCTTGCAGGACAGATCCTCTCCATCAAATTCAGCTTCACTCCATCCACATTTGTATGGTTTCCTGCCTTGAAACAAATCCTGTATGGTCTGCCCTGGGACCCCGAGATAAATCTGCCTTCCCTGCTGAGCTGTCAGTGCTTTGCAATGGATTCTGATGTGCCACAGCTTTTCCTCAT
Organism: Tragopan temminckii; assembly: GCA_028571105.1. Classification (NCBI taxonomy): domain Eukaryota; kingdom Metazoa; phylum Chordata; class Aves; order Galliformes; family Phasianidae; genus Tragopan; species Tragopan temminckii. The sequence goes on from JAOWBP010004605.1 coordinate 778,290, forward strand.
CCTAAAAAAGAGATTTTTTTTCAGAAAAGAATGGTCTGGGTCATCCCTTTTATAGGGCATTAATGCATGGACTCGCTGCTGGTCCCAGCCTTGAGCTAGCAGTGAGATATTTCCATTGCAGTGCCCCAAGGCAAACCTGCAGAGCACAGCATCATCTTCAAAGCTTTTAGTGACCAAAAAAATCTTCAAAGAGGCGCATCCTCCCGTTACAGCGTGGTGCTGCAGCTATATCCCCACCTGAGAAGCATCTCTTTTCCTAAAACATTCTGGGGATTCTTTTTTCTCACCCACCTTTCTCATCCATTTCCTCTCTGTGTAATACTGAATTTCCTGCTGCCTCCTCCCTGCCCTGCTGGGTCACTGCTGCAGCCACGCTTTGCTCTGGCGCCAGCACTGCATACTGGGCTCTGCTGACCTCTCAGGAGCCTTTGCAGGCAGGCAGGCGCTGCGGTGCGAAGTGGAGCTGCTCTCTCCTTGCCATCTTCTTGCTTTTTCCCAGCCTCAATTTTTCTTGCTCACTTTTTGATGGAAAGTCTTTTCCTGATGGATAGCACCAAGTCAATCCTTCCCCAGTTCCTGCTGTCTTCAGCAGGGGAGAAGAAAAAAAAACCTTTTCTTTTCTCTCTCCCTCTTCCATCACCTGAGTTTCCCAATCACTCATGTCACGATATCGCCCATCACCAGGCCTGCAAGATCTTTAATGAGCAAAGCCAATAAAGACAAACCCATCCTTTCTGAGCAGATGCTAACTGCCCTTTCTCTCATCACTGCTTGCTTTTTTTTGGAAGAAGTCACCAGGACTGTTCAAAATAGGTGAAAGAAAACACTGCACAGCTTTGATCTGCACAAGGCTTGGCTGGCTGCTGTGCTCCATTGCCTCCCATATTGCTGCTGCAAGGGAAACCAGAGTTGCTGTTGCAGCCCGGGGAGGCTTGGCCGCTGCTCCACGCTCATCACCTACAGTTTCTCTTCCTTTCCTTTGGTGAAACGAGCCCAGAGCCTGCCCGGGGCTTCATCTGTTCTCTGCAGGAGAAGGGTTCTTTATTCGGACTCTCAGGCTGCTTCTGCCTGCAGCACTGGCAGCTGGGGGGTCCAGGAGGCTCCATGAGCCCGAGCTGATGGCACGAATCCCTGCTGGGACTCCTCTGGCTCCAGGGTCCCTTAAAGCATCCATTAGCTCCTCGTTAATTAAAAGCCAAGCGTGCACGTGCATGCACGAAGTGCAGCTGTGTGCATCCAGGAGCCATGCCTGTGAGAGCTTTTCCTCCACAGGAGCTACAAGGCTCTCATGGAGACCCTTCCTCCATACTATGCAGTGTAGTGGGTGCAAAACACAAGAAGAACGTTGTGGTGGTGAGAAAATTGTTGGAGTATCCAGCATTGCCTCCTGCCCTGTGCAGCTGCCTCCCTCATCCATCAGCGCTCTTTTATCCCAGGGCAGCCCCAGCACTCTGCACGCACGAAAAAGCAGAGAGGAACATTACACCACTTCCTGCTGGACTTGAGGACAATGCAAGGTGCAAATGGTGGAGGGAACGCCTGTGTGACGGGGAACAATGCCCGGGGATGGCTGGGATCTGGTTGGACCAGGCAGGATGGCTCTGACAGGGCTCTGAGACCGCTCACTGCCGGTATGGACTGGTGCCCAGCTGTCCTGGGTGCTGGTGGGGCAGGCAGATGCCGGGCAGGTGGCTCCCACAGCACTTTGCTCCCTTCTGAACCCATCAGCTTCAGCAGACAACCCGTCTGTGGTTCAGACACTTCTCCCAGTTCCACTGGGATGTACTTTTCTTTTCGAAATGGGCCATAAAAACGTTCAAGTACCCATTGAAAAGAGCTGCAAATCAGATCGTTCACATTCAGCAGCGTTTTACAACTTGTGTGTAGGGGGTTTGTTTTAAAATAATCATTAGTTATAAAATCCTATGGACAGAAGAGATGATTATTAAACCCAGCACAGATCAGCCCACCAGCTGGCAGGAGCTGGCGCAGCTCTGCAGGGAGCAAACCCAAATTCACACGAGGACTGTTGTGCCATTGCTGCAGGAGGGAGAGCACGGAGGGATGGAGCACCAGGAGGACTACAGCTCTCCACTCAGTGGGAGTAACCGAGTGGGCACCCAGAAGTCTGAAATCAGCTGAAATGAGGTGGATTCCTTCAAAAACTTGGGAGCATGGTGACTTTGGGCTTTCCCTTAGAGCTGATACGTTGATTTAGTGGCAGATGCATCCGGAGAGGTTCTGCTTTGGGTCCTGGAAGAGGTGAATGCAGTTCTGTGGTGGAAAAATGTGTCTCCACCTGAACCACATCAAGCTGCTCCATCGCTCTCCCTCAGCTCACCCTGGGTCAGCAGCATGTTTGAAAGTCTGTATCTGTGCCGTATTCAGGGCTACTGAGGAGCAACTACAGCAATGCGCTCACAAATGTACGTAGGGGCTCGTTAAGCAGAATTAAATCCAGAGCAGGGCTGCACCAGCTCCAAACTCATCGCACGGAGAGCTGAGATTCAGCAGCCTCTGGGTCTGTGAGCTGCTGCTTCTCCGTGCGTTGTAAGCACCGCGGTCAATATTTAGGTCGCCTTTGGCTCTCACACCCAGATTGCATTGGCAAGCTGGCCTCCTGCTTCTCTGATATTGATCCTCCATGACCCAGCTGGGAAGAGCAGGATGCAGCCTCCCAGCCAGCTGCTGCTGGTGCTGCCTGCCTTCGTGCGCTGCTTTTCCATCCTCACCTGCTGCTCTGCAAGGAATCGAGGGGAAGGATGAGCACCTGCTGCCCTCTTCCCATGGAATGTCAGTGATAGCAGCATGATTGCAGGCTGGAAGTGGTGTCAGGGAGCACAGAAGCAGGACTGGAGCAAGGAGTGTGTGAATGATGATGGGATGGGGTGGGAGAACTGCCCTCAGGGATGCTGGAGGGCAGAGCGAGGGATTTTCCCACATGCAAACAGGCTTTGAGAGCACTATCAGGGATGCTGCCGTGTGTTTCTTTCACCCTTCAAAACACTTTTCCAGCAGATCCTCAGCACTATGCCCCACTGCCTTTGGGCTGCCCACCTGCTCACAGACACCACAAGGGTGCAAACCCTGTGCAAAACCTGCCGTGTGCTCGAACACCAGCCGTGCTAGTGAGGATGACACCAGTACATGCAGAATGAACTGGAAAATGGCTGCTGTTTATCCTTCCATAAAGGTGAAGTGACAGCAGGTGACACCCAATGGGTGATCTATACGTCTCTGAGTTCATCAATTGGCAAGGAGGTGTCCCAGAGATTATAAATATATATTTATGCATGCAATATAAGCCCAACATGGAGTGGCAATTAGGATCTAGAGGAGCTGGCAGGGTATTTTAAAGCAGGGAGAGGGAACAGTGTACATGTGCAGGTTCTCATATGTATTTATGTGTGTGCATTCACACCAATCTCCCTGAGATATAACAAATTGATCCCCGCGGTTTAAGGAACGCGATTCCTGAATTGCAGACACAAATTTAAGTCCTTTCAATCTCCCGTGTTTGTCCTCAGCTCGGGGAGGCGGAGGGAGCTCTGTGACTCCATAAAGTTGCAGGAGCTGATGTGCCATGTCGGAGCCGGCCCCGAGCCACCTCATCTGTCTCAGTGGCAGCTAGCAGCCTGCGGGGCTTCAGATTTATCCTCTGGTTTTGGCAGGCAATGAGCCTGCCTGCATCCTGCCTGCCATGGAGTGTCCTGGGGCAGAATGCTCCGGAGATGAGCAGGGAAAGAGTAAAACCCCCTGAATTTGCCCAGCTGACCACTACTAAAACCTTCCACCCCTGTGTTAATGTTGCCTAGTGACTTGTTTCCCTCCTAATTGCTACTTGGATGGCAGCAGATCCTTCCATCAGGTTATCCAGCAATATGCTGGGTATTTTCCTGCGAGGCTACAATTAATTCAGGAACCACTGCAGTGTATGAATAGTTTAAGCCATCTTCCTGCATGATGTTGCCTGGCACTTCTCGGTGCTGATTCATGTCTCTCAGCTCATCACCCAGGGATGGTACCCACCTGGGTTTGTTCCCTTGGATTTCTCTCAAATTCCATTTCACTTGAATGATGTAAATATTTTTCAAGCCAGAAAAAACTGTTGTTCCAAAGCATCTTGTCTTTCTTGCATGAAATGAGCTGAGTGAATATAATTTCTAAGGTGTCACTGTTCCTATCAAAGGCCCGTGACTTCTCTTCCTTGCTTCTTACAAGAAATATAAGAACTGGTTGGTGGGTACAGAATTCAGGATGGCATAAGGTGGCCCCATAGGACCATACAGGTTATGATCCGAAAGGGAATTCAGCTTTGGAAGTGATGTTTACAGCTTGAAATGGAAAGAGGGGCTGCTTGCCCAGAGGATGTGGGGAGAAGCCCAGGTTCTTCTGTGGTAGTGATGGGTTGGGATTGGACTTGGTGATCTTAGTGGTCTTTTCCAGTCTTCATGACTGTATGATTCTGTGATTCCCCAGAGGTCAAAATCCCCACACCCCAACCCCTTCTGCGCCCAATGCAAATCGCAGTGAGCTTTGCTTTCCAGGTGCCTCAAATCAAGAGGCTCCTTTAGAAATGAGCATTGCTCAATTTACAGCCCTTAATTTGCTGCTCTGCGTGACACTTCAAGCCTTGTTTCAGGATATCTATGCAGCTCTGGCAACCATCTGTTGAAGTTCGATAGGCATAGCACTGTGGTCCTCAAACGTCTCCCCTCCAGCGTATCCATTCCCAGATCCCCTGGAGAGGTGGGACATAGACATGTTCCCCACGTCTGGGATTTTGGGGGATGCAGCTCCTGCTCGTGGATCAGACCCTGCTCAGCATCCCAAGTGCTGAAGGTGGTGATTTACCAGCAGAGCAGGGTGGGACCCGGCTGGCTCACGCTGCTGCAACAGCTCTCTCAACGTGCCGAGTTGCACACACAAAGGCAACCCGCAGCAGGCATCGCGGGAGCTGTCTGCCAGAGCGTCTGGAAGCTCTTACTAATCAAAGCAACATTGATTACACAGAGTTTTGCAAAGGTTTCATTGCAGGGATGATGCAGAGAGCCTTTCAAAGAGGCAGGCTGTCAATCAGAGGATGGGGGATGTTAAACCGAGGCCAGAGATCCCGCAATATTTTTCTAGATTAGAGATTAACACGCTCCTAATTAATTTTGATGCTGCGTAATATGATAAAGTTGTGGCTTTTTTGTGATGCTGGGCTAGCTCATAATCCAATCTTTAATTATTATCTTTCCCTTTCAAAAAATATAGAAAAAGGCCTATTATGGTTTAATGCCAGTTGGACAGCGGCCGTTGGGAAGCCGAGGGCTTTCTACATCGATGGAGGCAGTAAATTTCAGGTCTTTCTTTTCATTTAATGAGCTGGATGGTCTGAAGCAGCCAAATGGCTCAGGGTTGGGAGCTATAACAGCTCCTGGAGGAGGATGATCATGGCTCTCCTGCCCCAAGCCCCAGCACGGATAGCAGCAATGAGGGATGGGGACCTGATACAGCCGTGCCCATGGGCAGTGCCAGGTAGGGAACAGCCACACATCCAAGGGCTGGCTGGGAGAGATGCTTTAAAGTGCTCCATCTTCTTTATTTATTAAAAAGGAGACAGAGAGGTGACTTGATTATCATGGCTAAGTACCTTCACAGGGAGAAAATACCAGATACTGAAGGGCTCTTTAAGCCATCAGAGAACGGCAGAATGGGAACAAATGATTCAAAGGCAGAGACAGACAGAAGTCAAACGACAAATAGCCTTTCTCTATCTCTCGCACTCTTTTTTTTTCTTCCAAAACATTGGGGGTGAAAAATCATTTGGATAAACTACTGGGAAATTTGGGGACTTCAACATCTTTGCAGCAAAAAGGGGTTCTCTGGGGAGCACATGTTTGTGCCCAACACAAAGTGACAAGAGCTGCAGTTTGCATTGGGTGCCCCCAGGATTTGGAGCGCAGGAAAACAAGCCTGAGGACCCCAAAGCTTCGCTCACACACTTTCCAAAACGATGCAATGAGCAGTTTTCCCATTCTGGCAATCTCAATGGCCGCCAGATATTTATCTTTATTTACTACCAAAGGCATCAGTAATGCTTTGGCTTTGCTTTCTCTTTGCAAACAAACAAACAACAACAACAAAAAAGGCACATTTGCTTTGAGGGAAACTTCTTAACAGTCATGAGCTGTCCGAGAGCCGCTTCAGATGGCGGCTGAATAGTCTATCGCCCTCCTTTCAGAGCTCGGTCTTCTGGGTATGCATTTGTTTGCTTTTGTTTTGTGCTCAAATAAAGTTGTAGCTTTGTTCTCGCCTTTCCAAACGCCCTTTAGTATTCTCGGTGAAAAGTCTGGAAATAATGCTGGCAGCTTCTGTGAGCCTGATGGGAGCGAGCACCGATCAGACAGGCGATTCTCTGGCATTTTTTATTTACTAACAACAGGCTCTTATCTCGAGCTGTGCCCAGCTCTGGAAAAACTCCTCTCCACCCCTCCGTCCCCCCGCGTCGGAGCTGTGATTTGTGTAACCGGCTGCGCCGTAATCACCCGCCTTGATCAGAGCTTCGTCCCACTTTGCTCCCACCCGGCTGGATTTTTGACTTGATAAATTGGATGGGGATTTCGGTGGGATCTCGGGGCCTCCCAAGCTGCTTGTTGCTTGGCTGAACTTTGTCAAACTTGGGTTGCAATGCATCTGACACAGAGATGGGGGTGTGATGAGATGGAGGGAGCCGGGAAGGTGTAACGGGTCCAGGCGCTGCCCTCTGTTCTGGACATGGTGTGAGGAGGCATCAGGGCTCCCCAGCCAGATAAAAGACTTCTCTGACCTTCGCTTCTCTGCTCAGTGGCCGTGCCAGGAGCTGCTGCTGGAAGCCCAGCGCCGGGTGTGATGGACCGTGGGTCTGATCTGATAGCGTCGCTCGGATGCTCTTATGTGGCTGAGTTATGGATGTGCTGCTAATGGTGCAGCTGTACTTTGCCTCTCCTTCTATAAAAGTGCTCCATCTAAATTCTAATCTTTATCTCTTCCCTATAACCTACACATACTTACATGCATCTGTTGTATCTAAATATTTATTTGTAACACACCGGCAAAGGTCTTTTACCTGCTTATTTACTCTACTTTGAAGTATTGATCTATAATTACCCGTGAGTATCTTGCCTGTAAACATTTCCCTGCGTATGTACTTATAAATACCACTTACCTCTAAACATTACCCCGCATTTTCACCTGTAAATATAACTTGCCAGGAAGGACCATGGCAAACTTCTTAAATCAGACAAATGAGAGCCTCACACCAGAACACTGTGTGCGAGGCGGAGCAGAGCAGCACTGTGCACAAAGGTTGGGCTCCATGGTGAAAATCTAAGACCCATATTGTAGTTTCCATCCATCCCCCGGAGAGGCAGAAGCCGATGTTAATTTTTTCAGTGGTTGACCTTAAACTTCACTTCTGTCATTCAGCATGTCGTCAGGCGTAATTACTGAGTGCAGCAATAACAGGGAACTGTTGATAATGATATTAATATGCCGCAGCTTTTGTCCTGCAGAACAATAAGCGTTTATGTACATTAAAGTAGTACATGGATGAGACTGCATCCCCGAAATACAGGTTGGAGAAAGCATCCCACACACACTATGGAAGGGAATTTCTGCACGAGGGAGCCAAGTAAAACACCAGGCACTGCGGCATCCTTAACGATGACCTAGGAGTGATGTTAGATAAACTCCAGCTTTCACCCAGAGGGGGATAATTCATCCGTAGGTATTCACTGCTAAACCCCTTCTCTTCATCTCCATCTGGCAGCTTTTTCCCAAGAGGTGGCCGGTGTCAAATGGTTCGAGGATGCTGGAGGAGATGAACAACCTTTAGAAAGGACGCTGGGATCAGAGGGGTTGAGGGGGACCACAGCTCTTCATCAGCACCTTGCCCCAGTTTGGACTTTACCCTTTGGGAAGACATTTAGCTCTGGAAACAAAAAGGATCTGGGGATGCAGAGGCTTGCCTTCATTCCCACAGGCGTGCTCTTCTCTGATCTGACAAGTCCATGGGGAGATCTGCCTGAAGAGCAGCCCTGAGGCCACGAAGAAACGTGCAGCAGGTTCCTGATGTTCACCTTCAGGAGTGAGATAGGCCTGTCTTTAAGGTAATTTGAGGAAACAGCCTGGCTGGAGGTATTTGGAGGCCAAGGCTGGGCTTCAGGTGTGCACCTGCCTTGCAAGGGACTTCCCCAGCCCACATCCACTGCATTTGAGATATTATGGGAAAGGCATTTTCTTTAATCAAGGAATGGTTTTCTAGAAAAAGCTCAGAGAGATATCCCATACAAACAGCTCTTCTTCAGAAAAACAGGACTCATCTCTCCTGCAGCTCTGGTGCCCACAGTGGGTGCTCTCACCTCGCCCCATGCATCGCTCCCTGCTGTGGTGCTCTGGTTTCTGAACTGAAAAAAAAATAGGGGAAAAAGAGAAAATGTGGGTTTCCATGGAGACAACTGTTCTGCTCTAAAATCTGAGGGCAGGCAAGCGCTGTATCTCATATTTTGATGCAGATGCTTGGGTTTAACTTCAGGGGAAAGGTTGGCTGAGGCTGGTGGCTTAGACCTGAGCACTTTGGAGGGGCATTTTTGTAGGACTCTGGGGTTTTCAGTCAAAGACAGGGAGAAAACTCACTTCAATCCTCTATAAAGTGATTTTCCAAGAAAAAAGTGGGGATGGTGTAATCCTCTGGGGCAATAACCCACATCGCTTGGCTCAGGGTGTCTATAACGCAGAGCCATGTGAAGGACCCAGCCTATGTGCAGCATCTCTATTTGCCAAGAGGGGGAAGACAAGTTTCCTCTCCTTATCCTAAAGCACTTGAGGGGTCAGACTTGCCTTGACACAGCCAGGAGCACTTGGATGAAGGTAAAAGTGGGGGGAAAAAACCTTGGGCCACACTATGCTTTTGCTTTCTACACATCTGCTCTTTAGGTGGAGACTTCACAAGCTTGGTAATGATGTGTTAAGTTCTTCACAGTGGCTCATGAGCTCTCCATACATTGGGGTCTAATTGCTTAGCTTTTCATGGTCTTGACCGCAGCAGCTTTAAGGAATTGTGGGCAGTGAGGAGCAGGAGGTGACAGGAAATGTTAGCACTTCGTTTGGAGAGCCGGGCTAATGATTTGCGAGCGGGCAAAAATCGGAATTAATTCTCAGGAAAGAAATCCCACTTTGATGAAAGTGAGATATCAAACCTGCTAATGACATGTCAGACCAGGTGGTGAGGAGCTGCTGTTCAAGCTTTAACCCTTTGCAGGACTTAGAGCAATGCAGTGTATGATACAACACCAAGCCTTGAAGCTCATTTCCAAACATCTTCTTGGAGTCTTCTCAGAACCTTGCTGCAGGAAATGTGAGCAAGTTGTCACCGAAACATCAGTTAAGGAGCGAAATGCCTACAGAACATGGGTTACTTCATTAATTTTGGAAAAGGATCTTACATTGGGCAGGGGGACAGTAGAGAGAGAAGGTGGAGGAGGTATCTGGCAGGAGAGCCAAAGATGGACAAGGGCAAGAAAAGGGCTACACCCTCTGCTACTGTACATCCACATAGTGGCCCACACTGACAGCTGGGTATACAAATATACATTCCCCAACACACTGAGCCCTGGTGTATGGGACCATCCCTTTTCCCCGGTGTATTTTGTTGCTTTTCAATGGAAATCCAGGTGGGAAACTTCCCCGTCCACCTGAGGACTCTTTCCTCCCCTCCCCAGGGAGAAGTCCTTGCAGGAAGATTTACCCATGGCAGTGGTCCTGAGCACCGACCGGAGAGAGGCAGCTCCTGAACTACCCACACACTGGGAATGCGAATGCTTTGTTTCAATAACATTTAACAGCGATTGCCTCGGCAACCTCTGGCCTGCTGTGATTAAATATTAATATGCTTCTAGTCCATGCTCTTTCTCTGTTTTTCTCTCTGCTTTCTAAATGAAGCTGTGCACTCTTGGCCTTTCCTCAGAGCACAGGGTTGGTTTGGACGGGGTGTGGGAAGGAACACCGGGTTAAATCTGGTGGAGGTGGGTGATCAGGAGGTGCTGCGACTGACCTGGAAAATAGCAGAGAGGTGGCTCAGGAGTTTGTCTTTCCTGCTCTTCTCTTTTTTTTGAGTTTCTGCAGGGTGTGCACAGGCTGGAAATGGGTCAGACACTGCTGCGGATGGGCGCCCTTTGGCGTGGGATGGCTGTCCCTTGACATGGGGTGGGAGTCCTTTGGTACGGTCCTTTACTGTGGAATGGGAATCCTTCAGCGTTGGATGGGCAAGGCTTTGCCAGCATCTCCTTGCACCAGCTGTTCTCCTGTTCCTTGAGCCTTCCCTGGAGGGAACAGCAAGTCAGAGGCAGGACTTGACCAGAAGTTTTGGGGCTCTCTGTATTTTCTTTATAAGGAGACTCCACTTGAGGGCAACTTATCCCAAAGTCTTTTTAATAAGTGTTAGATGAATCACGTGTTGAAGATATCTCCATCTGAAGGCAGATGAGAGGAATTCCACCCCAAACACCCACTGACTTCAGCAGGACTGTGTCGTTTCAGCCCCCTGGAGTAACCACTGCCTTCATCTATTTGCTTCAAGTACCAAGATAGATTGGTGGCATTAAAAGAAAAACACTTCTTGGATGCCATTACTGACCCTGGCTCACTCAAGCTCCCCAGGCACTCCAAGCTTTGCTCTGAGCCTTGTAGCAGAAAAACAACAACAACAAAAACTGGAGCTAGGCTACAAAGTTGCTGAACTCGGGGGAATTTAATAACACGCAGCCACCAGCAAAGCGATTAAGTGCCAGGCCCTAATTCTGTAAGTGCCTCACTGATGGTTTTGCTGGGTGCCTCGCAGCACAATATAACTAATCTGCCGTGCAGCTGTGAGCGCTGATGGGCCGGGAGCGTTATCACATGGCAGCCTTGTTGAAACAGTAATGCTGGAATGAATTGCTGTGGGTTTTCTAATGCTGACAGAAGGGATGAGGGCAGTGGGTTGGTGGGCAGCTTGATGTATGTCACTGGGAGGGCTGAAGGGAGCTGCTCTGTGTCTGGGGAGTGGGCTGGGGAGAGGGGATGGGGGAATGCTCTGGGGCAGGAGGAGGAGGAAGGCAGAGGAAGGGTTGAGTCTGGCTGGAGCAGGTCCGACCTTCTGCTCCTTTTCTACCAGATGGCTTCACCTTCATGTTTTGATTTTTGGACCATAATGAGCTCTATTTCCCCTAAAATTTCATATATAAGATAAAAATAATAATAAAAAAACCTCCACTAAACCAAACCTTTTGCTCTGGACACTGCAGCGTTCCTGCTGCTCAGCACTGCTTTATGGAGACATTTCCTCTTCTTGTGAAAACTCTGGATCTGTTTGCTCTGGGGCTGCCTCAGGGCTTTGCCTGCTCCCTTTGGTCCCTGGGCTCTGCTGGCGTCAGGACACAGAGCCCGGCAGGCTTCCCGACTGGCAGCGATGCTTCCCACTGCCCCTCTCTCCCTCTCAGCAGCAGATGATCTGCTCGACCTTTAGATGTGAGGTCTTCAGAAATCAGCCAGGCTGATCCAGAACTTAATGCTGATTGAGGCGGTAACGCAGCAGGCTGGGGCAGCTCGGAGCTCGCACTGGCGAAAGCTTTCAAATGAACTTCCCAATCACAGTCTTATTTAATCCACGGGGATCATCCATTGTAGGTTTAATGGACTGAAGTGTGTGAGCAGTGGTGTCTCGCTGCTACAGCAGCTTTGGCTAAAACCTGAGCAGCTCGGCAGTACCATGCACTGAGCACTGCATCCCAGGGGATGTGCACTGCAGCATGGTGCATCCTGCCCTGGGTAACCCAGCCAGCATTACCTTACTGTCCAGCATCCCTACATCTCTTCTTTGCAGAAATGAATCTAATCTAACAGTGGGGTGAGAGCAAAACCTGCAGTTCCTTGGGGGAAACTAAGGCATTGTACGAATCATTCCATGGAAGGCTGTGGTTGAGTTGCTGGGAGGGAGCTAATCCTTTTCAGAGCACTCTGCAAATGAAGTAGTGCAAGGAAACGATGCCATGCAAAAGGGCTCTGCTCCACCCATCCACATACAGGAGGAGGTGGATGGTCTCTGCAGTTCCTCTTGAGAACTCCCTCTCTTGCAACAGCCAAGTTGTTCATGTTCCAAAGAAATAATAAAAAAAAAAAGGACAACAAAATGCATCCACCCCAAACAAACATGTCGATTAGTGTAATCAGCTCTAATGAGGAAAGGGAAGCCAAATTCAACACTTCATGGTGGTGTTTGGATTGGCTCATGGTAGGCAACCCCTGCTCTGCAATCCTGCTGTGTGTCCCTGTGTTCGGGGGGCAGTAGGGATGGAATGGAGTGGGAGCACACAGCCCTCAGCCCCACCGGTGTGGGGTCCCTGCTGAGCTCCATTTTCCTCCTGAGCCCTCTTTGTGGGAAGGCGATGGAGGGTGAGTCGCTGACTCTCAGCACTCAATCTGAAACAAAAGGCAATGATTTATAATTTGTCGCTATTGTGCTGCTTTGCAGTGCTCTGTCATTGCAAGCCAGCCGTGGCAATTGGGCCTTTGGACCAGGAGACGGAATTGCTTTTCCTTCTATTTACCCAATAAATAATAATAATAATAATTGCCATAATAGCAATAATAAAATCCATCTATCTCCCCACTTCCCCTCCCGAGCACATTGTGGCAAGCCCAACTTTCAGCTTCGGTTTATTTATTGGTTGGATTCGGGCTGGTTGCCTTTAACGTGTGCTGTCACCAAACAAATACTCCTGTGGCATGCCGGGTATTAAAACCATCTTTCATAGATTCAAATCTTACAGGAGGGGCCATCAGAGCAATGAGGACTGGGACTGGAGACTCAGTGTTACTTTTTACCCCTCCAGTGAATTACAATGGACTTGCATCCTCGCTCAAACCCTGACTGAGGCTATCAGGGCTGGATCAAGCACTGGGCCACAGGAACCAGAGGGCTGCATCCACCTTTGCAGCAGAAGTACCCATCCATCCTTTGTACAACCCCGAACACAAGGTTGTAGCATTCATTCAGGCAGGAGCCAACAAACCATCAGCGGCACAGTCAGCCCGAAGAGCATCCCCAGCCTTAACAGTGTCTGGAGGTGTCAGAGCCAGGTTCCTTACTCTGAAAGCAGGAATAACATGTGAAATGAGCTTGAAAACAAAACAGATCTCCTCTCTTAAAAAATAAATAATAATAGCAATAAAAAAATGCTCAGAAAGTTGGCTCTCCTGTCTCCTCTGCCACAGAATTTTTTTATTTTCCTTTCTTTTTGTTCCCCCCGGAGAAATCATTTGAGGGACGGCTGCTGTCTCTCCCGCTGCTCCACTGCTCCTGTGAACAGCCAGACAGCTATCACACAGCTCCTTTAATGGCCCAGCAACATAGATAGCAAATAAACCTAATGGGGAGCAGCAGCATTGGCTTCCCAGCTGATGCCATGCTCCCAAACGGAGCTCGGCTGACATTACAAGATGGTTTCTTCCAATGTATCCATCTGCCTGGGGAAATATGATGGTGAGGAGTCATTGCTGCTGGCAAAACTGCATATTTATTATGGGAGATGAATATATGCACTTGTGCATAGTAAGGCATGCCCTGTCCCCATGGACATGTGGGAAGGATGGGCAGCTCAGCAGAGGAAAAGGGGAGAGAATGGATATGTGAAGCTGTTTGGGATCCTGGTGGGACTTCGCTGCATGCAGGGTTTAATCAGAGCCTGGCAAACAGTTTTCCTCAGGGTTGGTGGGACAAGCTGAAAGAAAAGGGCCAGAATGGTGTCATTTCAAAGCAAGTGGGCAAAACGTAATCATACGCTGGAAGGACTAATCCCGGATTATCATCAGGGGTTGGAAGGGATAAACCATATCTAAGCACACAGCTTTCATCCCTTGGGGCTGTGCAGCAATCACGTATGGCCCCACGGAGATGCAGCCACCCCAGGGGTGTGAGTGGGGAGGGGACAGCGCTGCCAAGGACAGGGGAGAGCTGGGGTCCCTCACTGGGGGAAATGTCTTTTCTGCCTTTCACCATTCAGGTCCTCCCCAGGGGTCAGCACTTCCTTGCTCAGTGCCCATCCCTGGGGATGCGTAGTGCTGTGGGTGCCCTGCAGAGGCGTCCTCCCCTCTCCTGTGGCTGTAGGCTGCCTGGTGATGTGCTTCTCCTCCAAGTTTTCTCTCCTTATCTCTTTGGTTCCTCTCCTGAAGTACAAATTGACCTCTCAGAATTTTCTCCTTTAATGCCCTTGTTCTCAAATGTTAATAACTGGTCAGTGACAGGCTGATTAAGCCTTCCTTCCTCCCTTATTTAGATTGGTGTCACTGCACCGGCTCTAACGGAGCCGTAAAGAACATTAACACCCAGTCGACACTGACAGGGCAAACTATTCCCTGGAAATTGATAAGGGCTTTTTCTGGAAACGAATTTGGCGCTGGCAAAACAAACGGATGACTTGAGTTCCATCCATCTCCCTTCCTTTAATAACTTTCATTTGTTTGGCGCTATCTCCAGCACCGATTAATGTAACAAATGCTTTTTCTCCCAGCGGGGGGTTCTGCAGGAATTTCAAGTCGACTGGTTCAACTTTTCTCCCCTTGCTTTTACCTCTTGGTGTGTGGGTGATGTTCTCCTTCTCCTCTGAGTGGGGCTGAGTGGTCAAAACTGTGCCAGTACCCCCAGACAACCAGTTTTTCTTTAGCATCATGTCTGTATCTACATCTGATACCATCTAGATATCCACATCTGTATCTATTCCATCTGTATTTATATCTGTGTATATACCTATGTCTGTCTGCATTGATATCTATATTATCACATTCACATCAGTACTATATATATATATTCATATCCACATGAATTTAATCTATATCCTTATCATTGACATATCATCTATATCCCAATCATTCCTATTAATATCCATCCAATTTATCTACACCCACACTTACTCCTACTCTTATGCCATTCCCATCTGTATCATCCACATCCATACCACCTATATGACAACGCTCTTCAAAACCCAGCTGGGAAGTCCCTGGCATCTGCCCTTGCCTGCGGCATGAGTAGCAGGAGCCAAAGCTGCCAAATCTGGCAGCAATTGCTTTTCCCCTTGAAGCAGAGTGCATCCAGGAGCCCTGTTTGGGGAAGCAGGAGCTCAGAAGTTCTTCTGGGGCTGCCATGAGGGAAGGGAGGGCAAAAGCATCATAGAACATCCCTCAATCTGGGGCTAGTGGGCATCCACCTCTGCTTCCACATTTCTTGCTTGAATCATGGCTCTGATAGCCAGAAAAGTATTTCACTTTCTCCTTCTTGGAAACTGAGGTTTTTTCTGAATTCACACTGCCAAAGCAAACCCAAAGCTCCTACCAAGCAGCTCTCCCCAGAGAGACGAGGCACTCCCATGGGTTTACCTTATCCCACAAAAGGCTTTGCATGAACTATTAGAAATGCTCCCACAACAGCAAATCAGGTCTTGGGGGTGGAAGCCTCCACCACCTGATACACACATCTACCTTCCCTACCCTCTGTGGGTGGGAGTGCTGCAAAAGGAAGAGGTTTGGGAAAAGATGCAGATGATGGGGCTTTTATCCACAAAAAGCCAATGGCATGAGAAGCATTGAGTACACAAAGTGCCACCCCACATCCCTCGCAAAGGCACAGCCTGAGCCTTCCCTGGGACGGGTATGAGACACAAACCTGGTGGTTTTAATTACCACCAGCATAGAAAGGAGAGGGATTTCTTTTACAGTTGGATGAGTGCTGCATGGGGCAGCAGTGAGTTTTTCTTCTTAATGGCTGCATCCCACTGCTTGGATATAATCTCTTCTCTAGCGAGAAACACATGTCACCTGAAAGCACACACAGCAACGTGCTGGCGTTCAGCTTCAGGGTGGCTGCACTCTGACCTTGCTAAATCCAGATGGGATTCTGCCTCCTTCTTTGGGCAAATGAGAGTTTTTCCTCCTGCTACTGCAGCCCCACTGCAGTGTTTTAAAACAGGCGTGCCCCTCGCCAAGCAGCATCTGCAGTATAGGAAGAATGAGAAAGTGCAAATGGGAGAGAGGATAAACTTCATGCTACAGTTGAAAAAAATAAAACAAGGTAAGTACGTATAAATGGCTTGTCATAGGAGAGAATAAACCCGAGGCTTCAGGCAGCTGTCAGCACTCTGCAATGGGGGCAGGGGACTTAAATCCCACTTGGACACAAACCTCCAGTTGTGGAGTGAGAACCTGTATGGGTCTGGAAAGTGGAAGCCTCTGCTGAGGAGAGATTAAGCCTAACCATGAGTGTTTGTGGTTCTCCAGCACAAAGAAACTGGGTGCTTGATCTCTCGCCACTACTTCTGAGCCACTGCTTTATTTGTTTTGGTGGAAGGGCCTTGCTCATCCTTTGCTGATACTTTGGCACTCAGTCACATATAGAAACAAATGCAAAACTGAGGCCAGGGTGCAGGGACAGCCTCAGGCTTGTTTGGATTTTGCTGCATGTCAGGAGGTATCCAGCTCCATCCTTGTCACTATTAGAATGGTATTAAAAAAAAAAAATCCATCCTCCCATTTGCTTTCTCCAGTGCTGGCTGCCCGTGGCACAGCAGGAAGGTGGGGGCTGCACACCCAGGCAGCACTGCCCTCTCTGCCAAGCACAAACCAGAGGGATATGGCAATTCATGCCAGAAAACCCCACAGTACGAAGTAAAGGTTTGAATCTCCACTGCCAAGTGAAGAAAACTCTATTTTGATGCAACTAAAGAATCAAAATTTCAATCTTTATCCTTTGTAAAAAATCAAGTCATTGCTCCAAATAGGGATGAATTAGAGC